>WNGS01001312.1:56539476-56569990 GCA_020271785.1 Procambarus virginalis
GAACAGCATGTAACAATTTATGAATGTCTGTCTGGGGTCGACCGCCTGGACTGTTAAGGACTTGACGTGAGGACGGGTTGGTGTACGGCTTCATTCATATATCATCACGCTGCCGTGATTACGTTGTGTAATGGTTTGATCAATGGTCACGTAGTTATCGAAAAAGGTAATTGTTTGGTAAAGTTTATATACAGACAGGACAAATACTCTGTCACCATCATTTGCGTGTTTAGAACACCTTTTTTTATGATATACCTGGAGAAATTTTATTCTATTTTTGTTCACGAAACATGTTTGAAGCGAGGCAAAGTTAATGAATGGACATTGCCAGAAAGTAACAAAGCTATCTGTTGGCTTTTTCTCAATAATTAGACGACTACTACAGTTAGGCCTACAGGCAATTATTATTGTAAAAATAGCAAACAGGACTACAAAGAATGCTAGATAAAACAATATATTAAAGCGACTGAATATATTGAAGATCCCCGTGTGATAACATACTTTTCAAGGTTGTTGGATTTTGAAATAATCCAGGAGTGGTACTAGGCATGTATCCCCTTTTACTCTAGTCAATGAAGCAGGCGAGTCTGACACTCAGGAACACTGCAGCTACCTGAGTAATCTCTCGAGCAGCGGGTCTAGCACTCAGGAACACTGCAGCTACCTGAGTAATCTCTCGAGCAGCGGGTCTAGCACTCAGGAACACTGCAGCTGCCTGAGTGATCCCTCGAGCAGCGGGTCTGGCACTCAGGAACACTGCAGCCTGCCTGAGTGATATCCCTCGAGCAGACGGGTCTTGGCACTCAGGAACACTGCAGCCTGCCTGAGATGATCCCATCGAGCACAGTCAGCTTGGAGTCACCCCAGTGATTACGATGTCAAGGGTTTTTAGACAGACTGTCATGATTGGGTCCACCAATGGTATTATTGCACAAAATATTACATGCAGGGCAACAATGACCGACAGGACTTATCATTTCACACACCACCGCCTAGAGGAAGCCCGTATCTCAGGGTCCAATCCTAGCCAATTGGATGGTCATATATATTGAGACCACAGCAACCACAAAAGGAACTCAGGTGATGGATTTTCTGTTTGCACTTCAAACAAAGATGAAAATCTATTTAAATCTGCTTTAGGGTTTAAAAAGCTTGGACCGAATAGGACGGACCCCTTGAGTTTCTCTGTGCAGTTCACAAGCCATGAAAAAATTGTTTGTGTTGATATGATAAACTAATAAAATCTTGTGCAATGGCCTTAACTTGAAAGTGCATTCGTTGTATAATTTCTTAAACAATGCTACAAATGATACCTCAGTTTCAAACCATCTATCACTTCACTTTATCTAAAAATGAATTTACAATTTATTAATAAAAAAGGGTATAACCCTTCTTAAACAAGGCAAACATACAATATTTTTATGCCCTTTTATACCTGTCTAGTTCCTACTTAACCTACTCAGGAAAACGTTTGCTCATTTCACCACAATTCACCACTAACAAACAAATTCAAGTTAGTGGTAACGGATGAGTATGAGTAAAGGAGCCAATCATTCAATTGTTTTAGCTACGTTGCTTTATAGGTCCCACCATGTGCACTTGGGTTTGAGTGCTACTTGGTGACTTTCACAATGAACAGATTACCTCAACACAATCATATATTGATAAAGCTCTTCAATAAAACAATTTAATAAACTCTGTGTGCTCATATAACACTAGATGACTCTGTGCAAATCATGCAAAGATGAAAATGTCCGCTCACCCGTCTCATTACATCCCTTTCCAGCTTTCCGCCCTAACCCTGGCTCTGGGGGCGGCTCTCATCGCTCTCTTATCCTCTCTTCTCTAGCTCTCTCTATCTCTCGCTCGATCTATGCTCTACTCTCTCTCTCTGCTACTCTATCACAACCCCGTAGGGGCCCCCTCCCCCGTTTGGTTCACCCTCCACGTCCTCTCTCATATCTCTCTGCTCTGCTCTCTACCTCTCATCTATATCTCTCTCCTTCTCCTCTCTACTTTCTCTCCTCCTACTACTCATTTCATTCTCTCTCGTCTCTCTGGCCCTCCTTGTACCCGCTTTTGCCGGTCCCCCTCGCCCCTTTCCGTGCCGGGGTTTCTCCGGCACCTCGTTCTATCTCTCCTCCCTTCACTAATCCCGGTCCCTGTTTCCCTCAACTACTCCTCCCCTCTTGCTCTCAAATTACGCACTACAACTAGTTACAGCAATTGATAAAGAGGCCTTCAAATATTACAATAAAAAAGCAGTGATGGTAAAAAAATGGGGCCATATAGATCCATTGTTTTTTAGTAATCACACAATTTTAACATTAATGAAATGCGTCAAGTGCAACACGAGCAACAGTATCTATCGCTGCCCGTCTATCACTAATGTCTCCATGAATACAACACTCTGGAATTAACCCTAATTTTCCAAACTACACTTAACATTGTTCCTATCTAGTGTGGTTATCAACTGTTACTTCGTTACCATTCGTGTATTAATCTAAAGTGCACTTTTATAACACTTTAGCTGATGGTAATTAGTAGACAACCCCGGACTCTTGGATTCACGCACGGTTCATTTAAACATATCAATAGCTTTATCACAAGTTCGGATATTTACAAATTAAAAAAACCAGTGCTACATAAACCATAGTGTTGGTTCTAATAACAGTATATGGTATAAAGAATTTCATTCTAATGCTACTTGCAGAAGTACTTACTTTTCATATATGTCAACCACCAGCTGGAAAATGAAGTCTCCAAGCCATCTGCAAACTCAACTGTTTTGATAGCCATTCCTATTCGCCTATTGTTGTATAAAGGTCTGGCTTAGTGAAGGGTTTGTTACTTATGTGTGCGGATTCGGAAGTGGTACATGATGCTGGCACGACTCCACATATGAGGATGCACTTGATGTATTAAAAACGTGGAAACTGTAATGTATATCAACTACTAGTAGGAGGATGTCAATTCACTACGGTCACACCTAGTTAAAAAAAAACACCAATGCAAAACATTTTCAACTATAATAGAAAAAAATATAAAATAATTATATTATTGGAGCGTTCCTTAGCTTTATTTAAATTGGTGAGAAGACATTATGGGAAGTGAGATTTATATATTTGGTGGTGAGACAATTCGAATGACTCCCCACCGGGTTGCAAATCACGTGTGGAGGGACATGGTCATCAATACTAATGTGCGGTGATGTGAACACATACCTCGACCTCACCTTTCCCACAGTGCTCACGGCCGTCTGCGCGAGATACACTATAAATTGGTCGAATATACAAAGCATGTTCAAGCACTTTTGCACAGGAAGCGAACACACAATAGTATCATATTATGTTCCTGATCAATCTCAAACTACCACTTCGTAACTTCCAAGGCTGGAAGAGTCCACCAACTGGGGATATATGGTTTGGCTGTCCAAGTACCTTATCAGTACAAATGGCATTCTTTTAACTAGTGTTTTTATAGATATATAAGATAGTATAATGAGGGATTAAGTAGATATTGATAGATATAATATAGATCATAGTATATATATATATATAACTATACGTATAATATAGTATTATACATGGGATTGTGTTTGAGACAATATTCTACACTTCCAGATATGAATTGCTTTGACCCGCAAATTCATCTCATCTAATATTTTGAAAACATAAACTGAAGCCGATAGTGTACTTGGCTGTTCCCTCCGCAAACCCACGGCCACAACCAACCTAATACAACTTGACGTGCCCTACCTGACCTAGGCTTGAGCAGTTTGGTAACTTTTGGGTGACCGTAAATTGTTACTAGAAGTGGGTTCGTAGTCAACGATTGTACTATCACAAAGGTGCATTCAGTTAGAAAACATCTTCATGGAGGTGATGGGGGGAGAAGGCACAGGGAGAAGTAGAATTATAAATAAGCACGAACTATTGGAGAGAAAATCCAAGAATTCTGTTATTAATATCTTTAGAAATTAGTATCATAATACGATTTACATTTATTAATGCCTTCCCGTGATATGGTAATTGCATAACGTAACCATCTTGCCAGTACAGAGCTGTTGAGGACATACCTATGCGTTACTTTTTCTGGTCACAAATTCATATAAATTTCGTCATAAAAAGACCAATACCATAACTTAAACTGTGTCGACTACTCATCACTATCTTTAATTTACAAACGGCCAAGCTTGCATGGGAATGGCAGTTACAGCATCAAACCACTAACACACCGCCCAATTGGTCTCCTAGCCAAATCATCCACAAAGTGAGGTGTTTGGCACAAGTCACTTTGCTGTGATTATAGATTACATCACGTAGCCAATGTATACTCTCAAATCTCACAAACTGAGAGAGAAACAAGTCCCACAATATTAATTAATAGTGACTATAACACTATTGTTTTTAGATTAGCTAAAATGATCTTGCTTCACAAATAGCAAAAGTTAAAGCCGAATATATAGTGGAGATTTCGTCAAATAGGCTACCCCACCTCTCCAAGTTATCTTATGGCAGTCATGCTGAATTTTCCCCCAGCACCTCGATATATTGGAACATATATAATTGAACACCATTTGTACCAGGAAGAACGTGTGGCATCATTTGAGCTGCGCTTGTGCACTCCTGTATATAAACAAATCACAGGTGGCCCACCTAAATATTTGTACAAAAGATAGTTTCACATTTAGAGCAGAATGCATAGGGGAGCACACCACATTGATTCCATTGACCAACATCTGGCCGACCACAGGGCTTCCACGACCTCACACCTCTCAAGTTATGGAAATTTATTTTTGCTCTATAAAATATAAAATAATTATGTGAACTTTATAAATATGCGTGTATATCATGCACATGCAACCCATGAAACTAGTATGAACATTACATGAATATTTAACATCTGAATTTAGTTCATTGAGTCGATAAACATGGCACTTACATACTCTGAATGTTTAGTGACACAAGTGTCATACAAATCCCGAATTTACTTATCGAAGTCTTGGTTCATTTCCTAATGTTTGCCCGCGTCTTGGTGGTTCTTGATTTGCTCTTGCAGACGCGACGATAATCTAGACTATTGTGTACTGATGTTATGCGGTGTTGCTTTAGGGAGTGCACATTCGTCCCTTGAAGTCTGGGTAAACCCTTGGTCGCCTCAGCCCTGATTAATCGAAGTCTTGGTATACTTGTCACTGGCGACCGAGAAGTTTACGGAGGATATCGCCTTTCAACATATTTTATGTTTATATTTTGATTGTATTTATCATTTTCAATTAACAGGTTAATAAACAGCAAGCTTTTTATACAGAAAACATAAGCTCATTTTGTTAAAAGTCATGTTTATTTCAATGCCAATTGAGACAGTTGAAAACAATTGCAAAACTTTTGTTGTCCATTGGCTAGGTTGGCGACATTCTCCTCTTCTCTTGAACGTTCTTCACTAAAAGCGACCTCACAATCCAAGTAACATGTCAAACTTAATTAAAGCAACTAAACAGTACAGAAAAAAGCATTGTTTCCTCTATAAAATTCTTATACAATAAGAATGAGGATAGCCTATTTCAGTTCCGGTTCTGTTTTTGGTTTTCTATAGACCCCACAATATGTACATTCTTACCTAGCTAGATGAATTTGGGAAATTTCAAAGAAAATCTAAGGTACTCGAGATTCAGTGTTACATAAAATTATACATTTCCTAAGCAAAGCACCATTGGTCGGTTGGCGTCCACACAGGGCTGGATATGGGGAGGAGGTGATGGGGTAGGAGAGGGAGGTTGTTCTATTCTGGAGTGCGGAAGGTGACAAGCTCAACATAGGACTGGGACTGGGGGAGGGTCGGAGGCGGGATATATACAGTCTCAGTCATGGCTGGTACTCGGATGGGCAGAGTGGCAACCACAGCACAGAAATGGGACTTGGAGGGTATTGGGTAGGAGTGGGATATAGTCCCAGTCATGGCTAAGACTGGGGAGGGGGGATAATAGCCCCAATTTGGGCTGGGACAGGTTGGTTGGCGAGGGGGGGGGGTGACTTCCCCTTGGGCCGGATATGCGGGGTGGGTGAGGTGACAGCAGTAAGGTCACAAACTAAGCTGGAAAAGAGATTGTTAGATAAACCAATGCTGTTTAAACTTTCTGGCTTTGAGACTGACTAATTTAGTTATATTGAATTTCAAGTGTCTTGCGTGCCTTATATAAGGAACAACATAGAAAGCATCCAGAATTTAATTATATTATCTTTTAAATAACAATTAGTTAATAAAAAATTTACCATTTAAACTGATGCATCTGATTCTGAAAATATAACATGTTTTATACAAATTTCCACGGCAATAATCAGCGCGAAGAAAAAATACTAAATACAATTATGAGCATAACTGTACAACAGCAGATGCTATAGGCTACCTAATCCATTAACCTATGCAGGTTACAAAAGGCTGCTGTACTTTACAAATTTTGTTACATAACATTTAAAAATCTGAACTCTGTATTCTTATATTAACTATTTTCAGCTGCCATTTTTGCTTATTAAAAATATTTTAGGGAAAGGGTCGGTGACACTGCCATCCTATGATTTATAAATTGTCAATTACAGAATAGATACAAATTTGGTGAAAGACAGTAACCAAGACAAAAGTGTATGCATGTCATAGGGTGCTGTTCCCTCTCTGTAAGTTTCCGTCATAATAACCATGTACTATTTTTCATTCATCCCCATAACATCTATAACCGCCATTACGAAGCTGCCTCACATTACTATGAAAATGCATGGAATGAAATCTGTAAATAAGGCAGCAAACACTTAAGTCCTCTGAGGTAGTGGTCATACACAAGCCTCGTCCTTAACCCTGACAAACCTCCACAAACATGTTGATCTTAAATTGGAAAGTTTCTTTGAATAATAATGTATTGTATATGAATACTTTGTTCATTATTACCTTGCCCGAAACAATGTGCGTATTAGTGGCTTTAGGTATTGTATGTACTAGCTCTATCTATAAATCAAACATTATGTTTGTAACTCATCTTCTTGTATGTACTTTTACCTGAATAAAATTTTGAATTTTTTACTTTTGAATTATTAATGTGTGCATACTTATTATAGCGTGATTAAGCTTATTTGGTTTTGGTTTTAAACAGGCCAGATTCACGAAGCAGTTACGCAAGCACTTACGAATCTGTACATCTTTTCTCAATCTTTGGCGACTTTATTTATAATTATTAAACAGCTAATGAGCTCCGAAGCACCAGGAGGCTGTATATAACACTAACAGCAGATGATTGGGAAGTTTTCATGCTTGTAAACAGTTTAATTAATGTAACCAAAGCCGTCAAAGATTCAGGAAAGATGTACACGTTCGTAAGAACTTGCATAACTGCTTCGTGAATCTGGCCACAAAGCAAAACAAGTCTTTCCCCTGAAACTTCATTATATATGGAACTGTTATAAATTCTAAAGTATAATTCAATCACGTCTGAGAAATATATTATGTATTCTAACACAAATTATACATAAATTATGTTAAATTTTACCTCATTTCGTTTTCTTGCTGTAAAGAAATTTTACTCTGACAATCGTAATATAATGCTTATACAATCTTAAACACGAAGTTGGTCATTAGGTAAAGCATTTTATAACTCATGTTTATCACACAGTGCTGATATCAAATACAGTAATTGTTTATATTCTAATGTTATTCAGCCCACGGTGACAAAATGCATGGGAGAGTGCACAATTAACTCACAACTTGAGAGATCTATTAAGAAATTACTGTAGCGTTATTTGGGATTGAACTCGTGTCTTTGGACTTCCCAGACACATGTACTACCCACTGTACCATGATATGCGCAGATAACTGCTTATAGCTACTTATGATTGGTTGACACTTTACTGAGCGACGCCTCTTTTTCCGAAAATTTGCATTATCCGAGTTCTGAATAATACCTCTCATATAATATAACCTTCATTCATCATCAAGCACACACACACACACACACACACACACACATGGTGCCCATATCTTAAGAAGCACATCAACAAACTGGAAAGGTGCAACGACATGCCACGAAGTGGCTCCCAGAACTGAAGGACAAGAGCTACGGGGAGAGGTTAGAGGCATTAAATATACAAAAACTAGAAGATAGAAGAAAAAGAGACGATACGATCACTACGTAGAAAATAGTAACAGGGATCGATAAAATTGATAGGGAAGAATTCCTGAGACTTGGAACTTCAAGAACAAGAGGTGATAGATTTAAACTAACTAAACAAAGATATCGAAGAAATATAAGAAAATTCACTTTCGCAAATAGAGTGGTAGACGGTTGGAACAAGTTGGGTGAGAAGGTGGTGGAGGCCAATACCGTCAGTAATTTCAAAACGTTATATGACAAACAGTGCTGGGAAGACGGGACACCACGAGCGTAGCTCTCATTCTGTAACTACACTTAGGAAATTACACTTAGATAATTACTTAGGTAATTACACACACACACATCACACACAGGAACCATTCAGAACCTTGAACTGTATACCACATATATCAGACCAATCCTGGAGTACGCAGCTCCCGGACGGAGTCCGTATCTCGCCAAGCACAAGAATAAATTGGAGAAGGTTCAGAGGTATGCCACCAGACTAGTACCTGAGCTGAGAGGTATCAGCTTCGAGGAGAGACGACGGGAAGTAAACCTCACGTCGCTGGGAGAAAGGACAGTTAGCTAACGGTAACCAGATAAGCCACAGAGATATTAGAAAGAACTTTTTTAGTGTCAGAGTAGTTAACAAATTGAATGAACTAGGCAGTTTTATATGGTGGAGGCCAACTTCATACACAGTTTCAAATGTACATATGATAGAGCCTAATAAGCTCAGTAATCTGAAGACTGGTTGACTGATAGTTTAGAGGCGGCCTAAATCGGCTCAACCCACCGAAGCACAACTAGGTGAGTACACACTGACGAACGTGTCAGGAACCTGTACACCAGCTGATTGACAGTTTAGAGGATTAAAGAGCTGAAGCTCAACACCCGTTAGAAGACTAACGTGAGTACAAACATACATTCTGTACATTTGCTTTCAAAAAATCGAAACAAGTGCCTACATGCAGCAATTCTCTTGCTGAATTACAAAACAAGTCAGACTTCGTTACAGATCTATATATATATATATATATATATATATATATATATATATATATATATATATATATATATATATATATATAGGGGGATACCATCTTTGGTTGATTGTAGGGACCCATCAGCCTCGAAGAAGACGATATGCAGCACCCGGGAGAGCCTTGTCTGGCACTGGCACATACTGTCCTCTCCTACCACCCCCTTATATATTTATTTATATAGGGAAATTTATTGTACAGGATTACATGATTACAAAATGTAGCCTTAACACACACTACACAACAATAAAAGTAAAATGAAAAACATGCCAATGGGAAACATTGATAAATGTCACGGGCAGATTCGATCATTATTGCAAGTCAAACACTTCTAATTCCTCCGAAGTTATATATATATATATATATATATATATATATATATATATATATATATATATATATATATATATATTTATATATATACATATATATATATATATATATATTATGTATATATATATATATATATATATATATATATATATATATATTAGTATATTTTGGTAGCAGTCTTTCCTGTAGACATATATTATTAAATATGATCGAAAAAGTAAGATTAATAATTCTAACACGAATTTTCTCAATATTTCTTATGTTTCTTTTCACTGTTGAAGGTAATTAATATATATATATATATAGATATATATATATATATATATATATATAATATATATATATATATATATAATATATATATATATATATATATAGATATATATATATATATATATTATTAATATGAATATGAATTATTAAGTATTAATATGAAAGTTATTAAGAAAGTTTTATGTTGAATATTATTTTCCATTTGTAAATGTCGATTTTAATACAAAAATTAAACATTTTTGTTAGCCAACGATTATTTTTTGCATTATACATTAAATTTGTAATAATTATCAAAATATAAATATAAGTAAGGGATTTGTAAAATAATAAGTGACTTTTGAAATAACTATATAAATTTAGAAAAATAGTTTTTACAAGTAACTCATAAATATTAACCTATATTCGAACCAAATAAAATAGGATATTTTTAATATGCATAATTGAACGTCAACGCTATCAATTGGCGGCAGAGATAACATTTTTTCATCTAAAATTCTTACGTAATGCCCTCTTATTATTGTTTTTAACGTGAATGCCAAAAATAAAGTGTAACGCTTCTATGATAAATCTTTGATCGGTTAAAATATTGTCATGAGTGCCACTTTTTCTCTAATATTGTTTTAAGTTTAACTTTCTCATAAATGGTTTCAATATCGTTTGTTTCTATTTTCGTTGTAAAATGAATTTGTTAGACAAATTTTTACTCTAGCCTGTATATGGCGATCATCTGTAAGAACACAGTTTCAAACCTAATTCCGTTATAAATAGAATAATGTCAGCCGCATACTCTACGCTGGCAAAAGTCAGAACATCCTTCAGAAACTTGAATAAGGAGGCTTTTAGATCACTGTATACCGCCTATGTGAGGCCAGTTTTAGAGTATGCCGCCCCATCCTGGAGCCCCTATCTTAAAAAACACATAAGGAAGCTCGAAAAGGTGCAGACGTTTGCAACGAAACTCGTCCCAGAGCTGCGAGGGATGAGGTACGAAGACAGACTGAAGGAACTAACCCTGACGACGTTTAAATGGAGGGAGAGGGGGGGGGGGATGATACAGACGTTTAAAACACTTAGAGGGGTTGACAAGGTGGAAACAGAGGAAATGTTTACAATGAATAACAATAGAACAAGGGGACACGGATGGAAGCTTGAGACTCAGATATGTCATAGAAATTTTCGGAAGTTTTCTTTTAGCGTGCGTGTAGTGAGTAAATGGAATGTCCTAAAGGAGCAGGTTGTAGAGGCTAACTCCATTCATAACTTTAAAAGCAGGTATGATAAAGAAATAGGCCAGGAGTCATTGCATTAGACAACTATTGGCTAGAAAAGTGGGGTCCAAGAGCTAGAGCTTGATCTTACATGCACAAATAGGTGAGTACACACACACACACAACATACAGGAAGGTATGCGTTGCTTCCAACTTCAGACTTGGTTATAATTACATGGATGGTGAATTACTAAAGGAACTGTTCATGACTTGTGAGACCAAAATTGGTATATGCAGTAGTTGTATGGCGCCCAAATCTCAAGAAGCACATCAATAAACTGGAAAAGGTGCAGCGGCATGCTACAAAATGGCTTCCGGAACTGAAAAGCAAGAGTTGCGAGGAGAGACTACGAGGGGGGGGGTTGATACAGCCTAAGCTACTCTATCCTTTTGAGATGTATTCTTTCTTGTCTCAATAAACATACTTGAACTTGAACTTGAGGAGAGACTAGAGGAGTTAAACATGCCAAAACTAGAAGATAGAAGAGAAGTGATATGATCACTTCTTACAAAATACTAACGAATAGGTAAAATTGACAAAGAGGAATTCCTGAAACCAGCAAATTCACGAACAAGAGGGCACAGATTCAAGCTAAGAAAACAGGTGCCGATTTTTTTTATAAACTTTTCTTTTGCAAACAGTGGTAGACGATGGAACAAACTAAATAAAAAGAACTTAGTGAGAACTAAGTGAGAAGATGGTGGAGGCCAAAACCGTCAGTACTTTCAAAGCGTTATACTACTAAGAGTACCGGGAAGACGGGACACCACGAGCGTAACTCTCATCCTGTAACTACACTAAGGTAATTCACACACACACACACACACACACACACAACACACACCACACACACACACACAACACACACAACACACACACACACACACACACACACACACAGCAGCTCCAGCCTGGAGTCCATACCTAGTTAAACACAAGACAAAGTTAGAAAAGATTCAGCGTATGCCACCAGACTCGTCCGGAACTGAGAGGATTGAGCTACGAGGAAAGGCTAAAGGAGCTGAACCTCACATCCCTGGAAAACAGAAGAGTAAGGGGAGACATGATAACCCCTACAAAATTCTCAGGGGAATTGACAGGGCGGACAAAGAGAAAACTCTTCACCACGGGTGGGACACGAACAAGGGACACAGGTGGAAATTAGTACCCAGATGAGCCACAGAGACGTTAGAAAGAATTTTTTCAGTGTCAGAGTAGTAATAAATGGAATGAATTAGGCAGTGATGTGGTGGAGGCTGACTCCATACACAGTTTCAAGTGTAGATAGATAGAGCCCAGTAGGCTCAGGAATCTGTACACCTGTTGATTGACAGTTGAGAGGCGGGACCAAAGAGCCAAGCTCAACCCCCGCAAGCACAATAGGTGGTACAATTAGGTGAGTACACACACAAGTCAAGCTTGGCCCCGGGCCGGACTTGGGGAGTAGACGAACTCCCAGAACCCCCCCCCCCATCCAGGTCAAATCAATGTACACTCAAGCATCATTTAACTCTCACGAAATTATATAATTTCAACGATATATGTATAATATATATATATATATATATATATATATATATATATATAATATATATATATATATATATAGATAGATAGATAGATAGATAGATAGATAGATGCAAGAATGATAATAACCACAATAAATTTAGCAAATATAAGCTGGAGTCATTTGGACACGTGTTTAATTCATCATGAGCAGCTTGACTGTATATCAGGTCTTGACCAGTGAAGAATGACCGCATAGGATTTACTACTTAAAGGCTCCATATATTTACAAAAATATCAGTTGAAACAGTCTGTATTTAAAACATGTGTGTATCAATAACAGGTTTTGATATGTTAACCAATAGACAGTATAAGTATATACAATTATTATATACAACAGAAAATATATTTAATGTTCTTTGGTTAAAGCAATATTGCTTTGCTTTGATCTATTTTACTGATGCATGATATCCAGTACGGGACTGATGCATGATATCCAGTATGGGACTGATGCATGATATCCAATACGGGACTGATGCATGATATCCAGTACGGGACTGATGCATGATATCCAGCACGGGACTGATGCATGATATCCAGTACGGGACTGATGCATGATATCCAGCACGGGACTGATGCATGATATCCAGTACGGGACTGATGCATGATATCCAGCACGGGACTGATGCATGATATCCAGTACTCAACTTGTGGAGGTTTGTCATACTGCAGTTTTGACTTTAAAATACTTTTAAATGGACTTCAAATTAGAGGCTTTTAAATCTTACCATTTGACATAGAAATATCCGAACTGACATTGAAATATCTCAACTGAGATTACAATATCAAAACAGACGTTGCAATACCTGAATTGACATTGCATTATCAGAACTGACATGGCAATATCTGAACTGACTCAGCAACATTTGAACTGATATTGCAATATTAGAACTGTCATTGCCATATCAGAACTGATATTGCAATATTAGAACTGTCATTGCCATATCAGAACTGAGATTGTAATATTAGAACTGTTATTGCCATATCAGAACTGATATTGCATATATCAGAATTGTCATTGCCATATCAGAACTGATATTGCAATATTAGAACTGTCATTACCATATCAGAACTGATATTGCAATATTAGAACTGTCATTACCATATCAGAACTGATATTGCAATATTAGAACTGTTATTGCCACATCAGAACTGACATCGCAATATTTTTAACTGACATTGTAATATGAAATGACATTGCATTATCTGAATTGACACTGTACTGTAATATCTTAACTGACACTGCAATATCAGAACTGACATTGCAATATATGAGCTGATATGGTTATATACGAATTGACATTGTATTACCAGAGCTGACATTGTAATATCTTAAGTGACATGGCACTATTTGAACTAACATTGCAATATCAGAACTGATATTACCATAACTTTTCCTTTTAATATCTATACTGACATTGCAATATATAAACTTTCATTTCAATATAAGAATTAATATTGCAATATCTGAAATGACACTGCAATGTCAGATCTTACATTGCAATATATGAACTCATATGTAATATATGAACTAACATTGCAGTATCTAAACTTCCATTCGCAAAATAGGAACTGATACTGCAATATTTGAACTGACATTGCAACATCAGAACTTACATTGCAATATGCCAACTGATGTTGCAATATATATGAACTGATATTGCCATAATGGAACCGATGTTGCACTACGCGAACTTTGAGTAAGTGTAGACCGCACTTAGGAGAGGCAGGCGCGCGTTCTGCTGTAGGGGCCAGCTCAAGCAGTGCGGCCCGCCTCATCACCTACTCAAAACGGTTCCACAAAACTCGTTTTCTGGTTGTTAAAACCATGTGTGTTGGTTAAGATGTACTGGCTTAGGTCAAGCTGTTAGATTCGAGCTTGAGTTGGGTTCGGTTAGGTTAAGTTGCGTTAGGCTAGGTTGGTTTGGGTTCGGTTAGGTTAAGTTCCGTTAGGTTAGGTTGGTTTGGGTTCGATTAGATTAGGTTGGGATAGGTTAGGTTAAATTTAATTGGGTAAAGTTAGGGAGGTTTAAAATGCGTTTGGGAACCGTATTGTGTAGGAGGTGGCTGGTGGCCAGCAGTACAGCTGCGCCTAATAGCCTCACATGTATCTAAATACGGTCATCTGCAGAACGCTATCGTCCTCAGCGTCAAAATAATGGGGTTCAGAGGAGTCAAAACTGGAACTCGGCCACGATGGGTTAGATGGGTTGTTTAGGTTCGTAGGCTTCTGGTTGGGCAAAACCACTCCAGATTAGACGTTTGTAACATTGTGTACCGGAATGCGACAAGAACAATGCATTTCAATCATTACGTACAATATCAGCCGTTTTCCATTAACAACAAATAACCTTCGAATCGCTCCAGGCCTATCTAGGCTTATATTCCAGTATTTCATGGATAATGCTTAGGGGTCACAATTCACAATGTAATCAACAAAATATTAACGATTAATTCAACAGTAAAATACAACTCTGGATGTGAATATTACATCTGTTTGGCGAGGGAGACATGATGCATGAGTGTGGGGGTGTATAGTAGATGAGGTATGATGATGATGATGATGTGTGAGGGTGCTATGGCAGGGTAGTGAGGGCTGTATGGTATGTGTTGAAGTGTGAGGGTGCTATGGTATGGCCTTGAGGAGTGAGGGTGCTATGGTTGGTGAGGGGTGCAATGGTATGGATTTGAGGAGTGAGGGTGGAATGAGAGGGTAGTAAGGAGAGAGAGTAGTATAATAGGATATGAGGTGTCAAGGTGGTGAGGTATATGTGGTTGGTGAGGTGAGGGAGGGTAGTGAGGATCGTATGGTAGTGGGGTGAGGTGTGAGGCAGAAATGGGAGGGTAGTGACGAGTGAGGGGGGGAATGGGAGGGTAGTGAGGGGGGAATGAGGGGATAGTGAGAAGTGAGGGAGGGTAGTGAGAAGTGAAGGAGGGGAGGGCATGGGAGGGTGGTGAGGAGTGGGGGGGGGACACACAGGATATGTCTTGCCACTTGGCTGGGCAGTACAGCACACACTGTACTAACCAAGACTCAAGAGCGCAGCACTCAATCATCTAATATCTGAATGGAAGAAATTGAGTCAACTAGTAAAAAATTAAGCAATATGGCATAAGAATAATAAAAACCAGTACCCTAGAAAACTAGTTGTCTAACTATATACACAGGTTTAAACTCTCTGGTATCAGGATTCATCTAAAACTGTCGATAACATCTCCACTCTCAAATGTTTATCTAAAAACTTGGAAAAACAACAAGCAAAGTTCTCCCACGAGGAGCATGGATAACTGGTATCACAAGGTGAATGGGCAGCTGTTGTGGCCTGCACGCAGTCAGGCCTCTGGTCCTCTCCCACACTGGCTCCCACACTGCCTCACACTGCCCCACACTGGCTCCCACACTGGCTCCCACACTGGCTCCCACACTGGCTCCCACACTGCCCCCACACTGCACCACACACCAAATTGTCATATACAAACTCATCGTTGGAGCAGCGCCCCATTTCTGCTTCTATAAAATAGTTGGGTGGCGGGCATGATTGCAGCGAGGCCTGGAGGACACTACAACCCGTGCTGCTGAGTCAAACCATGCAGCACCTGAGGACGTGCAGGAGTGTGGTTGTGGGGCAAAGCTTTGGAGGGCCCAGGCTGAGGCTCATTAAGCTGTCCGGGTGAAGGCTGTAGTGGCATGAGGGCCCACACTGCCGGGGCCCAGGGAGGCGCCGGAGCCCTGCCGGAGCCTCCTGGAGGGCAGGAGACCAGCTGCAGGTCCCGCTAGTGCGTGGGGGTTAATGTGGTGTAGAGTATGGAGGTGGTGGGAGGAGGTGGTGTCCGTAGTGGAGCCGTCACTGAGGACGCGGCCGTAGCGGGGCCACCCACACCCTGAGATTACCGCCAGCACCAGCGACACCACCCCACATGCACACCCACACAGCTGCAACACCAGCCACACACACTATTAATGCCTACACAAAAATTACCCAAAAAAAAAAAAAAGGTTTGAAGTTAGACAAAAAAACATTAGAGAAGCAACATTAGCAGTATTTATAACTTACCATTTCTGTTGGCGAAAGAACTCAATGGAATCCAATCTGACAAGTACACGACAAAGGTATTACATCCTCTCTTAGCACATGTAAAGGGCGGTATTAGTAATTATTGGTACTGAAATGTTAAGGCATTATCCTACATACACGGCAGCCCCATAATGCCATGAAGCCGTCATAACACAAATATATACACAACAAAAGTAATCATTTATACTCTTAACTAATCCCCAAACCTAGTATGTTTAACCAAATACGTTAAACCCAGTAGGTTTAACCAATTATGTTAACACGTATGTTAACCCAAGTATGTTAAACCTAGTGTTTTACTATGTTAAACCATGTATGTTATACTATGTTAAACCAGATGTTATACTATGTTAAACCAAGCATGTTAAACCGAGTATGTTAACCCAAATATGTTAAGGCTAGTACGTTATACTACGTTATACTATGTTAAACCAGGTATGGATATGCTGCCTATCTGCAGCGATACACAGAGAATGTTTGCTGCCTGGCACCGTAAGTCTGAATCTAATACATGGCATCACTGTAAGTCTCACTCTGGTGGATGACGGCACTACTAGTCTGACTGGTAGATGACATCACTACAAGGTTAGGTCTCACCTAATATAGGATATATTAGGTTAGTTAAGGAGAAGGTTGGTTAGCATTAAATTTGATTAGGTTTGGACAAAATAACATAACTGTTAAGTTAGGTTAGTTATGATAGGATAGGTTATGTTAGGACTGTATTAGGTTAGGTTAGGTTAGGTTAGATTAGGTTAGGCTAGGAATTCGAGGTAGGACACAGTGTAACCCATTCTCAGGAGGTATGTGATTACCTCGTAATCACCACGTCCAAGTCTATTTTTGCATTACCCTAATTACAAAACGCATTAAACTTAATTAGTTTTAAATATACTAACGGATCTTGGTCAACAAACTAAGGTTGGGTTTGGTTTGGTTATGTTTAATTAGTTTTGTTTGTTTAAGTTTTAATTAGTTTTGTTTGGTTAAGTTAGGTATGGTTAGGCTGGGTTAAATTAGGTTACAATAACAGTACCAAAATGCAATCACTTCTTTGAAGTTATAACCAACCTGAGGACGGGCTACCATTTTAGAGCCTGGGGCATAAAACATGAAACCGCCATAACTTGAAAATAATCTAAGTTTAGGATATTGGTAAGGTGAGGAGAGTTGAGATTAGCATCAAGCTCGGCTAGGAGCATGAGGCCGAGAACTATACGTACCGACGTGGTCAGGAGCTGCTGTTTAGTCCAGGCAGGTATCCAGGGATATGTGGTGTGGTAGAGGTGCAGGAGGTGCAGCAGCAGTGAAGCGGACACCAAGTAACACACACACACGAACACATAAATCACCGTCACCTGCAACACAAGGCATGTGTCACTTACCTGTGTATGGTACTGTATTGACTACTAACACACAGGCAGTAATTCCTGCCTCCTCCTCCTCCTGTGGTCACTGAATATAAATCAATACAATAAATAGGATTTCCTATTACTGAATTGTCACAAATAATAATTGACAAAATATATTAACATTAACATTGTTAATATTAACAATATATTAACATTGGTGATGACAGACTGAGTGGGCCATGAGGTTATGGATCATTGTAATCAATGAACTTCAGACTAAGAATCATTGTAACCAGAGTATGAACTTCAGACTATGAGTCATTGTAACCAGAGTATGAACTTGAGACTATGAATCATTGTAACTGGAGGACTAAACTAACCAACTTATCCCAGCGTAGTGTGAGGGAGTGCACGAGGGAGGAGAGATGGAGGAGGAGAAGTATGGTGGTAGTGAGGATGGTGAAGACCGCAGTGAATACCACCACTCGTAGTCTCCAAGCTCCAGGTAACACGAATATGCTGAGACGAGCGGTTCCCACCGTACAGGCGCAGGTCATCGTTATCACCGACACAACCTGTAACACAAGCAGGTCAGGTTATTGGTCTTTTATTGACGTGGAACATTACTGCCAAATTCATGGATGGGTTATACTCAAAAGATATAATCATGTCAGGTTATCTTAGAAAATATAAACAAATCAACAGGAATTTTTTTCTCAGATCCTGTGTAGGAAAAGTTTGTTTACCCCCCTTCTGCCCCCCATCCTGGCACCCTTCGCCCTAAAGTAAGTAATTATCAAAGAAGGCACCAAGTCGGGAAGCCCTTTGCCCTAGCCACTGGTTCTTCACATTCTTTTACTCTACTTTTCAATCTTTCTACTTCTCTTTCTCTTTTCATCTTCATTTTCTCGTCTTTGAAATAGGATTCCATCCACTTTCTTTGCTTTCCCATTTCTTCCTCCTACCATTCCCTATAAGTTGCACAACAAGTGGGAGTTGCGGTAAAAAAGCTAACCAAACCCTAGGAATAGTCAAACGAGTAGTGAGGTTGAGGACTAGAACCGTCCGCGGCACCTGAGCAGGTGAGCTCATTAAGCCCCCTGCTCAGGTGCCCGGACGGTTCTAGTCCTCAACCTCACTACTCAAACGAACCTTTGACTTCAAGGAAAAGAAGGTCCCAAAAATATGCAGTCTACCCTGCCTCTTTCTTGTCTAATTGTTGCCGCCTGGTAATAGAAGTTTATTAAACCTGTAAGGCAAGATTTGCCATCCCAGAACCCATGCTGGTGTGTTAAAACTTCCTTCTCTCAAGATGTTCTATTACTTTTTTCTCACAATCTTCACCATCACCTTGCATGGTATGTAGTGTGCGTGGTATACACACACACACACACACACACGATGTAGCCCGTAACAGCTGTCTAACTGCAAGGTAACTAAACTTTACCTACTTGTTATTTCCGCGGCCGGGAATCGAACCCGAAGCCCTTGGACTTGGACTCCCGAGCGTAGCATATGTGTGTGCACTTTACGTGGGAGCATGTTAGCTCCCAGGTGAAGTGGTGTAGTGGGAGCGAGCAAGAGGGAAGGCGGGTGTAATCAACAACCCCAGCATGCACGCTCGTGACACTTCCGGTTGCATCCCTTGCTTTCCGGACATAACAAACTGTGTTGATGTTGTCCAGCGTGGTCCACCTGGGCCACCAGTCACCAACCATTTACACACCTCTTACGAAACCTGTACATGTTTTCCCTGTACCCCCCTGTGTCGGGGGACAGGGCAGGTAATGTCGGGGGATAATACACAATGTAAATATGTATATAATATTATGAATCATCTACTTTGTTAAACAATAGTAGACGCAACCATCACTCATCTCAATCCCGTCCTCTCCAGTATTACCTTGTCTCAATGTATCTCCTCTTGCGGGGGTCATTGGTGTACCTGTCGTCCTGCTGGGGTCATTGGTGTACCTGTCCTCCTGCTGGGGTCATTGGTGTACCTGTCCTCCTGCTGGGGTCATTGGTGTACCTGTCGTCCTGCTGGGGTCATTGGTGTACCTGTCCTACTGCTGGGGTCATTGGTGTACCTGTCGTCCTGCTGGGGTCATTGGTGTACCTGTCCTCCTGCTGGGGTCATTGGTGTACCTGTCCTCCTGCTGGGGTCATTGGTGTACCTGTCGTCCTGCTGGGGTCATTGGTGTACCTGTCCTACTGCTGGGGTCATTGGTGTACCTGTCGTCCTGCTGGGGTCATTGGTGTACCTGTCCTACTGCTGGGGTCATTGGTGTACCTGTCGTCCTGCTGGGGTCATTGGTGTACCTGTCGTCCTGCTGGGGTCATTGGTGTACCTGTCGTCCTGCTGGGGTCATTGGTGTACCTGTCGTCCTGCTGGGGTCATTGGTGTACCTGTCGTCCTGCTGGGGTCATTGGTGTACCTGTCGTCCTGCTGGGGTCATTGGTGTACCTGTCGTCCTGCTGGGGTCATTGGTGTACCTGTCCTCCTGCTGGGGTCATTGGTGTACCTGTCGTCCTGCTGGGGGTCATTGGTGTACTGTCGTCCGTCCCTGCTGGGGTCATTGGTGTACCTGTCGTCCTGCTGGGGTCATTGTGGTACCTGTCGTCCTGCTGGGGTCATTGGTGTACCTGTCCTACTGCTGGGGTCATTAATGTATCTTTCGTCTTTCTGGGGTCAGTGATGTGATCTTCGTTCTACTGAAGACACTGATGTATCTTTCGTGATGCATCAATTCGTCCTTCTGGGGTCAATAGTGTACATTCCGTTTTTCTGGGGTAATTGATATGCCTTCCTCGAGGTGACGATTATATTAGTATAGGTGCCATATATGCTGTGATGTTCCCTTCCTGGTGGGCATTATAAGTATAGGTGCCATATATGCTGTGATATTCCCTTCCTGGTGGGCATTATAAGTATAGGTGCCATATATGCTGTGGTGTTCCTTTCCTGGTGGGGATTATAAGTATAAGTGCCATATATGCTGTGATGTTCCCTTCCTGGTGGGCATTATAAGTATAGGTGCCATATATGCTGTGATATTCCCTTCCTGGTGGGCATTATAAGTATAGGTGCCATATATGCTGTGATATTCCCTTCCTGGTGGGCATTATAGCACTTGAATATATGGTTGTTATAAATCCTGTTGTATTAATCCCTACCTTCAATAATCCCTCCTCTGATGTTCTGCTCCATCTGGTAAGGAAATTTAAAAAAAATATTCACTGTAGTTTCATAAAACTGATCCAGGACCAGGATTCGTCTGTCATTTACGCAACTCTTACGAAACCTGTACATCTTTCGTCATTCTAGGCGAATTTATTTACATTTGTTAAACAGTTTGTGGTTCAAAGAAGTGCGAGGTTGTCTATAAGAACCTTGGGCTGAGAACCAACTCGTATATTTTTGGCGTTCGTAACCTATTTAATAAATACAAACAGCCGTCATGATTGAGGAAAAATGTACAGGTTTCGTAAGTGGACACTTAAATGCCTGGGAAATCATGGGCCAGTATCAAGGCAAAAGAGAAGGGCATAGGATTTTGACTATGTACAGTTCAATGTTGTGGTATTGACTAAGTTAGATTATTATCACCCGACGATGGAAACCCGTGACCCTCCTCCCGTACTGCAGTAACTAGGTGGATCAGGACGCTCTACAAGGTGGGTCAAGAAGTTCACGTGTGGATGCCAGAGCCATGTAGATGACCCCCTCCCCCTCTCCCCCGTCTACAAGGTGGGTCAAGTAGATGATCGCCCACTAGAAGGTGAAGGGACGACGACGTTTCGGTCCGTCCTGGATCATTCTCAAGTCGATTGTGACAATCGACTTGAGAATGGTCCAGGACGGACCGAAATGTCGTCGTCCCTTCATCAGACATATGATCCGTTTTATGCTGGTTTGTCAAGTTATTTGACCAAGGCCAGCGGCGACCCCCGCAGGACGATACATAAACTTTCCACACTTTCTACTCCCACTCGTCTTAATACTACTGGACTACCGCCACAAGTCCCACTGGACTTACTACCGCCACAAGTCCCACTGGACTTACTACCGCCACAAGTCCCACTGGACTTACTAATGCCACAAGTCCCACTGACCTTACTAATGCCACAAGTCCCTGGATTTACTAATGCCACAAGTCCCACTGGACTTACTACTGCCACAAGTCCCACTGGACTTACTACCGCCACAAGTCCCACTGGACTTACTACCGCCGCAAGTCCCACTGAACTTGCTACCGCCACAAGTCCCACTGGACTTACTACCGCCACAAGTCCCGCCGGACTTGTGGCGGTAGTAAGCCACCAGACTCGCCACAAGAGAGGAAGAAGGACCAATAAACTTACTACTAATAATAGTCTAAAAATTCCAACTGAGGTCTTGAGGTGGGAGTCATCCCAGGCTAGTGTGATGGTGGGCGTGGGCCGCCGGTGTCTGGGGGGCTCCGGCGAGCACGTCCCGGGGCTACCGTCCTCCTCCTCGTCCTCCTCCTCCGGCTGCCGCCCCGCGTGGGAGTCCCACGACAACCGGGAGTCGCAGCGGGAGAGGGTGTCGAAGTCGTGGGAGAGGAGTTCGAGGTCGAGGTCCGGGTGCGAGGACTGGATGGTGAAGGAGTCCCAGTCCGAGGTCCAGCGACGGCACTCCAGCTGCTCAATGTCGCGGAGTAGTTCCTGGACCTCGTCGTAGCCGCAGATGTCGGAGATGGATGGTAGTTCCCGCCGTAGTCTGGAGACTCCAGAGCCCACCTCCTCCGCCGTGCCCACCGACCCGGAGAGCAGCGACCCCCGCGAGCCCAGACCCGAGCCGGTCCGCGAGCCGGGGCGCGAGACGGAGCGCAGGGAGCCAGAAGCCCGCGACAGTACCGATGGCCGCGAGCCGGAGCTGAAGGACCTGTGGTTGAAGATCTTGGGCCTCGCCCCCCCTGGCCACCTGTTGCTGAGCGGGAGCTTGTTGTGGACATAGGGACCGGAGCCGCTGGTGGAGGGCCGGGAGTCGCACATCACCTCCTCACTGGCCTGCACCATGGCAGCAGGTGGGTGGTGAGGGGCGAGGGGGCAGGGCAGCAGCCTGGGTGGGTGCTGGTGCTAGGCTACCACCACCACCACCACCACACCCACAACCCACCATCACACTCTCACACCCATCGCACTCAACCCTCATCTGCGGCAAACACAACCAATCTGCAAAGGTAGAAAATTAACCCCATTAGTAACGAAAACCGTCAATAAACTTCTTGAATTTGAAAACTTTCTCCTAACACCTACAACACAACCTTCCAATACACAAAGTATATATGCAAACTGCACACAACCACATAAACCAAGAGATCTTACTGGTTGCAACGATACAATGCAACTATTTGCATGTGAATATCCTGAAGTAACAGTTACGACAGCCAGTGACGCACTAGTTGTCTTCAAGGATTTTTAAAACGTCAAATTTTACCTTCATAAAACTATTACATTTTACATAACATACACTTGGGCAGGTGACGCATTATTGTTTAACAGAGGCCGCAGCTCCCTCATACATAAAGACTCCATGTTTACTATGTAAAAAGTTCATCAAGTGTTTGTTCCGCTCATGTTTTTATTTACGCGTCATAATATTCATGAATTGTTTAGTTTCCCTTGATTTGTGTTTTTGGTGCTCTTTTTTTGAAGTAGGATGGGCCTTATAATTTTCTGTTTAATTGTGATACTGAATATAACAATTTGATGTCTATTAGTATTACAAGTAGTGAAAGCAGACCAAATTCTCTTCAGACTATTCTTTATTATTGGGAAAAGAAGTGATAGCGGAGCTGGTGTAAGATACCATAGTCTTACAGCTTCCCTGCGATAGTTGACGAGTGAAGTGCAAGTGTCAAAGCGTGTTCACCAGAGTGTAAAGACAGGTGAGTGTTAACTGTGTTGAGGACAGTCAACACACTGAAGAGTGTGCTGCAAATTCTACGTCATTGCCGTGTTAACCACGAGTGTTTGAGTTCGAGGCGTGCACGAGCGTTATCAAATTAACGCTGTTCTTCCCTCCCCTGCATCAACGGTGGCGGTCGCGTGACGCATGAGAAGTACCTGCTCCAGCTACCAGGCGTCTTCTGTGGTGGCATCCCTTACGACGTCATCTGCTGCACGCACAGGCTATACCACACCAGAACATCTCTTACAGCCACCACACCATCCTCTTGTATCATGGACAGAAGGAGTTTGAATGTTATGTGTAGACCTTGTTTGTGTGAGAAGCAAAAGAGTGAGTCCTGGATCCATTATTAATTGTCTGGGCTGGAAGCTCGGAGGATTTAAACAGACCCTTTGACTTATGGCCATTGCTGTTAATTCGACCATATAGGCATTAGACTATATGGTCGAATTACACCAGGACACAATGGCTCCTAGTGCTATTTTATGTTCGAAGTCTTCGAAATTGCCTTCAATTTGGGTGAAGATTAGGTCTAGGAGATTACGTGCATCTCATTCATTTCGCTTATGTTGTCTTTTACATGTTGTTGTGAAGTACCTCTTCACGACTTCCACTAATTTTGCTCCCTATATTTTTTCAACCATAAGAGTTTCTTGAGTCCCAGTTTATCTCTCCGTGATTTAGATCATCCATGATTAGTTGAGCTCTCATTCTGCTGTTGCTGCTCTTTGCAGTTCGACCATACATGTACTATTAGTGTCATCATATTCCTGGCTGGGTCTTGTGTAGTTGTAGGTTACCACACCCACTATTTGTCTCCATCTGCTGTCAAAGTTCCACTTATGTTGTGTGCGTATCTACTCAGAACCTCAACTGAACAATGTCTGGGAGAAGACACTGAGAGCCGCTACCATCAGTTCCGCAGGAAGAACCGGTTGCTGAGGGAGGAAGGGGGAACAATGGGAGGATAACGGGGAAGTGAGGTATTAGAGAGGAAAGAGAGGGGGCGAGGTCAGCCCTGATACTACACTGATAGCGGCTGTGGAAAAAACGGCTCTAGTTAATTAGTGATCAGGTAATATATTAGAGGAAAGAGGGGAAGGGGAGGGCAGGAAAGAAGAGGAAGGAGTGAAGGAGAGGATGAGAGGGAAGGAAGGCGGGAGGGGAGAAAGCTGAAGTAAAGGGAGGAGATGGGGGGGGGGAGCACCTGAGGATTGTATTGATTTAGTGCCTCTGGTGAGGACTCTACAAGGAGTCCTTGTATCCCTCTGGTGAGGACTCTACAAGGAGTCCTTGTATGCCTCTGGTGAGGACTCTACAAGGAGTCCTTGTATCCCTCTGGTGAGGACTCTACAAGGAGTCCTTGTATCCCTCTGGTGAGGACTCTACAAGGAGTCCTTGTATCCCTCTGGTGAGGACTCTACAAGGAGTCCTTGTATCCCTCTGGTGAGGACTCTACAAGGAGTCCTTGTATCCCTCTGGTGAGGACTCTACAAGGAGTCCTTGTATGCCTCTGGTGAGGACTCTACAAGGAGTCCTTGTATCCTCTGGTGAGGACTCTACAAGGAGTCCTTGTATGCCTCTGGTGAGGACTCTACAAGGAGTCCTTGTATGCCTCTGGTGAGGACTCTACAAGGAGTCCTTGTATGCCTCTGGTGAGGACTCTACAAGGAGTCCTTGTATGCCTCTGGTGAGGACTCTACAAGGAGTCCTTGTATCCCTCTGGTGAGGACTCTACAAGGAGTCCTTGTATGCCTCTGGTGAGGACTCTACAAGGAGTCCTTGTATGCCTCTGGTGAGGACTCTACAAGGAGTCCTTGTATCCCTCTGGTGAGGACTCTACAAGGAGTCCTTGTATCCCTCTGGTGAGGACTCTACAAGGAGTCCTTGTATCTTAATAAGAACTAGAGTCTGGAGACCGCCAACTTGTTTATGAAGAACTCTCCAGACACCAAGCAAAACACCTTAAGCGAGACTAACGTCGTCTATGCCTTCACATGCCCACTTGGGGACTGTCAGCCCCAACGATCTCAGTATATAGGCAAGACAACAACGTCTCTCTCTTTAGGCGATTAACAATGTACAAACAACAGGGCTCTATCAAGGAGCATATAATCTCTACACACAACCAGACCATCACCAGACACATCTTGACAACCAACACTGAAATAATCGACAGGTATAACGACAGCAGGAGACTCGACATCAGCGAGGCACTACATATCAAGAAGTCCAGACCAGCAATCAACAACCAGCTAACACATAATTACATTTTACCCACTTCAAGACCCCGAGCCAATGCAGAGACAATATCCAAAACTCCTACCTCAGGAACATAAGATTCCCTGTTGATACATTTAATACCCAATTAATACTTGTTATGTTGTGCCATTCATCCACTTGTTCTTTACAACCTCACCCAAAGAGAATATAATTCGGTGCTAAACACGGAAATTTGTCTTAAAGTATGTAAGGAGTACCTTGCGAAGCGCATCCCCAGGCGTCAGACCATAATAGTGTGAAAATGAACTTTGGAGAGTTAACTTTTCAACTTTCCTCGACAGTGAAGAAAACAACAAATGTTAAGAAGGTTCGTGTTAGAATTATTAATCTTACTCTTTCGGTCATATTCAACATGCAATCATTGTTTATATATATAAAATATTATATATATATATATATATATATATATTATATATATANTATAATATATATATATATATATATATATATTATTAATATGAATATGAATTATTAAGTTATTAATATGAATGTTATTAAGAAGGTTTTATGTTGAATATTATTTTCCATTTGTAAATGTCGATTTTAATACAAAAATTAAACATTTTTGTTAGCCAAACGATTATTTTTTGCATTATACATTAAATTTGTAATAATTATCAAATATAAATATAAGTAAGGGATTTGTAAAATAATAAGTGACTTTTGAAATAACTATATAAATTTAGAAAAATAGTTTTTACAAGTAACTCATAAATATTAACCTATATTCGAACCAAATAAAATAGGATATTTTTTAATATGCATAATTGAACGTCAACGCTATCAATTGGCGGCAGAGATAACATTTTATTTCATCTAAAATTCTTACGTAATTGCCCTCTTATTATTGTTTTTAACGTGAATGCCAAAAATAAAGTGTAACGCTTCTATGATAAATCTTTGATCGGTTAAAATATTGTCATGAGTGCCACTTTTTCTCTAATATTGTTTTAAGTTTAACTTTCTCATAAATGGTTTTCAATATCGTTTGTTTCTATTTTCGTTGTAAAATGAATTTGTTAGACAAATTTTTACTCTAGCCTGTATATGGCGATCATCTGTAAGAACACAGTTTCAAACCTAATTCCGTTATAAATAGAATAATGTCAGCCGCATACTCTACGCTGGCAAAAGTCAGAACATCCTTCAGAAACTTGAATAAGGAGGCTTTTAGATCACTGTATACCGCCTATGTGAGGCCAGTTTTAGAGTATGCCGCCCCATCCTGGAGCCCCTATCTTAAAAAACACATAAGGAAGCTCGAAAAGGTGCAGACGTTTGCAACGAAACTCGTCCCAGAGCTGCGAGGGATGAGGTACGAAGACAGACTGAAGGAACTAACCTGACGACGTTTAAATGGAGGGAGAGGGGGGGGATGATACAGACGTTTAAAACACTTAGAGGGGTTGACAAGGTGGAAACAGAGGAAATGTTTACAATGAATAACAATAGAACAAGGGGACACGGATGGAAGCTTGAGACTCAGATATGTCATAGAAATTTTCGGAAGTTTTCTTTTAGCGTGCGTGTAGTGAGTAAATGGAATGTCCTAAAGGAGCAGGTTGTAGAGGCTAACTCCATTCATAACTTTAAAAGCAGGTATGATAAAGAAATAGGCCAGGAGTCATTGCATTAGACAACTATTGGCTAGAAAAGTGGGGTCCAAGAGCTAGAGCTTGATCTTACATGCACAAATAGGTGAGTACACACACACACACACATACAGGAAGGTATGCGTCGCTTTCCAACTTCAGACTTGGTTATAATTACATGGATGGTGAATTACTAAAGGAACTGTTCACGACTTGTGAGACCAAAATTGGTATATGCAGTAGTTGTATGGCGCCCAAATCTCAAGAAGCACATCAATAAACTGGAAAAGGTGCAGCGGCATGCTACAAAATGGCTCCCGGAACTGAAAAACAAGAGTTGCGTGGAGAGACTACGAGGGGGGGGGGGGTTGATACAGCCTAAGCTACTCTATCCTTTTGAGATGTATTTCTTTCTTGTCTCAATAAACATACTTGAACTTGAACTTGAGGAGAGACTAGAGGAGTTAAACATGCCAAAACTAGAAGATAGAAGAGAAGTGATATGATCACTTCTTACAAAATACTAACGAATAGGTAAAATTGACAAAGAGGAATTCCTGAAACCAGCAAATTCACGAACAAGAGGGCACAGATTCAAGCTAAGAAAACAGGTGCCGATTTTTTTTATAAACTTTTCTTTTGCAAACAGTGGTAGACGATTGGAACAAACTAAATAAAAAGAACTTAGTGAGAACTAAGTGAGAAGATGGTGGAGGCCAAAACCGTCAGTACTTTCAAAGCGTTATACTACTAAGAGTACCGGGAAGACGGGACACCACGAGCGTAACTCTCATCCTGTAACTACACTAAGGTAATTACACACACACACACACACACACACACACACACACACACACACACACACACACACACACACACACACACACACACACACACACACGTCAAGCTTGGCCCCGGGCCGGACTTGGGGAGTAGACGAACTCCCAGAACCCCCCCCCCCCATCCAGGTCAAATCAATGTACACTCAAGCATCATTTAACTCTCACGAAATTATATAATTTCAACGATATATGTATAATATATATATATATATATATATATATATATATATATATATATATATATATATATATATATAGATATATATATATATATATATAGATAGATAGATAGATGCAAGAATGATAATAACCACAATAAATTTAGCAAATATAAGCTGGAGTCATTTGGACACGTGTTTAATTCATCATGAGCAGCTTGACTGTATATCAGGTCTTGACCAGTGAAGAATGACCGCATAGGATTTACTACTTAAAGGCTCCATATATTTACAAAAATATCAGTTGAAACAGTCTGTATTTAAAACATGTGTGTATCAATAACAGGTTTTGATATGTTAACCAATAGACAGTATAAGTATATACAATTATTATATACAACAGAAAATATATTTAATGTTCTTTGGTTAAAGCAATATTGCTTTGCTTTGATCTATTTTACTGATGCATGATATCCAGTACGGGACTGATGCATGATATCCAGTATGGGACTGATGCATGATATCCAATACGGGACTGATGCATGATATCCATTACGGGACTGATGCATGATATCCAGCACGGGACTGATGCATGATATCCAGTACGGGACTGATGCATGATATCCAGCACGGGACTGATGCATGTTATCCAGTACGGGACTGATGCATGATATCCAGCACGGGACTGATGCATGATATCCAGTACTCAACTTGTGGAGGTTTGTCATACTGCAGTTTTGACTTTTTAAAATACTTTTAAATGGACTTCAAAATTAGAGGCTTTTAAATCTTACCATTTGACATAGAAATATCCGAACTGACATTGAAATATCTCAACTGAGATTACAATATCAAAACAGACGTTGCAATACCTGAATTGACATTGCATTATCAGAACTGACATGGCAATATCTGAACTGACTCAGCAACATTTGAACTGATATTGCAATATTAGAACTGTCATTGCCATATCAGAACTGATATTGCAATATTAGAACTGTCATTGCCATATCAGAACTGAGATTGTAATATTAGAACTGTTATTGCCATATCAGAACTGATATTGCAATATCAGAATTGTCATTGCCATATCAGAACTGATATTGCAATATTAGAACTGTCATTACCATATCAGAACTGATATTGCAATATTAGAACTGTTATTGCCACATCAGAACTGACATCGCAATATTTTTAACTGACATTGTAATATGAAATGACATTGCATTATCTGAATTGACACTGTACTGTAATATCTTAACTGACACTGCAATATCAGAACTGACATTGCAATATATGAGCTGATATGGTTATATACGAATTGACATTGTATTACCAGAGCTGACATTGTAATATCTTAAGTGACATGGCACTATTTGAACTAACATTGCAATATCAGAACTGATATTACCATAACTTTCCTTTTAATATCTATACTGACATTGCAATATATAAACTTTCATTTCAATATAAGAATTAATATGCAATATCTGAAATGACACTGCAATGTCAGATCTTACATTGCAATATATGAACTCATATTGTAATATATGAACTAACATTGCAGTATCTAAATCCATTCGCAAAATAGGAACTGATACTGCAATATTTGAACTGACATTGCAACATCAGAACTTACATTGCAATAT
>WNGS01001312.1:56587715-56600732 GCA_020271785.1 Procambarus virginalis
TGGCAAAAGGTTCTGAAATACAAAATTATAAAATACAAAATAATGTGAGTATCATCAGGTGTTGATGATATTGTATACATTACTATATATATATATAACATAATTTGTTCGTGTGTTTCAGCAAATTACATTCTTAGCTAAAGTCAGATTTTATGATTATGATATATGAGCTTAGTAGTGTGTGTGTGAATATATTGACACATTGAATACTATGTATATGATCTTGTGTGTGAGACAATACATAGTCCTATATATAGGTTTCCCTTTATATATATTATATATATATAATATATATAATATATATATATATATATATATATATATATTATATATATATATATATGCGAACAAGCCTGAATGGTCCCCAGGACTATATGCAACTGAAAACTCACACCCCAAAAGTGCCTCGAACCCATACTGCCAGGAGCAACGCAACTGGTATGTACAGGACGCCTTAATCCACTTGACCATCTCAACCGGACATAAGGAGGTGATAGCCGAAGCTATTTGAAACCACCCCCGCCGGCACCTGGATGGTAATCTTGGGCATAACATTTTATCAAATCACCTCATTCTTTGGGGCACACGTGAGGAACGCAAAAGCGAACAAGCCTGAATAGTCCCCAGGACTATATGCAACTGAAAACTCACCCCAGAAGTGACTCGAACCCATACTGCCAGGAGCAATGCAACTGGTATGTACAGGATGCCTTAATCCACTTAGGATTAAGGCGTCCTGTACATACTAGTTGCGTTGCTCCTGGCAGTATGGGTTCGAGTCACTTCTGCCAAAACTGTGTTAAGTTTTAAAATATACCTGAACAACATCACCAAGGCAAATGGGAGAACCTTCGACAAGCCGCCAGCTTCCTGTGCGTCGAGGCCACTAGGGTTAGTGGCCTCAGGTAAATCAGATTGTGGTTCTCAACGTAATATATAATGTTCCAGTTATATGTTAAATTGTTTGTGGTGAAGAATATGAAACACAACACTGTTAGACAAACACAAATATGAGAGAGGTTTATATAATAGATAACAGTAAATAATAATAGATAATGAATGATAAAGACATTTAAGTTAAATTAATGTGTAAATTTGGGAGATATGTACATATTTGAGCCCAACAAAATATGGCAAGTAACTCCATCTGAAGAATGGAAGCCAACTTCTCGCCTAATATAGAGGCTATGGTTGATTGTGACGAGAGCTGCACTTGCAGCAGCATACCAGTGATGTAAGGAGCCATCAGTGTAATTGTTTGGGGAGAGCAAGTGCTTTGTGAGCAGAGAATCAGTCTGGCTAAAGACACTGCAGTCTGCCTTCAGTGGACGTTATACGGTCATTATAAGGAAAGAAACACTAAGGCAGAATATATTATTATATAGTAGGCAGTAGTCACAATAGCATGGCTTAAAATTAGACACCCAACCTACACACATGAAAAGAAAGAAAAGTGGCAGGTATTTATCACAAGATGATACATACCTGTCACGATATATGTGGTCCCGTGTTGGCCATAGTGTTGTCACGTGTCATATGTGTGAATTGGGTGACTATACAAGTTGGAAAGGTTAGGAGGACGGAGTGAAGGAACGGAGAAGGCAGCGTTGTTGATATTTAATTATTTTCTTGGGTACTCTTTCACGTAGCACGGGTATGCCTTAGTTGTGACTCATGGTAAAACTGATGATTGAGTGACCTAGTTACTCTTAAGTGAGAATAAATGTGTCTAATCATTTGTGTTCCTGCCCGGAATCGAACCAGTGATCCACGTTAAGGAATGAATCCAACTGAATTGCACGACCCTTAGGCCCAGAAGTAAGTTTAATTTGCATTTATAAGCTTGGGTATAATTGGCTTTCAAATAATGTTAATAGGTTGGGTTTAATTAGGACTGTGAGAACATAATGTAGGAAGTAATTACCTTGGCAATGATGTTGTTAAGAAAGAGTGAACGACGATAGTGCCATCGTTCCTTGTCCTGGTGCAGACGCTCAAGCACTTCATCTATTCTGCCTGTTGGATAATAATAACGATAATAAGTAATGGTAATGTCTTCTCTCACACATAATAACATCAGATAAAAACCCTCACTTGTATATTTGTGAAATTGATGTAAGGAATTTTACACCAAGTCTTTCACACTCTCCTGAGTGTTTGTCAAGGTCTGAGTGTGTGGTTCGGACCAGACTTACATCTCAACGTCTAACGAGGCTGTTATCCGTCGTTGTTGCTGTTGTTTAAGATTGAGCTACTGGGAACTGAAAGTTGCAAGTAGCACGGGTTATGGCGAGCCCGTTCTGCACACCTGACAGGTCATGTGCCGTCACTGCTGCTGATGTACCTGCGGTGATGTCTTCTGTGGAATTATGGTCCTGTGTCCATGAAGGCCGGTAGAGATGGCACCCCTCAGGTAATCTTAGGTGGGGATGAAGATGGTGATGTTGAAGATATGGGGACGATAAGGGGAGAGAGGGAGAGGGGAAGCAGGAAGATGAGTGGACAAGATAGATATATGGATGGACTGATAAATGAATAGATAGATATAGATGGATAGATGGGAGGCAGACAAACACGGTCAATCCTGGGCATCCCCCCCCCCAGTCTATGCGAGAATGTCTGGGTGTCTGACCATAGTTGGAGGGTAGAAGCCCCCACCCCCTAGGTTAGGTAAGGCAGCGTTGGGTTGAGAAAAGTCTGGTTAGGTTAGGTTAGGGAAGGTCTAGTGAGTTTAGTTAAAGTTGTGTCAGGTAATGTTGGGTAAGGTTAAGTTATTTTTTAAATCCGTTAGTGGAAAAGTGTCGTATAGCAAGTGCCTTGTACCGCATCGTCCCCCATGTGACGAGGCCGGCCAGCAGAGACCCGAGTGAGCGTACCTGGAGGTCAATATACACCAAGGTTATCACAAAGCTTGGGAAACGTGACAATGGCGGGGTGTGCTAGCGGGCACCCGACACCCCCCACCCGGCCAGCGGTCACGGGCGCGTAGAAATATAAGTTATGTAACTTGGACTTGGTAAGTTATAAGTGACAAGTTATTTACTTGGACTTAACACTTGGACCCCTTCACAGGAAGGCCAGACAATGTTCATGATCCCCCACACAGGAAAGTGACGTAGTGTACCAGACAGGAGGAGGAGGAGACGGGCAAGACGGAAGATGACCAGTTAGATAATCTCCAACGGCATGACGTCAATGATGGGATGAAACACCATCCCCATCCCCCCCCCTCTCTCTCTCTCTCTCTCTCTCTCTCTCTCTCTCTCTCTCTCTCTCTCTTCGCTAGCTACTTTCACTGTCTGGCTAACTACTTTCCCTTCTTCTCTAATCACTTTCCCTGCTTCCCTAACCACTTTGTCTGCCTCAGTGTGAGTGGTCGGAGCACTTGTACTTGACAGGCTCTTGACACCAATCACCTTGCAGGGAGATAACATTAGCAGTATGGTTCCTGTACACCCACACACACACAATGTACTTCCTTCCTTTAAAAGGTAATACATGAAATAGGATCAGCCCTGACGTATGAGGATACATAATACTGAACACCGTACAGGTACATTATAAGTTGTACAGTTACTGAAACATGAAGCGTCATCACCGTAGACTAATCGCATAATGTGTCCCATTTTTAGCCTTTTTTTACGTCTCAGTTATCTTCAATTTGCTCCTATTACTGTTTATGTTTCAATCCTGTTTATTGTTAACGTGACGTCATCTTTGGTCACTGTCTCTCTCTCACTCACACTCACTCCCTCACTGGTTCACACTCACTCCCTCACTGGTTCACACTCACTCCCTCACTGGTTCACACTCACCATCTCACTGGTTCACACTCACTCCCTCACTCACACATGCTCTTACTCTCACACTCACCGTCTCAAGTGGGTTCCTCCATCTTAAGGAGGAGATGGAACGGCAGATTGTTCTGGGACATATCGAAGATCTGGCCCACTTGCCTATACTTAGATGACCCATGACGTCAGAGAGAGAGAGAGAGAAGTGTGGAGAGGGAGGGTACATATACAGGTAGAGATAGGGGAGAGAGGAGAAGATAAGGAGATGGGATGATAGGAGACGAGAGACGAGACAAGGGGAAGGCTTGGAGATTTGACTTGAAAGACACCACACACCATCACCACACACCATTACCACACACCCTGGTGGTTGGAAAACTGATGAACCAGTACAATTATTGCACTTGGAAGGGATATAAGGACCAGGAGCTGGATATGAGGACAAGGAGTTGGATATGAGCACCAGGAGCTGGATATGCGGACCAGGAGCTGGATATGAGCACCAGGAGCTGAATATGAGGACCAGGAGCTGAATATGAGCACCAGGAGCTGGAGTATGACAAGGAGCTGGCCTCGACAAAACGAATCAATAATAATTATGGCATTAATATTATACAATAATATTATATCATTATTATTATTATTAGGGAGAATAGTATAGTGTGTGGGCGTGGCGGCTATATGTGAGGGTGAGTGGTCGTTATCACAGGCACCAGTGAGGGGGGGAACAGGACCCTTCTGCAGGTGACAGGTGGCACCTGGTTGTGGCCCCTCCTGTGGCTGGAGGGCCATTATCCCTCTAGTGGCCTCCAGGTGGACAACAAGTTCACAGCTTCTCAAAAGTCCATAATTTTTCATGGGATTTTTTTCTTCTAAATGGATTTTGAACAAGTAAAGATTTGGTATTTCCGGGTTCAGCGGGTAGGTGGTTCCATGGGTTTGTGGGGTGAAAAAGCATCTGATTTATGTCCTATAGTGTGGCGTGTTGAGCTTGAAATCGTTGCTCCTTGTTTGTGTTACACCAGACGCTTTAAATAGGGTTTCTGGGTTAATATCACCCAAATTGTTCAGAATTGTGTAGGTGTGGATGAGATAGGCTTCAACATATCACCGTCACGCCAAGATTTAAGAAAAGTTTGACCTACGTCAGCATACTCTTTACACAAACTTAACCCAAACTAACTTAACCCAACCTAACCTAAATGAATCGAACCCACCAAAAATCAAAGATAAAATGTTGTGTATTTTAGTGTGCAGGCGGCGTGACGTCACAGTTTTAATGCCTGCACGGGGTTTTGGAGCCTATTGGAGTTGTGGACATTAGCAGTTGTTATTCTCAACAAATTACAGCCCGTGCTCATCAACAAATATCAAATGATATTTAATCCAGCTGCAAAACCCTTGATTATGGATGAAGTTGATTAGTGCATCGTCTCCAGCCTCTCCTCTCTCATCCTACACCCTCTCTTCTTGACCTATAAAGTGCAAGATGAGTGAGTACCCAACATACAGGGCAACATGAGTAGATACCCAACATACAAGACATGAATGGGTACCCAACATACAGGACAACATTAGTGGGTACTCACCATGACAATTAGGAGTCAGCAAGTACTTGTTCTCTCCAACATAGGCTCCAAGCTGTATGGTTGGAGTAAAGAAGTGGTCCATACTCATCATCAACCACTCCATGCTGTGCTGTAGGAGAAGACAAGTCTACATGTGACACATCTTACAACTCCGACAATAAACATTTGTATAACAAAAATGGAGATTTTCAGATCAACAGATGTGAAGCGAAGCCTAGTGAGGACTAAACTAAATTGGTGTTGAGCAGCTTTGAGGCTCCTGGCGTAGAAGCCTCGTGTGATGGTAAGATAACATGTGTGCCGGTGACGCATATGACGCTGGCCGGCTGGTGACGCACATGACGCTGGCCGGCCGGTGACGCATATGACGCTGGCCGGCTGGTGACGCACATGACGCTGGCCGGTCAGTGACGCACATGACGCTGGCCGGCTGGTGACGCACATGACGCTGGCCGGTCAGTGACTCACATGACGCTGGCCGGCTGGTGACGCACATGACGCTGGCCGGCCGGTGACGCACATGACGCTGGCCGGCCGGTGACGCACATGACGCTGGCCGGCCGGTGACGCACAGGTACCACTCTCTCGTGCCCCTCTCTCACCCTCTCATATTTACAGCCACCGGATAATGTATGTAGTGTGCCACCTCTAATTGTTTGAATATGTGATAATGGTACGATAGAAAGAATATTTAAGTGTAACACTTGTATGTTGTGTTTACTATGTTGATTTATATTGACTGGAGTTGTGCGCCCCTAGAGAGACTTGAAGTAGAGGAGGGTAGAAATAGCCGAAGCCTATTTATCCCTTTGAGATGTATTTTAGTGTCTCAATAAACATACTTGAATCTTGAGGTGGTCCCGAGGGTCATAGGTAAGAGGAGAAAAAAACATTTACTTGTTATTTTAATTAAAAAAGAAACCATATACTCAATTTAATTCAGATTAAGAACTTTATACAAAATTTTCTCGACTGATGTATTTGTTACAGTGTGTTACACTGTGACCATAGATAGGCTTCCACAGTTGTGTCCCAGCCGTGGTGGAGGAAGGGTGCGTCTTTGCAGCGCTCTACATACTTGTGAACTTGTGGTCCAGTGACTGATGGATGATGGACAAGACGATTCCGGGCCTTTTCAGGTAGCAATGACCAGGAGACAAAAACGGAAAACTGTGTGCAGAGAGTTAAGTGACACTGACAGTGATGAACGACCGAGGAAGTGTAGTGATGGACGGCACACGGGACCTGCCCTTCAAAGTTCTGTACAATCTCAGAAGGAAAAGCTCACCTGAAGGATGCAACAGGACCACACACTGGAGGAGGCACAGATCAATGGCAGGAAGCGGCTGTTATTTCCCTCCACATGTTCACTAACTTCATCAAAAGTTGGAGTGGACCGTTCAATTGGCCAAGGAATATGGTAAATATGAACCATTATTTAAGGAGGGTGTTCACCAGCCCTACAGAACGGTTGGGACAGAAGAGGCAGTGGAACATTTAACAACTGGCGGATTTAAGAATATTGTTTTGGGTACTCCTGAAGTGGGAATAAGTTACACTAAAGTTATCTGACATACTTGGATCCTGAAATTCTTCATCTCAACAATGAAAGTGTTGTGTGGGTTTAGAGGAACATTGTACGTGGCGAAAAACAAAGCCAGATTGTTGCCTTGTTAATGGGTGAGGCTCCAGGAAGACTTTGCCCATGTCTTGAATACAGGAAAGTCAAAATATATTGAGGAGCCTATATTATGCATGAAGTGTTCTCGTTGTGGACACATGGCTAGGAAATGCCAGTTTGACCTCAGATGTCGGTATTGTGGTAAGAAGCATGACTCGTGACAGTGTAGAGTCAGGATTGACAAAGGAGAAAAAATGCCATCTTGTTGCATTTGTCGAGGCATCCACAATGCTGGTTCCCTGCCCTCCATCCACGCACGTCAGCCAACAAGCCTCAGCCAACAACTACGAGAGAATTAGCAAACTTGGGCCACAAACCGAACAAGTTAGCAAACCTCGGCCACCTATAGTCTATCCCATCATCTCAACTAATACATGTCAACGCTAATAAGCCACAACGTACAAAATATAAGGTCCTAACGTAACCAGAACCGTACTAACCCAAGCCACCCACCTAACCTACCGATGCATAGAAAATGTGGATACTTGTAAGCCACTACTGTTCGTAGTACTGTGTGCCTTGGGGAGTATAGGATTAGAGTTAGGGAATGTAGGATCTTGAATAAAAAATTTGAATTAGAAATGAGATAGTGGAGAGTCCGGGCGGGTGACCCTGGGGAGGGGGGATGACGAACACCACACGCATCTTGGTGGCGCCACAGCCTAGCGTCCTCACACCAACGATACTATCTCTCACCTTAACAAAAACTCTGCCACTTACGTAAAGACGTTGTCAATGGGAATACGTTATTCATGTGTAAGTCACCGCCAACCCAACAACGTCAGAGGCCCAGTCCATCAAGGAAGCAACTAAAGTCTAATTAAGTCATTAAACAATGTGTAAGTTTGTTACATGATCAATGTACAACCACCTTCCCTGTCCTGCCATCAAGGGTAAACACCGCCCTCATGCCATACACACCTGTACTAAAGGGTGTGGTATTATATAACACGTGGAGCACGCTATAGGATCAATGAACACCCACTCTCTCCCCTCCTTAAAGCAGAAAGTCTGTGAGGCTGCCGCTCCCTCTCCACAACCCCCCAGCATTTCATCTATATTAAATTGTATACAGTACAATCTGTATCTATAAAACAGAATGTCTGTCCGTTTACTTATTTTTCTTGTCAGTCATGTAGATGTCGTCGTAAATCCTTAATACCATTGTTACTTCCTACCTTACCATAAATCTTACCTCCTTAGCTCCTAAACATAGCAGTCATTACAGGAAAGTTCCTTAACCCCGCCTCCTAGTGGCGGTCTTTTGTCCAATACGTGAGCTTGTCTTGAATCCTGAACCTAATTTTGTTCATAACAATTAGACAGCGTCCCTCATCCTGTGAGTGAACACACCGCCATGGTGATATTATGAGGCGTCTTCACTCATCGTATGAGTGAACATACCTCCATAATGACAGTATTGGGCAGCGTCATTAATCCTGTGAGTTTAAGGACTGTCAATCTCATTAACGTTGTAACGTATCGGAAATGTGAAATAAACTAAAGGAAGAATGGGGAAACTCATAGGGTGGTAGAGAGGAGTGAGGGGGTAGTGAGGAAGAATGGTCAGGAGAATGGTAAAGTTTAGAATGAGATCAAGGAGGAAAGTAGAAGAGTAGAAAGTAAGAGTAAAAGTATAGTAGAAAGAGAGAAGGTTGCTGCCACCATCCATTCAAGTTAGTTATTTATAAGACAATGAATGGAACTTGTGTGCACAACAATATTATCTGCTGTTAACACGTATCATCTGTAAGCATGTGCACTTCAGAGTGCTCTCCACTCTAGCCTTCAATATATCATAGAAAATCCAAGATCTCGGGATCACAATTAAAGGCAATTTAAAAAGTAAGTTAATTATATATTTCCTATTAGATCTTCACTCACATGTATATCATAATTCAACCATATCATTTGATGTTAAATGCCCACATTAATACACAATATGAGTCACCACACAAGAAATTGAGAGCACCTATAGCTGACTGCCCCTGAGAAAAACACAACACCTGAGTTGAAAACACAATATATGACAACATTACAGCAAAGTCTTTGAGACTAAATTTGTAGAAAGGAGCGGGGGTGAGGAATGGCACGGCTGACAGAGTACCCCACCCGGTCTGGGAAGGTCAGTCTGGCTGCGGGGAACTCGACAGTCGAAGAGAGAGCACTCGACAAGCGATCTGACTATCACTCACGTCCTCAAAATGTCAAATGTACAGTTCCACGGTGATTTCTGGGGGCACCGGAAGGTAAGCTCCGCCTACCAGGAGATAGCCTCCAGCTAACTACCTACCACACCTAAACAGCGGCTTGTTTGATGGAACACTCAGCCAACCAGCTGCGATTATCAGCTTAGCAGAAAGCCAGGTAACTTCACACGACCTGACCCGAAGACAACCTTTACAATTAACACCTGAAGCGCCTGAGTCTAGAATAATTATAGGGCTGACAACCTGGCCCTACCATATCCTGTGTGATTGAACTCTCGTTTTGTGTAAAATATTAAATAAAACACATTTATGGCGTTACAACATCACTACAATAACTTACTGACCAACAACGAAATTTGTTATTGGTCTTAAGGCCTATCTACATCTGGAGGGTCATTAAGGCCACTACAATAACTAAAAAGTTATTAAGGTCAATAGCTTATTGACCAACCAGCAAGTTAGAATTTACCTGACGGCCACATCTCTCCAACGGCCCCAACGAGGACAGGAAGCCGACGGCTTATCAAAAGTCTCCCCATTTGTCTAGATGATTTTATATATTCAGGTCTTATACTTGGTGCTGGGCTTAATTATATATTACAATCACCTGTACCTTGGAGTCCTTGAATCTTTTATTGCCTTATTCCGACTACTTATAAATAAATTTCTAGTCTCCCAGATCTTTTTCGCATTCAAATTTAGCAATTTAAATATTAGAAATATTAGGTTTATATCCAGTTGCTCTATTAACATCAAATAGGGTGAGAACAGTCACAGAACAGCTTGTGAACAGTGAGAGGTCTTGATGCTTATCCACAGTACAGGGCCAGACTTCACCTAGCCCTGTTCTGTGGGGCGGACGAAGACTGGACCTGACACAACTAATTACCAACCTTTCCTTAATAATGGCGGCTGTGTTTACATTTAGTAAACAATTTACAGCTTCGAAACTCATCTATCCAGCGTTATTGTGTTATAAACAACCACTTCAGAGTTCTTAAATTATTTAATAAATGTAAACAAAGCCGCCATGACTGAGGAAAGATGTACAGGTTTTGCAAGTGGATTCATAAATGCTTGATAAATCCTAGTCTAGGTTGAGAACACGAATCATGTGACTTAGATAACACCATTACTTAAATGCCTCCAAATACACTTTCAAGTTCCCTTCATCTGGCATAAGACTTCCGCCTCGTGTGGGACATTGATGGAATATTCAAAACTAACTCAATCACCAGACCTGCCGAGACTCACGCCTCCCGGGCCCAGCCGTAGACTCCTGCTCACACTTCTCTCCATCACACATAAATATAACCCATCATAATGACACAGACATTGCAGCCAAATTAGCGTGTAACAAAGATGAAGCTGATTTAGACCTAGGTATCACCATCTCTACTGTTAAAACTATATTGTTCCAATTATTCAGGTCTGATAGGAGAGAAATTACTGACTCCCAACGACCTGAAAGCACCAAGTGACGGATCTTTCAATCCTGAGCACTCCAGGTGCAAACTCTGTGAGCAGGAACTGCGGCATGATTTCCCACACTACATCACCGAATGCCCAGTTATTAGACCCGTTAGCATGAGGTACCTGGAGCTTTGCAATTACTTTAGTTACTCGTGTTATTGAAGATATCCTCATATTGCACCCAAAATTTGCCAGTGCAGACTACTGAACATATGGCCCTGTATGACTAACCATCCTTCGAGATAGGGACGTTCAGTATCACTGCTACCTTATTCACGCTTGTGTTGATGATATCCTCATAATGCTCCCCGAGTCTGCCAGTGCAGACTACTTATCTCATGCCTCTGTATGACTAACCAACCTGTGTGATGGGGATTTTTAACATCACGTAGCTAGCTTTCTGACACACTGTACTACCCTTTATATAGTCTAGGGTAGCTGCACAAATGTAGATGTACCTAAATGTGTTAATAAAAAAATGTGTGGCAGTGAACAATAGAAAGTTGTATTTACATATTTGTACACTGAAACCTGGAAACAGTCTAATGTAGTTTATTGTAACCATGATATATATATATATATATATATATATATATATATATATATATATATATATATATATATATATATATTGTGTCTGCTTCAGCCTAGAGTTTAGACCTATTGTCTTGTGTATGACTGTCTGTCCTGTGTGACAGTGAATATCAGCATTACCCTCACTCTAATAAGACTTAATTGAATTCCTCAAATTAGGCAAAATTGTAATTATTTTTGTCAATAAAGATGTTAATAATAATAATAATATGTTAACTAATAATAATATGTTAACTAATAATAATAATATGTTAATAATAATAATATATTATTAATAATATTATGAATTAATATTAATATTATTAATTAATACTAATATTAATTAATTGACATATTATTAATAATAATAATATGTCAGCTAACAAACATAAACATAGAAAAGACCTACTACATCTTATTTGGAAGCAAATCATCGAATGCAATTCAGTTGCAGATAGACAACATTAACATCAGTAATAAAAATGATGGAAAGTTTCTTGGTCTATTACTAGACAAGAGACTCAACTTCAGGACCCATATTCAACACATAACTAAGAAAATCTCTAAAACAGTTGGTATACTCTCCAAAATCAAATATTATGTTCCTAACTCTGCTCTCCTCTCACTATATTATGCACTAATCTATCTCTATCTTAATTATGGTATCTGTGCATGGGGGTCAACCATTGCAAACCACCTCAAGCCCATCATCACCCAACAAAAATCTGCTATCAGAATAATAACAAACTGCTTTCAGACAACACTCAGCTCCCTTGTTTAAATCCCTTAACATGCTAAATATTAACTCCCTCCACACATTCTCTTGTGTCAACTACATTTACAAAACCCTGTTCTTAAATGCAAACCCTGCTCTGAAAATCTCCCTGGACAGATGTAATAGGACCCATTGTGACCACACCAGAAATAAATATCTCTTTGATGTGCCTGACAAGGACGACAAATAATTCACTTCGGCTGGAATTACAACACCATTGTATCACAAACAGTTTTTTTTAGTTACATATATGATAATTTACAGAGATAAATTAAGATATTACAGCTAGAATTTTTTGTTATTTAGTATTTTTATCTTTTTCAATTTGTTTTTCAAATTATCAAATTATTTCCAAATTATCAAAATATCAACTCTATAAATGTAATTCAACATACAATACAGCAAAAGGCACCAGTATTATGATGAGGAACCACCATAATGAGACAGTAAGAGGCTCACCCCCCCCCCCACCACCACACAATATGAGGCTCCCACCACTAGACAATATAAGAGGCTCACCCCCCACCACTAGACAATATAAGAGGCTCACCCCAACCGGACAATATAAGGCTTCCCCCAAACAGCAAGTCCTAAGAATAAACATGCACAAATACTAAGTTATCCCACCTGACTCTTACCTAATACAGATGGAATTAAATTCCTTTGTTGCGGTGTTACGAACACTGCAATAATTCCTTGTTCACTTGCCAATAATAGTTTTAGCCAATTTAAGACTAAAACATCATAAATGAATTATCAGGAGAAAGCACCAAGCCAGTATAACTATATAGCACTTGGAAGAGATATGAGGACAAGATTTAGGATACGACAGAGGAAAGGAATGGTGCCTAACCATTTAATAGGACCATAGGGGATTGAACTCCGACCTGCAAGATACGAGGTCGTCTGTGTGCCGACCAGT
>WNGS01001312.1:56620093-56640093 GCA_020271785.1 Procambarus virginalis
CCACCACCAGTGGCAGTCTAGGTCACTTCAGGGCCCCCCACTAGCCAGTAAATATAGTGATGCCTCGATTAACCGAGTTTAATCCGTTCTGGCACGAGCTCGTCATGTGGAAAACTCGTCTTGCGAAACAACAACAAAACTGTCGTTGGAGGTGTCAGAGAACCAGCAGGAACGATCGTTAATCGAGCGAAAGCTCATCAGTCAAGACAATTTTTCTGCGAGCGGCTTGCTCGTAACTGGAGTCGCTCGTCATTCGAGGTTCCACTGAACACTGAAAAATACAGGAGTAACTTTCTGTGATTCAAAATCAGCTCTTCAAGCACTTGTAAACTCAGTATGCAGAATAGATAACATAAATGTTATAATATCGGTTATAAATAATATAATTGGTGCACAGAGCACGTTCAGAATATCTCTCTTTTAAAGATACAATCTCACAATCGGGAATTCTGGTTTTGAATCTCGAGCAGGACAGAAATGATTGGGCACATTTCCTACTACCTATACCCAGTTCACCTAGCAGTAAATAGGTACCCAGGAGTTAGTCATCTTGTTGTGGGGTTGCATCCTGGGGGAGATAAGTAATTCAACTCTGGGGACCTCGATATGAGCCTAATATGCGATTTTCATAGTACCCTTATTTTGTTTGTTGGTGATTATGGCATCAAAATATAATGTATTATTTAAGATGATATGTTGAATTACCAGGTACCAATTTACTGCTACATAACAGAAAAATCAGGTAAAAGGAAATTTTACCCAAATGCATCTATCCTGCTATGAGAATCAAACCCAAGACCTTTTGGTAGTGACTCAACTGTGCTTACCACTGCGCCACATTATTTTGTTGGAAATTGCATGATGAACTGAACCTTATTCCCTCCAGAATCTGGAATTTCATATAACAAATACAAATTATAAAGAGATTTGCTTGGCAGATTTGGACTATTGTTAAGAAGAATTTGTTATGTAGAGGTCAAGATTTTGGAGGGTGCAGTGTACTGTATATCTTTAGGCACTATTTTCACTAACTTAAGCACTATTTTGGTACCTTGGCATATATCAACTATAAAGTCTTTTTCTTTTAACTATTTGACTTAACTGAAAGTATACAACTTACGGGAGGTATCTCTGCACACAGTTTAGAGCATTCACTCGTGGTAATGAAGCCTCGTGCCAGTAACTTTTGAATAACCTGTTGATAGAGTGTCATAGATATATTTAATAATTGCATTCAAATTTTATATACATTAAACATTCTGAATAGTAAACTGGTTATCCTGAAATAACAGACTAATATTGTTGGTGGGAATTTGAGCTTTTCTCGAATGTGACCCACAACAGTCAACTAACAATCAAGTACCTATTCCTACTGGTTGAACAGAGACAGTGGGTAAAGGAGACTTACCCAGCTGTCTCACCTTGCTCAGGCATAGAATGAGATTCAGTCGAAGCCCCCTTTTGCAGTGAGGAACAATGAGAATGTAATCCCTAACATACCTCTCCATTACATATACTGTATACCAATCTGATTGGTGTACAATATGTGAACTTATACACTAGTTGATTGATAGTTGAGAGGCAGGATCAAAAGAGTCAAAGCTCAACCCCCACAAGCACAACTAAGTGAGTACATAGAAAGTCTTTAATTCACCACTTACATACAGCACATATACAAGAAAGGAACTAAAACAGGCATACTTTTAAAAAGTTATACTTCTGTATGGGTTACCATTATGCTCATCTCACACTATATTACCCTCACCTGACATTATCAGGTGGGCAGTTAGACTGGGGTGGTATATCTGTCAAATGATAACGCAGGTGTTCTAAGGCCAGCTCAGCACTGATAGAAACCTCGCATAGAGCAAAATGGTATCTCAGCATGCAGGTTAGCTGTCCAAAACCAACTCAAATCATAAAACAGAAAAAAATCATCAATCACAACTATAATAAACTATAACTATTTGTGGTCCCTGACATGTTTAGTATATAGATAAAGCTGGTGACACTATAAACATTTAGCATACAGTATTATAATTTTGCTGAAGATCTCTACCCTAAGTCCAGAAACTCACGTGTCACCTTTAAGACAACCACACTCCATTGGATTTCAAAATCTTGAGCACAAAGCATTTTACTTCCTATATTTATAATCATAATCCATTATAAAAATGAGAATTATTAAAGCATTATTTACCAGTGATCTTGCCATGAAATATTAATGAGGTACTGTACTGTAGTTCGTTTATGGAACATATTACGTACTGTGTAATATACTAGATATGGGTTTGCTGGAGTCTTTCAACCATTGGTTAGACATATAGAGGAGTGAGTTTGATTGGGTATAAATGAGAGCTGTCTTGTATGGGCCAATAACTATTCCATAATTTTGTTAATTCTACATTCTTGTATACAAATGTAGAAATTTTCAGTGATACATAAATTTACGGTGATGTGCAGGAATTTATAATGATACACAGAAATTTACTGCATAATTACCATAATACAGATTTTAATGTTTTCCCACATCTTAATTTAAGTCTATTAGTACTGGACATTTCTGAGTGCAATGTAAATCTAGTAAATCTTTGGTGCCTTACTTCTTTCTTAATAGGTTCTTCAATACAGTCATCACAGCATATTTCTTTGATCTTGTCCATGAGATCTTGTTCTGTAGTTGAGGCTGAATACAAATTATAGAGCTGATCCAAGTCTTCATTCCTAGGATGAAGAAAAATTAATGCATATTATTAATCTTACACAAATTTAGGAAACATTTATCCAGTCATATAATCTCTTAAGGTTTAATGTCACTGAAATCTTAGTTGACTTTCACTTTTTATCCATTAACTTATAAGAAAAATGGTACACTATTAGTATTTGTATGTTTTAATTTTGTAGATAATTATCCAGTTTTCACTCTTTTTGTCACACACCTCCCTTGTACTGCTTCTAATCTGAATATTCTTAAATAGTCATCTCCATTATTACTACATGCAAACTGACAATAACCCAGAACTAAATCTGCTATCTCATATCTACAATAACCAGCACATTGATCATGACTACTAAAGTTATTACACAGTAAACCATGCAAAAAACTAACTCCAAAATATCACTAGTCTATCAGTATTCAACCAAAATGTCAGATCACTTAATAAACATTTTGATGATATAAATGCACTAGTAGAAGCACTAGGTACTAAACTCTCATTCATTATCTGGACAAAATCATGGCTAGGTAAGGACCAGTTAAGTTGTATAGTTGGATATGGTTTAAAGTCATTCATAACTGCAGGCCAGACAATAAAGAGGTGGTACAGCTATCAATTATCAAGATAACTTGGCTTGCACTAGTGTCATCAGTGATAGAGGTTACTACTGTAAATATACCTTTGCTCAATTCTTGATCAAATACCTTGAATCCCCTATAACTATTGGAGCTCTTTATAGATTTCCCAATACTAATACAACTGTATTTTCAAATTTGAGGAATCTAATCCTAAACAATAAACTCTACAAAAATCACATCATTTTAGGAGGTGACTTCAACATTGACCTTTGTTAACAAAATAACCACCAAGTTATTTGGTTAACAAATATTGGTTAACAAATATAACCAACTAATCAAATAACCAAGTTATTTGGTTATTTGTACAGTACTTCCTTTACAGCATGAACTGTATGCTAATCCTCATAATCACCAAGTCCACCTGAATTATTCAAACATGCACTACAACCTTGGATCACATATGGACTAACATAACAGCCTCTCTTGCTTCCGGTAAAATCACTTGACATAATAACCGAACACTATCCTACCTTCCTCATAACACACATGGACATAACACCATTGGATACCAAGAAATTAACCTTCAGATTACATAGCAATGCAGCCATAGGCAATCTCATAAATGCACTTCACAATATAAACTGGGAATGAATTCAATAATACCCATGGCAAATTCATTAAATGGCATCTTTCTCACCAAAACCTTAAGCCTACCTTTAACCAACACACACTGTCCTCTCCTCACCAAGCAAGTAACTACCACAAATATTAAACAACCCCTGGTTCACAAATGGCATACTGAAAGCAGTTAACAAGAACACAAATAAGAAAAAATATACAGTATCATCATATTCCTTCCAAATGCTACATAGTCATCCTGACTTAGTACTTTCCTCATGATAATTACTTTACCTTATCTTTGAAGTAAAAGAGACATAATTGCCACCAGACAGCATAAAGCTTGCAGGGAATACAGTATATTATAGGTATAAGTGTATACATGAACCAACTACAGTAATTGGTATGGCATTACAGTACTATGATATTAGCAATCCTGCACCTTGTGAAGAATCCTGTAAACAGGATTCTTCACAAGGCACAGGACTCCTTTCTCAACCAGAACCGCTAAAAACAGTAGTCACAAGGATTCATCACTAGCCCCGAGTTTCCTGTTCCAATCACAACACTAGAAGCAGTGATCATGAGAATTCATCACTAGCCATGGGCTTCTGTACCAACCATGGCCACTAGAAACAGTGGTTGCATGGTAATTAACTGAATTTACCTGAGGGCCACTAATACTAGTGGCCTCGATGAGGGGAAGCTGACAGCTTCCTTATCTGTAAATAATGACCTTCTGTACTGTTAATAATGTTCTTCTGTACTGTAAATAATGTTATTTACATTAAATAATTACTGTACTGAAAATAATTCCTTGGTGAGGAAAATTAAAATCAAATAATGCTTACGTTAGCTCAATCCCTGCATGGTGAAGGACTGGTTTCTGCATGTCCTTCTTTTCCTTTTTTTGGGGTGTTCCATGCGCACTCGCGTGCACTTACGCAGGACATATTCAATAAGATCGGCCCAATCCTAAGGAATTAAATCACTAATTAGTTTAGAAGCGTTCATAAAACCATAGACCATAAGAGTTAGAGTTTAAATGTATTTCAATTCATTATAGCTGTATGTTACCCAACCAGTCTGAAAGGCAGACTAAGACATATCTATTTAATATCATGTAACAAATTTCACTTCCATTTTCTCATCAAACAAGACATTTTTGTGTTGTGCTGTTATTGTCAATTTTTTATTCTAAAAATGTTTTCGTATGCCTCTCATCAATAAGTGTCATCTAATTATTGTATATAATTTGCTAAATTGCCTGTTCAAGTCATATAAGTTAATTTATTTCTTGTTTATTGATAAGTGTTTATCCCAATTAAACCTTTCAATTTGACTGATTTATTGTATATTATGCCCAAAATGCTGAGCATTCTAGTGGCTTTACTAAAATGCACCTTTGTATATTTGCTATTATTAATACTTTAATATTATGCCCTCCCTAAAGCTTTATATCATTTGATAAATTTCTGAACAATTATATATATATATATATATATATATATATATATATATATATATATATATATATATATATATATATAAAATATATATATATATATATATATATATATATATATATATATATACTGTATATATATATACAGTATATATATATATATATATATATATATATATATATATATATATATATATATATATATATATATATATATATATAATATAATATATATAGTGGGGTCCTCTTCAGTGGGGGTCCTCTTCAGTGGGGTCTGACAACTTGGTGAAGGAAATCCTACCTGAGCACCTAGTTCAACAGGCAGGGGTACATGATCCCAGCTTCACAGACTGCACAACCAAATGGGTCTCTCTCGCAGGACCAGCACCCCAACCACTGCCTTCTGAAGCCCATAAGCAATCCAGCTGGGATCGCCCCATTGCCGACCAAGAAGCTGCGACTTTGCTAGAAGCTGCGACAACACCACATGACACTGCCCGACTTAGAGCAGTAGCAGCTCCCCATGCAGGTGATTTCCTATTAGCAATCCCAATGTCAGCAACCGGCACTCGTCTCACACCGCAGGCCCTTCGAATTGCCGTGGCTCTCCGTCTCGCTGCCCCAATCCACACCGAATACAGGTGTATTTGCGGCGAGGCAGAGGCCGACAGGTACGGACGGCATGGCCTTCTCTGCCAAAGGACAGGAGGATGGCATGCAAGACACGGCGAGGTCAATGACATTATTAAGAGAAGCCTTACCACAGCCGGCTGTCCAGCAGAGAGAGAGCCCCGGTACCTAATGTCCCACAACTCTAATGAGCCTGTCGGTCGCCCAGATGGAATCACGGTGAACCCCTGGAAGAATGGTAGACAGTTGGTGTGGGACTACACTTGCGTCTCAACTTTAGCCAATACCTATGTTGACTTCAGTGCTACTCAAGCAGGAGGAGCTGCCAATCACCGGGAAGCGGCCAAGTCACGTAAATACAGAGACCTTGAGCACCACTACAATTTTGTCCCCATTGCCTCAGAGACACTTGGTGCCTGGGGTAAAAGTGCTGCTAGCTTTTTGAAGGAGTTGGGGTCTAAGCTAATCGAAACAACTAGAGACCCTAGAGCTGCCAGTTTTCTTTTTCAGCGCCTCAGTGTGGCAATCCAGAGAGGAAATGCTCACTGCATCCATGGTTCCTGCCCGCCATCTGAGGAGCTGGAGGAGCTTTTCAACTTGTGACAAGCAGCCTTGTACCCTGCATGTAATCAATACTGTAACTTTTTTGTGTAATGACATTTTCAAATAAAGTTAGATAAATATACACACATACCAAAAGAATAGGGGTGGTAGGAGAAGAAAATATCAAAGTGTTCAGTGAGGATCCACACAAGGTCTTCTCTGAGTACTCTTTATTTTCTTCTCCGAGGCTATGGGTCCCTACATTGCAACAGAGGTGGTACCCCTNGGCAAATTCCTTGGCATTCTCATTGACCACAAGCTGAATTTCCAGGGACACATTCTAAATATATCAAAAAAAGTTTCAAAAACTGTTGGCATTCTTTCTAAGATCAGATATTATGTACCTCGCCCTGCCCTGGTGACACTCTATTACTCTCTCATCTATCTTTATCTCAACTATAGTATTTGTGCTTGGGGTTTTACTACCCAAAATCATTTACGTCCTCTAATTACTCAACACAAAGCTGCTATTAGGACAATATCTAACTCTGGCCCCAGACATCACTCTGTACCCTTACTCAAACCTCTGAATATGTTAGATATTAAGTCACTGCACATCCTCTCATGTGTATTTTATATATATAAAACTCTGAACTGTAATGTCAATCCTGACCTTAAAAGCTTCCTAGAAGGTTGTAACAGGTCCCATGAGCACCACATCAGAAACAAATACCTATTTGATATTCCAAGAGTACGACTTAGTCAAACTAGAAATGCTTTACAAATCAAGGGACCTCGAATGTGGAATGACCTTCCCAATTCTGTTAAAGACTGTACCTCTCCCAACCAGTTTAAGATAAAAACTAAGTACCACCTAATTAACTCAATGTAACCTACCTCACCCCTAAATGTTAACCCATGTCTACGATTTTAAACAATGCTGTTTGTTGACCAAATTGAATTTTTTCTTTTTTTTTGCCATGTTTTCTTCCCCCTTTTTTCATTTTTTTCTGATTTTTTCTCAACACAATTTATACTTTAGTCTAAGTTAGTACAGTATTAAGTTTTAGTCTTAGTGTTTTTCCTGCTCGAAACGCTTTGCGTAATAGTGGCTTTAGGCATTGTATGTACTAGCTCTATCTATAAATGCATCAACTTTTGTATTTCACCTTGTATGTATGTACTTTACCTGAATAAATATTTGTATTTGTTTTGTATTTTGTATTTGTATTACTGTACCATCATTTTATGTCTAAAAAATAACAAAACATATGCATAGAGAGAAAGTCACAAGAATGTGGCTGAAAAGACAAAAATCCAACTTGTACACATTAAATAAAATGAAAGTGACAATGTTTTTGTCCATCCAGGACCCTTATCATGACCTGATAAGGTTCAGGATAGACCAAAATATCAGCACTCATTCATTTTACTTATGTGGATTAAGCTATTAAAATACATTTTTGGAAAATGACAATACACGATATTGTAAAATTTTACTGACAAATGCAGCTATATACAGTATGCTTATAATGTGATATTCTAAGCACAATATTATTTAAACATACAAAATCTGTGTGATGAAAACATTCTATACAGGCCGTAGAGTTAAGCTCCATTTTGAGGGTGATTTTTGAAGACTAGAGACTAGATCCAGACATAACAGTGGAATGCTGCCCATTCATTACAAGTATCCAGCATGCAATTTGTCACACACTTAGATATTTCTCATTTAAGACATTCAAATTTACAAGGCTAAGACACCTAATAATTTAAAACATATGCAACCATTTAATATTTTTTCTACATACAGCTCTATTCAATGGAATTAAATACAAAATTTGACCTGTTCAATTATACTTTGAGTATATTTACAATTGGATTTGTACTTGATAGCTATAGAACTGCTGTCACAATGTAATGCTGGTAGCTTGAAATTGAATGATATTTTGTTTAGTAAAAAGTTGTCTTTCAATAATGGCATTATATACAATAAATATAAATGTCTCATATAAGCTTAATGTATTGATCACATATCTCTCTTGCTTTCCACAAGAAATTATATGCGTTACTTTCTTACACTTTACACATTACTGCACAAAAATATTTATTCAGAAAACTTTAATGTTCATAAACTATGAAACCTAGTTGTTAATTCTGTGAAATTTTATTGTACTACAATGATTAGGAAAATGTTAATGTTTTGAGTCATGCAAATACATGTTGGAGTTTCAAAGATCCATTCTCATTCTTGAAGTGGTCAGAGGCTTTGGAAAGCACTATTTATGGCAAGATTTTCCCCAGTGTTAGATACCAGTATGAGATCTGGCTCAAGTGTGTTCAGTGGGTGTGCCTGTTCTTGGTAACTTTGGCTACACACCGCTCTCACGACACATTCATCTGACTCACAGCTTGGAAGCCTGCTGGAGATACCATCAAACCAGTCACGGGGATTCTAAACAACACAAAAACCAATAATGTCATCTGCATATAATTTAGATTAGACATACAGTATTATTAAAAACAAAAATCATACAATTATCACTGTCATCTAGTCACTATAACTTTATTTATGTTATTGCAGCTTTATCCATTTAATATAAATTTTTATTTAAATACTTGTATATCAGGATAAATACTTGAACAGTAATAAGTTAATTAGTAATTTAATTCTACATTACACGTAACATACATTCCTCAGTTTTCCATACTCAATTATAAAAAAAATACCCATAGCAAAGCAACTGTTCTTTCACCTAGGACATCACATTTTGTGGGGGGATTCAATGAATCCGCTAAAATACAAAGAAGAGTACGTACTGCATTAGTAAAAATTAGTGAAAATTAAACCTTGGCTTCGATAAATTTGGTATGTTTTTGGCTTTGAACATTTCTGGCTCGGCAAAACAGTTGCAGTTTTTATGCAGTGGCAAATCAAGGGAATGGGTTGATCAAAGATTGTTACTTCAAATTCGCTGTATAGGCCTACATGAAGGATAAATTTGATAGTGGTGTGCAGTAGACTACTTCTGTACTGTGATCAGCTCATCCTGCCATATTGTAAATGGGGGAAAACAAAAGATTAATATAAGATGTGATATAAAAAGCTAAAAAAAATTATGATACTGTACAGTCTATACAATTTTTCATCAACTTTCTGAGCAAATACAGTACTGCAGTATAAACAAACAAATTCTAAACTTTAATGTCATTTTAAATTCTATACTACAGTAGAAATGCAGGGACACTATACAGTACATAAATACATTACATTAACAGTACTGTATTGTATACATGAAATTCCAAGTGCATATATTTGACTAAGTTGTTGTGCAATATTGTGCACACTGCACAATATAACCACATAGAGGTGCTTGAAAACTCCAAGTGGATGGGCATCATTCCTATGCTCCATCTCCTATCCCTCTTCTACCCTATCCTCACATCCCTTCCATGTGCTTTATAGTCACACTGGCTTAGCACTTTCTCCTCATAATTTCCTTTCCTTCCTTTCTTGCAAAACAGCCCACTTTGTCCTTGGTCATCAGATTGTGTAGTCATATTGAAGCAACATCATTGTACAGAGCCACACAGTTTTCAAACATCCATGCATGGTTCTGTAATACAGTGGTCTACATTCTCGACTCGTAATCAATGATCCCAACTTTGATCCTTGGGTGGGACAAATGGTTGGGTACATTTCTTTTTACCTGATGCCTTTGTTCACTTAGCAGTACCTGGGAGTTAGGCAGCTGTTGTGGGTTGCATCCTGGGGGAGGGTCAGTACTAGTTGACCTAGTGGAAGCTCAATAAGCCTAGTACAGTATAGGCTTCCTGTCCCCCAATAACAGCACTTACTTATCAATGACTATGGGGAAGTGAGATCTTTGTCATCAATGAATTTATGAAAATAAATAGGTGGATCATTGAACATAAAAGCCATTAAAGTTGAACATTTGAGACCTCCTCCTGAAGTAGTAATTACAGTACCCAGTGTAATTTCCTAAGTGTAGTTATAAGATGAGAGCCACGCTCATGGCGCACCATCTTCCCACTTGTTCCAACCATCTACCACTACCATCTACCACTACCATCTACCACTATTTGAAAAAAGAACTTTCTAATATTTTTTGGCACCTTTATTTCCTTAGCTTGAATCAATGACCTCTTGCTCTTCAAGTTGCACGTTTCAAGCATTCCTTTGTCAATTTGATCAATTCCTGATATAAATTTGTATATAATAATGATTCATTAATTTTGTTGGAGACAAGCAGCCTGTGTATATATACATGTAAGGCTTATATAGAAAGTTGTAGGTTTGCAACTTTGCAAGTAGTTGCCAGAAACGCTGTGCGTATTAGTGACTTTAGGTGTTGTATGTACTAGTACTAGTTCTATCTATAAATCCAACATTATGTTTGTAACTCTTCATCAATGTATGTATTTTTACCTGAATAAAAATTTGAATTTGAATTTGAATATCCAAGTCCCTCCAAGGTCAAACCACTGACCTTTCCCAGGATACAACCCCACAACGAGGTTGCTAATTCCAGGCTACCTATTTATTGTTATGTGAACAGAGATATTAGATGATAGAAAATATGCCCAACCATTTCAATCCCTCCTGGGATTCAAACCTAGAATTCCCAATTGTGAGTACAGAATGAAGTCAACTGTACTATTAATCATATTGCCTCTTTTTCTTCTCTCTTCTACCTATGGCATATTTGATACCTCTAGCCTCTCCATGTAGCTCTTGTTCTTTTAAGTTCTGGAAGCAATTTATTTGCATGTCTTTGCACCTATTCCAGTTCACTGATGTGCTTCTTGAAATATGGGAACCATACAACCGCTGCATATTCCTATTTTGGTCTCATGAACGTATAGGTAGTTAACAATTTCTTTAATATCTCACCATCATGTATTTAAAAGCAATTCCAAAATTGGAAAGCATAGCATAACTGTCACACACTGTCCTGTATGTAGCCCTCTGTTGACAGTCTACTATCCAAAAGTGTGAGTAATTACCTAAGTGTAATAATTACGTAGTGATCATATCGCCTCTTTTTCTTTGTGTGTGTGTGAGGGAGGGAGGAATTAGTGTGAGAGTATGTGTGTGTCAAACAAGTCAAAATATACTATAGAAAACTGCACTGTGGACATATAAGCATCTTTAATTTAATACTTTAATATTCCTATATACATAAAAGCTCTCTCTCTCAGAGTGAGAGTGTGAGAGAGAGTGAGTGAGTGAGTAAGTATGTGTGTATGTGTATCCAGGCCTCAACAGCATGGGGGAAGGAATTATATACTCATAGCTGTATAGCACTGACTTACCCTTTTACCATCTCTGGCAACCAATAGAGGAAAAAACTGTTCACTTTAGTCTAAATCTTGAACTCTTTCATAGCAATGTAATATAACAAATACAAATTAAATTAGTGTATTTTGATATGCACTTGCTTAACAAAACCAACTTTAAACTTTATCAGTTTTGATCAATGTTATACTGTATTGCTGCCTATAACTGAGTGCAAATAATATTTGACCCCTGATATACTGCCCTGCTTGACTGATTTTAATATTAAGAATTTAAGAAACTCAGAAATAGCAACATGTACTCCTATCTCTTTATAGTGATACTTCAAACAACTGAATAGGATAAGATGTAAAGTGCTCCGAGTATTTTGCTCTAAAGTGCTAAGATGGACTTGCAGAAATCTGGCTTTTTTACAAATGAAAAAAGCTAACATACGATTGCAAACATAAGCAAAAGGTTTGAACAAAATATCATAACTTTAACTCACTTACTCAAGTTAAGACAGCAAAAACTGCATCAAAACTTAAATAATGGCTCGACTGTCATACCTTTGGGACGGCAAGTGGCTCTTTGTAACATCCTCATCATGCCCCAACGAAAGTTTCTCATCTAGAAGTGAGGCTGGTGTGGAGGGACTGGAACGGTTGTTCTCCATGGAACAATCACTAACTCTCTCAAAAGAATCATCACAGTCAAGAGATGATGTTTCCTTAATGACAGATGAGTCTTCATCTCTGTAAGGAAATTGAGTGGCATATTAGCTGTGGCAGATGTTCACTGTCTGAGTACTGTATCGTTTAGTTTCATTTCTATTGTTAGGCTCTATTGTGGGAAAAAATTGTTCTGTACTCGAACAGATCGGCATTCGATCCGCCTTCAGGAATCAATAAAGTTTTAGTACCGAGGTTCCACTGTATATTTATATATACGTATTCATGATTTGAGTGGCAAACTTACTCAATGTTGAGAGGTGTAAGAGCATTAGTGTGAGCTGCTGATGGAACAAGCTGCATCATCTCCTGTATCTGCTCCACAGACACCTTAAGACAATCTGAAATACAAGATTATGTTTTAAAATCCATGGTGTAGATGGTGTTGTGATTTCTCTGCTAGTACAATCATAAAACTGTTCATTCAAAGTTTTACACATGTCCTTCTCTGTCTACGAGGGCCTGTTATCCACTCTTAGTCTCTGAATTTTGTCATTCAAATTAAATTTTATCAATAAAATTATAGAATAAGCTAGAGTCTATCTTACATTTATCTGCTATCACTTTCTCAAATTACATTCCTCGTTCCCGTGTATTCCTATGAAGTGGTTTCTGGCCTGTTTATAGGCTTGATAGTTCCTGGGTCAGGTATTTTTCAATACATATTGGTTTCACCTTTTCTAAAATTTTAAAGTAAAAAATGATATGCATGTTGGTGGCTTTACAAGAATGTAATGCTCAAACTCCAATGCATGTGCTTTCACAACCTAAAGTGCCTTCTTGTATATAAATAAATAAATAAATAAGTAAAATAAATGCCTTCATGATATATATTACTCACACTAATGGCATTCCCACAGGAACAATAGGGTGGACTTCTGACAAACTTCCAGCATCCTGTCCCTGTCAAGGCTGCTAGATGTAGTGGCCCTCAGGTAAATTCAGTTAAATTTAATCAACCATTTTCACTTCATTTAATCATTTTTCACCTACCACCCCACCTTGTGATGCATTTCATCCATCTGCAACTTTTATTTGAGGACAAATAATAGTCCACATTAATATAGAACTTGAGCAACATAACTTATGGATTTACACAATATAAAACACTAGTGTTGTGCCTGACTTACCTGTAGGAAGAGGCCCAAGGCGCTTAGCAGCAATGAATAAAGTATTTGGGCACCAGAAGTGGGGCATTCTGGGATACAATTTGCCTGTATCAGATGGAAGATGAAATCCAAGTTCTTGAAGGAGCTGTAGAAAAGTTGGTGAGCCAAAGACCTCTTCTTGTTCTCCAGTCCATGGGATTATGGGAATGGACTGGTTTGAAACTGTAATTAAAAATATTTTCATTACAACTATTCAAACTGTCATATTATTTCAGAAAGCTCAATTTTATTCTGATTAATAAATTATATACTGAAAGTACAATTTATTTATTTATTATACAAGAAGATACACTGGGTTGTGAGAGTACAGTACTGTACATAACATTGGTGTTATACATTTTTGCTGTTTAATGAAAAATACACAGTGGTCTATGTTCTTGACACACAATCTAGGAGCCCGGGTTCAGTCCTTGGGCAGGACAAAAATGGTTGGGCACATTCCTTTCACCTAGCAGTAAATAACCTGGTAGTTAGACAACTGTTGTGGGTTGCATCCTAGGGAAGGTCAGTATTTAACCTAAGGTGACCTCAGTCAGCCTAAATACAGGCTTCCTGTCCCTGAAAACAGGATAAGTGAATGGAGCACTGGAAACACTGGTGCATGCTTACATGAATGAAAAGGTTTCTTCAAGTAATATGAACAGAAGAAATACGAAGAGAACTTACAGGCGAAGTTGAGGGCCACAGGTTCGGGTCTAGGCATGTCAGGACCCATGAACTTGATTTTTGCGTAACATGCTTCCAACAACTGCGTCTGTAACCACATTACTTGACTCCCATACCCTTCTTCTTTGAGTTTAGCTGTTAATAAAAGGCTTTGCAATATAATCCATGTACTGAAATATTATGACAAAGTTTTATTATTACAGTATATATCATGTCCTAAATATTTTCAGTTTATAATATATTTCAGAATACAGTAATCCTAATAATCAATGGTTTAGGATTAATTATATAATATTGTTACCCTATTAAATCATTTGATATTGTGAATGTTACCCTATTAAACTTATAATATTACAAACTACATCATCAAATTTGCAGATCACACTAAAATTTATTGTAAAGTTGGAAGTGAAAATGATATCGAGACCTTCTTGGTTATCTTGAGATGATTTCGGGGCTTAGCGTCCTTGTGGCCCAGTCCTCAACCAGGCCTCCTTTTTGTTATACACCCCCAGGAAGCAGCCCGTAGCAGCTATTTAACTCCCAGGTACCCATTTACTGCTAGGTAACAGGGCATTAGGGTGAAAGAAACTCTGCCCATTTGTTTTCGCCTCCACCGGGGATCGAACCCGGAACCTCAGGACTATGAATCCGAAACGCTGTCCACTCAGCTGTCAGGTCCCACGAAGAGATCTACCATACATTAACTCCACAAATGGTAAGAAGACTAGCAAATGCTTTTTAGTATTGAAAATGCAAGACCTTGCATGTGGGGCATAACAAGCTGTTATTCGAGTGTCAAACTTGATAGAAATACAAGAGGAAGAATTATGTTGCAAATACTGTATTTACCAGTAAGGAAGATGACTGTAGCATTGTCATCCCAGTCGGAGGTGTTCTCCATGTTCATCACATTCTCTTCCACGCTACCTGCAGCTTTGTCGCACACTGCTGCTGCCCACAATGCTGTACATAATTGGCATTTTTTTATGTACAGTATATTTTAATAGAATTTGAAATCATATAACATTTTACATAAAGTAATGTAATACAGAACCATTAGTAACACAAGTTAGGCATGACAATATGTGTATGAAGCCTTAAAATGTTTTCGGCAGCTAACCTTGTCCATGGCCACAGAAATCCTTGTTCTCCAGAGTCACTGTTTCTCCTTGTTTTTGTAAATGATTCATATTGGATTCTGTATGTTTGTCATTGAGATTGCTTGGGTTCCTGCCTTTGTCTGGGTCTTTTTTCTTAAAGACTTTGAGAGTGTGGGGGTCATCCATGGAGTCTTCTAAATAACTGCTCACCATCATTACATCATCCTCTAAATTCACATCTCCCACACATTTGCTCACAAGTGTTTCAACCTAAAAATAGAAAAGCAAAATTCTTAATTTGAACGTAATGAAATAAACTTTCCTGGTTGGCTCTCAGTAAATTTTCCTAACTGAGAGCTGGTAGTGTCATGTGTGAGGAAGATACACCAGGCCTTTGAGATATAGTACCCTTGCCTACCACGAGCCATGGCCAAAATTGGGCCTTATTGTGAGGGGGAGACTGGGGGATCAGAGATCAAATAAAAACTGAGAAAATACCCAGCAGAAAGCACCATAACAACAAAACAAGCATCTATTTGAAGAAAATTAAGTACGCTGAGGTAAGAAGGTAAATCATTATTGCCATGGGATGTGGTAAATGTCCCAAATGAGATGTGTCTGACCACCACCAGGTGGCAGTCTAGGTCACTCAGGGCCCCCACTAGCCAGTAATATAGTGATGCCTCGATTAACGAGTTTAATCCGTTCTGGCACCGAGCTCGTCATGTGGAAAACTCGTCTTGCGAAACAACAACAAAACTGTCGTTGGAGGTGTCCGAGAACCAGCAGGAACGATCGTTAATCGAGCGAAAGCTCATCAGTCAAGACATATTTTCTGCGAGCGGCTTGCTCGTAACTGGAGTCGCTCGTCATTCGAGGTTCCACTGAACACTGAAAAATACAGGAGTAACTTTCTGTGATTCAAAATCAGCTCTTCAAGCACTTGTAAACTCAGTATGCAGAATAGATAACATAAATGTTATAATATCGGTTATAAATAATATAATTGGTGCACAGAGCACGTTTCAGAATATCTCTCTTTTAAAGATACAATCTCACAATCGGGAATTCTGGTTTTGAATCTCGAGCAGGACAGAAATGATTGGGCACATTTCCTACTACCTAATACCCCAGTTCACCTAGCAGTAAATAGGTACCCAGGAGTTAGTCATCTTGTTGTGGGGTTGCATCCTGGGGGAGATAAGTAATTCAACTCTGGGGACCTCGATATGAGCCTAATATGCTATTTTTCATAGTACCCCTTATTTTGTTTGTTGGTGATTATGGCATCAAAATATAATGTATTATTTAAGATGATATGTTGAATTACCAGGTACCAATTTACTGCTACATAAACAGAAAAATCAGGTAAAAGGAAATTTTACCCAAATGCATCTATCCTGCTATGAGAATCAAACCCAAGACCTTTTGGTAGTGACTCAACTGTGCTTACCACTGCGCCACATTATTTTGTTGGAAATTGCATGATGAACTGAACCTTATTCCCTCCAGAATCTGGAATTTCATATAACAAATACAAATTATAAAGAGATTTGCTTGGCAGATTTGGACTATTGTTAAGAAGAATTTGTTATGTAGAGGTCAAGATTTTGGAGGGTGCAGTGTACTGTATATCTTTAGGCACTATTTTCACTAACTTAAGCACTATTTTGGTACCTTGGCATATATCAACTATAAAGTCTTTTTCTTTTAACTATTTGACTTAACTGAAAGTATACAACTTACGGGAGGTATCTCTGCACACAGTTTAGAGCATTCACTCGTGGTAATGAAGCCTCGTGCCAGTAACTTTTGAATAACCTGTTGATAGAGTGTCATAGATATATTTAATAATTGCATTCAAATTTTATATACATTAAACATTCTGAATAGTAAACTGGTTATCCTGAAATAACAGACTAATATTGTTGGTGGGAATTTGAGCTTTTCTCGAATGTGACCCACAACAGTCAACTAACAATCAAGTACCTATTCCTACTGGTTGAACAGAGACAGTGGGTAAAGGAGACTTACCCAGCTGTCTCACCTTGCTCAGGCATAGAATGAGATTCAGTCGAAGCCCCCTTTTGCAGTGAGGAACAATGAGAATGTAATCCCTAACATACCTCTCCATTACATATACTGTATACCAATCTGATTGGTGTACAATATGTGAACTTATACACTAGTTGATTGATAGTTGAGAGGCAGGATCAAAAGAGTCAAAGCTCAACCCCCACAAGCACAACTAAGTGAGTACATAGAAAAGTCTTTAATTCACCACTTACATACAGCACATATACAAGAAAGGAACTAAAACAGGCATACTTTTAAAAAGTTATACTTCTGTATGGGTTACCATTATGCTCATCTCACACTATATTACCCTCACCTGACATTATCAGGTGGGCAGTTAGACTGGGGTGGTATATCTGTCAAATGATAACGCAGGTGTTCTAAGGCCAGCTCAGCACTGATAGAAACCTCGCATAGAGCAAAATGGTATCTCAGCATGCAGGTTAGCTGTCCAAAACCAACTCAAATCATAAAACAGAAAAAAATCATCAATCACAACTAATAAAACTATAACTATTTGTGGTCCCTGACATGTTTAGTATATAGATAAAGCTGGTGACACTATAAACATTTAGCATACAGTATTATAATTTTGCTGAAGATCTCTACCCTAAGTCCAGAAACTCACGTGTCACCTTTAAGACAACCACACTCCATTGGATTTCAAAATCTTGAGCACAAAGCATTTTACTTCCTATATTTATAATCATAATCCATTATAAAAATGAGAATTATTAAAGCATTATTTACCAGTGATCTTGCCATGAAATATTAATGAGGTACTGTACTGTAGTTCGTTTATGGAACATATTACGTACTGTGTAATATACTAGATATGGGTTTGCTGGAGTCTTTCAACCATTGGTTAGACATATAGAGGAGTGAGTTTGATTGGGTATAAATGAGAGCTGTCTTGTATGGGCCAATAACTATTCCATAATTTTGTTAATTCTACATTCTTGTATACAAATGTAGAAATTTTCAGTGATATATAAATTTACGGTGATGTGCAGGAATTTATAATGATACACAGAAATTTACTGCATAATTACCATAATACAGATTTTAATGTTTTCCCACATCTTAATTTAAGTCTATTAGTACTGGACATTTCTGAGTGCAATGTAAATCTAGTAAATCTTTGGTGCCTTACTTCTTTCTTAATAGGTTCTTCAATACAGTCATCACAGCATATTTCTTTGATCTTGTCCATGAGATCTTGTTCTGTAGTTGAGGCTGAATACAAATTATAGAGCTGATCCAAGTCTTCATTCCTAGGATGAAGAAAAATTAATGCATATTATTAATCTTACACAAATTTAGGAAACATTTATCCAGTCATATAATCTCTTAAGGTTTAATGTCACTGAAATCTTAGTTGACTTTCACTTTTTATCCATTAACTTATAAGAAAAATGGTACACTATTAGTATTTGTAAGTTTTAATTTTGTAGATAATTATCCAGTTTTCACTCTTTTTGTCACACACCTCCCTTGTACTGCTTCTAATCTGAATATTCTTAAATAGTCATCTCCATTATTACTACATGCAAACTGACAATAACCCAGAACTAAATCTGCTATCTCATATCTACAATAACCAGCACATTGATCATGACTACTAAAGTTATTACACAGTAAACCATGCAAAAAACTAACTCCAAAATATCACTAGTCTATCAGTATTCAACCAAAATGTCAGATCACTTAATAAACATTTTGATGATATAAATGCACTAGTAGAAGCACTAGGTACTAAACTCTCATTCATTATCTGGACAAAATCATGGCTAGGTAAGGACCAGTTAAGTTGTATAGTTGGATATGGTTTTAAAGTCATTCATAACTGCAGGCCAGACAATAAAGAGGTGGTACAGCTATCAATTATCAAGATAACTTGGCTTGCACTAGTGTCATCAGTGATAGAGGTTACTACTCTAAATATACCTTGGCTCAATTCTTGATCAAATACCTTGAATCCCCTATAACTATTGGAGCTGTTTATAGATTTCCCAATACTAATACAACTGTATTTTCAAATTTGAGGAATCTAATCCTAAACAATAAACTCTACAAAAATCACATCATTTTAGGAGGTGACTTCAACATTGACCTTTGTTAACAAAATAACCACCAAGTTATTTGGTTAACAAATTGGTTAACAAATATAACCAACTAATCAAATAACCAAGTTATTTGGTTATTTGGTTATTTGTACAGTACTTCCTTTACAGCATGAACTGTATGCTAATCCTCATAATCACCAAGTCCACCTGAATTATTCAAACATGCACTACAACCTTGGATCACATATGGACTAACATAACGGCCTCTCTTGCTTCCGGTAAAATCACTTGACATAATAACCGAACACTATCCTACCTTCCTCATAACACACATGGACA
>WNGS01001312.1:56645093-56653470 GCA_020271785.1 Procambarus virginalis
ACAATCGACTTGAGAATGGTCTAGGATGGACTGAAACGTCGCCGTCCCTTCACTTTGTAGTGTGTTGTTTGGTCAACATATTTCAGCAACGTTATTGTGACTCCTCGTCTGCTAAAGAAATGTATCTTTCTGGCGGACACCTCGGTGGCTCTCTCAAGTCAGCCACCTGAATAGGGTCAGTTGGTGGCTCCCCGGTGCTATTCAGGAGGCTAACTCCATGAAGCCACCAAGAAGCACCTCTCAGTAAAAATATTAGATTAATACATACTGTCTGATATGATTGAGAATGTCAAAGGTTTGCTTAGAAGAAAGACTTAGGCTGCTGACTTCCTGAGTGGTTAAGAATAGATGATTTGTAGTGATCAAGTCCTGCAGGTAGTTGAGACTTAGCACTCCTGGTCGGTACATACGGATCAACAACACAAACAGTTGGCGAACCTCCACTAACTGTCCAAGTTCCTCTGTCAATGAGATTATATTGTATTAAGCTAAATACTAAACAATTTAACAAAGAATGCTAAAAATAGGATTATATATATATACATACAACAAAACTCACTAACAGCTGATCTGTTAAAGCAGAATAACACATTAAAAATGAAATAATTGCTAGAGCACTTCTAACTCTCTCAGGCCTTTTTCTATAAAAGACTGTAAATGATACTGGACATAATATTAGGAATAATAATTAATCTGTGCTATTTTAATACTGTAAATCTTAATCTTCACTCTACCGGAGGGAGCCGGTCGGCCGAAGCGGACAGCACACTGGACTTGTGATCCTGTGGTCCCAGGTTCGATCCCAGGCGCCGGCGAGAAACAATGGGCAGAGTTTCTTTCACCCTGAATGCCCCTGTTACCTAGCAGTAAAATAGGTACCTGGGTGTTAGTCAGCTGTCACGGGCTGCTTCCTGGGGGTGGAGGCCTGGTCGAGGACCGGGCCGCGGGGACACTAAGAAGCCCTGAAATCATCTCAAGATAGCCTCAAGATAAGAAGATGGCCAGGTGGGAGCTGTTCTGTCTGGGAGCCGGCGGCTGAGCGGACAGAACACTGGACGCGTGATCCTGTGGACCCGGGTTTGATCCCGGGTGCTGGCAAGAAACAATGGGCAGAGTTTCTTTCACCCGGATGCTCCTGTTACCTAGCAGTAAATAGGTACCTGGGAGTTAGTCAGCTGTCATGGGCTGCTTCCTGGGGGGTGGAGGCCTGGTCGAGGACCGGGCCGCGGGGACACTAAAGCTTCGAAATCATTTCAAGAAGATGGCCCTATAGTTTCAGCTCTGCCCTTTAGATCACTTTGTCATATAGAAGACATACTAATTTCATAAGAATATTCCCAATGCTGTAGTAGGTGGTACACACCTTTAATATGCATGAGATGTCCAACATCAAGCAGACTTTGGTCTTTCTTCATACAGACATCAAATGCAATGAAGAATTCCCTGAGAGCAGTAACAACAAGGTGAAGGCGGCGCACGTGGGGAAGCAGGTTCTCCTGACCATCACGCACTGCACGCTCAAGGTCCTCCTGCATCACTACACCCTCATACACCAAGTATGACACAACCTGAAAAAATGTCAAATTACATTATCAACCTTTACACTGTTCAAGTATTTATATAAAGAAAACAATAAATGGAAATACTGTAAATGGTATATGATATATTTTTTTTATTTATATACAGTATATGTACAGTACAAGAAGTCTTACATTTTTGTACAGCCACTGGTACACACAGCATTTCAGGCAAGTCCTTAATCCTAATTTTCACACACACACACACATCCCCAGGAAGCAACCAATGATGAAATGCAGATGAAACCCGTGATGAAATGTTCACCTATCTACTGCTAGGTGAACAGGAGCATCAGGGTGAAAGAAACTCTGCCCATCTGTTTCTGCCTCCACCAGGGATCAAACCCGGACCCTTAGGACTACGAACCCCGAGTGCTGTCCACTCAGCCATCAGGCCACATGGTATAGTATACCACTGCCAGGGACAGGAAGTTTATTAGGCTTATTGAGGTGTCCCTAGGCCAACTACTGACCTCTCCCGGGATGTTCCCACAACAGTTCCCTCCACACAAGATATGAGAACGATGACCTTATGGTGATATTTAAGATACTCAACAAATTTGATAATGCAATCTTCCACCACCTGAAGATATATAAAGCAGGACACTTTCAAAAGTAACACTTTAAAGCTTGCCAACAGTCACAATTAAAAAGAGATAGCAATGTTCTTCATTACCCAAATAGTAATAACCCTACAAAATTACCCACAAACGGCTGAAGCTAGGACAATGCTACAGTTCAAAATGCACTTTAATGCACCTAAAAAGTTCAATTGGAGGATTCTGAACAAGACCCTTGTCCCCCATTGTTTTCCTGTCCTCCACACAGCTTTTGAAGACAGCAGCCATTAGGTAACTTCAGTAAAATATAATTATATAAATACTGTAAGCTTCTATGAAGACATGAAAATACCTTCAATACTTGAGAGTGTATGTAGATTACAACCCATCCTCCTGATTAGATAGTACCTATTGTGATGATTGTCAATAGTCAGAATTTGTACATTCTTAGCTTATAGATATTAGTATACTGACTAGTAAGGTATTTCTTTTAAAATAAATGAAGCTAAAACAAAAACTTAAATATTCCTAGGCCTAGTATAGCACACACACACACATACATTATATATATATATTATATTATATATATATATATATATATATATATATATATATATATATATATATATATATATATACAGTATATATATATATATATATAATATATACAGTATATATATATATATATATATATATATATATATATATATATATATATATATATATATATATATATATATATATATATATATATATATATATATATATATATATATATATATATATATATATATATATATATATATATATATATATATATATATATATATATATATATATATATATATATATATATATATACTATATTAGGCCTCAGATATTGTGTATTAGATGAACAAATCACCTAATTGTGTAGTGTAGTGTAGTGTGTTGTGTATTAGGCCTTGGGAGGTTACGATAGGTTAGTTTGTCAACGCAACACAAGTAAAAAATAGTTTTCCGGTTTGTCCAACTCAATAGTTCAGATTTCTACTTTCTAATTTCATTGTACGTCAGTATATATACTATGGTCCTCATCGTTACAATAAGTACTACCAAAATAGGAAGATGGGCTGGTAGATTAATACTTACATCGATAGATAGGACAGGACATATCTGAGATAATTCCAAGTCCAACTCAACAGCAAAGCGAAGAAAGTATGTGATGAGCCATAACACATGAGACTTGTCAAGACCAATCTGACATGGAAGCATTACTTGGAGTCTGAGGCCCTGTAGCAAGTTGGAATATCCATTCAGCACAAAATCAACTGTAAACTCCTTCAGTAAGTTGGATATGTCTTCTGCTGTAGGATGATGATGCAAGAGTGCTTTGGCTTTAATCCTCTTACTCTCCTTACGCTTTATTAATTTACTTCTTTTGAAGTTCCTCTCTTGTAGGGCTTTTTGCAGCATTTTGGCTGGCCTAGGTTTACTCAGCATTTTATGAGGCTTGTGATGGTGTGGTCTTTTTGCATGGGGACCCTCATCACACTCTGACCCTGTTGAATTACTTGACTCTATATTCTCCTGAGTGTCTGAGAGCATCTTTTGAGACATGGTATGTCTTGATCGCTTTTGACCCAAAATAGGTTTATTTTTATGAAGTTTTGGCAATTGTGGTGGAGGCTTCTTTTCACTCCAGTCCCCACTTGACCCTGATTCTTCTTCATTTGGTGGCCTTTTAAATATTTCCTGGGAGAGGCATGTCGGTTGCTGGCCTGATTCTTCCATTGGGGTTAATACGTCATTCATAACACAACACTGGAAGGAGAAGGGCTCATCATCATTGTGATTTATTAACAATGAACCAACAGTATTTAAACTATCATCCAGAGTATTGTGTATGAACTGTAAAGGAGAAGGCTCTTCAGTTTCATTATCAAGCAGAAGGATAGGAGATATCTTCTCCAACACTACCAGAGAACTGCTCCCGAGCTCACGTCCATCATCACGTGCGCTTTGGCCACCCACATGCTTCACACTGCCCCTGCCTTTACATTCCTTTATGGTTTGTGTATCAAGCAAAATTTTTTTATGATTTTCCATTTCCAAACAAGTTTCCATTTCATATATTTTTCCATCCTGAGAATCCTTTAAAGTTTGAACTGAATCTTCAAATGAAATCTGATGCACAGTGTCCTCAGCACACCACAGCTTTCTTTCTGTACTATTTTTTGACTGTTTATTTTTGGATCTGTAAGTTTGGTTGATATATAGTGACGGCCATTCATCGGGGACGAATCCACATTTGACCCCGAGCGGCCAAACCCACTATCCTTACTACTATTATCCTTGTCCACATTTCCTGTTCCTGCTGAGGTGTCTGAGTTTTCATTTATTTCAGTTGTCTTATCATGAATTTTATTGGCTTTGCCAATACCATCCATTGGTGACAGTCTCTCAGATGAATCAGAAACTGGATCTGATGTAGAGATATCATCCTGCAAGGAAATTTCTTTAAATGTCTTGAATTTACATTAGCAAAAATCTCATCTGGAAACATTGTCAGGCTTAGAAAAATATTATCTAAAATACTGTACCTTGAATTAATATCAAAAGAAAAATACTGTACAGTACTAAAATAGGAAAATTATGAAATATACTGTATCAACTTCACATTTCTATTTAGGCTTACTCTTTAATAAAAGATTCATCTGACGTTATATAAATTCACAAATAACAATAATTAAAAATAAACAGCTAATTGAAATGCATTGAACATGAGTTTTTCAAAGATTTGCATTTGTACTCACTGAGGAAGATGAAGACATCGGGTTATTTTCATCATCTTCAGAACTCTCGGAAAGGGACGATGTGAGCCATTCATTAATTAGATTGCGTATAGTTCCCTGTTGTTGTTCTCGATACATCAGGACATCAACTGAACCATGGTGACATTAAACAGGTGCTGCAAACACAAGATAATTATGCATTAAATACAATCTCAATAAAACAACTCATTGAGAGGTAGTATAATACAGTACTGCATTGCACACAAGGATGTTCATGGGTTCTATTACATAATATTTTTTTTTAAGTCTTAGTACTGTATAGGGTATGGTCAAATTATATACAAGATGCTTTGCCAAAGCTTCTTTTCTTTGTACAATAATAAGAATAAGAATATTTGCACAAATGTACAAACATATGAAACATGAACAGGGAAAGATACATAGCTAAGACAAGTACATTGCAAAAAGCTTCTAATACACAGTAAGCATTTTGAGCATAACTTAAGATAAAAATCAGATTGTTTAAAGGTTTGATGAGGTAGACGCAATACTAAAACAGTATTATATAAATGTTACTCTCACCTGCTGGTTGCATGTCAATAGTCGTATCAAAATGTTGTCAAAACGTTGAGCAAATAAGTTCCAAATATCTGGTCTTCCATCAGTATAGCTGAAGCAGGTCCTCCCTGAAAGAAACATTAGTTTATCAATATGCAGTTTGGATGATAATTTTAATTCATTTATCAGGTCTCCTTATGATGGTCTGATCAACCCAGCTATTAGATGCAACTGCTCACAGTCTGATGGTACGTATATACCCACACTTGTGGGCATATTTTGACAGTTTTCTTTCCATTTTCTAGGGGTCTCGATGGAGACAGGAAGCTTCGAGGGCCAATACTGTATCTCTAGTGGCCTTGATAGCTACAGGAAGCTCTGAGGGCCAATATCTCTCTAGTGGCCTCGAATAGGTACAGAAAGCCTGAGGGTCAATATCTCTCTAGTGGCCTCGAATAGGTACAGAAGCCCTGAGGGCCAATATCTCTCTAGTGACCTCTAATAGCTACAGGAAGCTCTGAGGGCCAATATCTCTCTAGTGGCCTCGATAGGTACAGGAAGCCCTGAGGGCCAATATCTCTCTAGTGGCCTCGAATAGGTACAGAAAGCCCTGAGGGCCAATATCTCTCTAGTGGCCTCGAATAGGTACAGAAAGCCCTGAGGGCCAATATCTCTCTAGTGGCCTCTAATAGGTACAGAAACCTTGAGGGCCAATATCTCACTAGTGACCTCGATTGGGGCCAGGAAACCCTTAGGGCCAATATCTCTAGTGGCCTTGACATGGACAGGAAGCCAGCAGAAGCCTATTATATTCTTTAATTTAGATTTTGATGAAGCACTAGGGGTGATACACAACATTATTTCTCAGTACAGTATTATCTCTTGAGTATATTATATGAATCTGAAAATTTGTATAGTCTCTTAGACTTTCTATTTCCCTGTGTATATTATTCATAAAGGTTTGTGTATTTCATTCACATATGGTATTGTTCATAAATTTTCCTGTTCATTCATATATATAGTATTGTTCATGAAGTTTCCTGAATTTCATTCAAGTATGAAACTGTTTGTAATAATCCCTAAAGATTTCCTTGAAAACTCTCCATGAGACCTGTTATTCCTTTTGAACCTATCAATAGCCTAGTTGGCACAGTATATAGGATGAATGGCAATTTCACACCAAATCAATGTCATCAATGATGACTTAGCTTTGAATTAACACTAATAACGTTAATTCAGTGAAGGTGAAGGAAAGACCCAATACAGTATATGGGTAAGTGTATTTAATACACTTACCCAATATTGGGTCTTTGCTTCACCTTCATTCAAGTACTATGTCATTGTAGTAAGTTTCTCCATTAATTCAGTGTCAAATCAATGCCAGTCTTAGATATTGTCCCCACTGAGAAGATGTTGTACAACCTCTTCTTCAGAATTGTGAAATTTAAAAGTGATCTACATATTTACCATGAGGAATTTACCCCTTCATCTGGACAGTATCATGGGTCAGTATTTGTGTACCTGTGGCTTAGCTGCAGCTGCTGGAGGTGAACTGTAGCTCATCGTATGGTGAGCACTCGGGATATTACTGACGTGCAGCAAGTTCCTCACTAACAGCAGGCAATGGTTAATCAGCTCACACTCAGATAGGCTCAACATTTTTGAATCCTAGAAAAAAGAGAAGATTCATTTATGTAAATTTGTGGATGAAGCTAAAAATCCTCTATGCCACCCCAACCAATAATCCTAATGCCTCTCCAACATCTTGCATTTTGTTGTAGAGTTAATAAATTTGTTTATATGTGTACAAGGTGCTACATAACCTTCCTTATTCGGTACCTTCTTTGGATAATTATTTACTTACTTATATTTGTACTAAGTAGCATGGCCTCCAATACCCTCTCATATAATGCCAAGACATTGCTTCAGTTCAAAATCCAAATAAAAAAACCTTGTGGATTAATAATAATAATTTTTTATTTATATACAGTTCAGTTGCAACATGATACAGTGGTATACAATGTAATTATATATAGCTATACAATGTAATTTATATAAAGCCACTAATAGATTAAGAGCCACTATTGTTAGATTAAGGACCTGCCCGGAACGCTATGCATGTTAATGGCCTTGCAAGAATGTACACATACAGTATCAAACTTATGTAATCTCATCAACTCATTGTATCTTCTTGTGAATAAATTATTATTATTAAATGGAAGAGCTATGTGAAAGTACAGTACTACTTTGTGTCACATAACTGAAATAGTTAACAAATCAATGGGAAAGAAAAGTCACATATGATGATTGAAGCATCATATGAGTTAAAGAGTATAAATATACTACAGCTCAACACAGCTAAAAGCTGAAGCAAATATTAAGACAGAAGATAGGTAAGGTAGGTAGGTGGTTATCAGGAGAATGTATTCAGCCATTACAGTACTGTACAAGTATACTGAGTATAGAATTTGGAAGGGATCATGATAAGGATTTGGAATTAGATGGGGGAAAGGAATGGTGCCCACCATTTAGACATTTGGGGATTGAACACCAATTTGCATGAAGTGAGACCATCACTCTACTGTCCAGCCCAAATAGTTGGGCAGAATATAGTTAATAAATTCTGAACTGATTATAAACTTACCTGAAGGACTGAACTCATGACATCAATTATAGATTGGTTACTTGAGTATCAAGGAACAGTTTCTTGGCCACTACAATGGAAGACTCCAATTCATAGATAATAAGGTGACCTTCATTACTGCAACTCTTTATCTCAGATGGCATCAAGCACTCCACTGGTGTCATGAGTTCCTGTAGTACTCTGTGGGTCATAAGACAATATATTAATACAGTATCATCAAATGTTCAGTTGATGTAATTAACAAGTACAGTTAATCATACAGCA
>WNGS01001312.1:56659296-56675787 GCA_020271785.1 Procambarus virginalis
ACAATCACAGCGAGATGGTATCTCTCTCTCTGCACTATCTCTAGCCAAATGACGTAATGTGTTAAACGATGCGCCGGGCAGGATGCTAGCATCAAAGTTTACCATGCTGAACGGTTAATAAGTTTGAGAGCCTTTTTAGGCATGTAGCAGTTGTCTTGGGTGGACTAAGGCCTTGGCTGGGGACCAGTGGTAACGCTACTCTACGTTCCGATTTGATTCAAAGTCATGCTGTGCCATTAATCTAGTAGTATCAATATGCAAATCCTTTGATTTCATAAGAGCACCATAATTTTGATACTACAGTCAAAAGTAAAAGAATTGCAGTGCATCGAGTGTGAAGACATGACAACCAGAGGGCTTGCTCAGGTAGCAGCGTTTCCATCCATTCACCAATTAGGTTTGTTCTCAACACCAAATGGGAATCCTGGGTTCAAATATTGAGCAGGACAGAATAATTGGGCAAGTTTCCTCTCGCCTAATATGTCTGTTTACCTAGCAGTAAACAGGAGCCCTGGAGTTAATCAAAGGTTATGGGTTGCATCCTGGGGAGGGGTGAGTGCAGTAGTTCTCCTTGAGAAAACGTTATACAAGCCTAAAGTACATATTAACACAAGCTGCCTGTCCCTGACAAAACGAATTATTATTATTTTTGGTTATACATATTACAAATGTTTTAAATTTGAGTCAATATACTGAAATATTATCAGATAATGCATGGAAACCTAGCAGAACAAATATTACAAAACTACAGTATAGGAATTCCTATTTGGGATAAGTTATTTATGAGCTTATAATATACTAGCTAATACTGAAAAAGTATAAGAATAAAATGAAACATTCCATAAACAAAAAACTAACTATAATTTGAGCAAATTTTTATAGTAATTTCTTACCCAATTTTAGTAAATTGACTTGCAGTTGGCCACACGTCTGTGGGAGTATTTCAGCTAGAGCACAGATAGTTATGTCACAACCACGACGAGACGAGAAGCTATGGTATTCATGTAACGCTCCAATGTCCTGGTCCCTAGTCCTTGTTTCTGTAGGCATAAATATCAAGTTTACAATATTAAATTTTAGTCAAAGAAATGAAAATAATATTTAATTTAGGAGCATGCACAATCCCAGTACTTCACACCTGATGCTATTAGATCTTGTATTCTCAGAGCAGAGGTTCAACAATGACAGACCTCGCAGCACCGGGGATGAAAATAATCATCAACCTAATGGTAGATTGGCAGACAGAAAGACTGGTCATTGGCATGTACTAAGGGCCTCATAATACGTACCCAGGAAAAAACTGCACACCATGAAAGCAGACTTAGAGGTAAGTTCCATAATGCCCACCAAACATGAGACTTGCAGGATAAATGGCAGCACTGACAAAGACCTGCTCAAATGCCGACCGCTAGGGAATGCATAGCATAACAGTTATGCCAACCCCCCAACCTGGGAAAATGTGATAAAGGAGGGCATATGCCATCGCAGGAACTAAGAGCTGGAAACAAACCCACAGCATGCCCAAAAAAGAAAATTACACTCAGAACACCCTAACCAATGAACCCTGTGGAAGAGCCAAAACATATACACTACCCGGGGCGAGGCACAATCGACTTGATAATGGTCTAGGACGGACCAAAACGTCGTCTTCTCGTCATTTCCTGGTGTGTGGTTTAGTCTTCAGCTTAACTGAATACCACTGTTGTGAGATGCATCCTGGGGAGGTCATTAGTTGGCCTAATGGAACCCTTGAAGAGTCTAGGTACAAGCTTCCCGTCCCCAACAATAGGAGTTAAAAAAATTCATATAACTAATTTTATACAAAGTTTTCTCACCATGGCAAGAGGAACTGCCATCACCAGACATGGGAGAAGAGCTGACTGTAGTCTGGTCAAGCTGCTCCCCACTGCTATCTCTGCCAGGGCAGTCAACACCATCACTTTCCGCTCCACATGGTCTCTGCTACTGTCCTAGAAATAGACAACATATTAATGTCAAATGCATGCTTTCCTGCCTCACACAGATCTCAACATCCATAATTTTCCATCCAATGGAAATTATTGTTGCTTACTTTCTCAGGTACTGTTTCATATTAACCAATCCCATCACCATATGCAGAAGAGTATATGCAAGTTTTCTCATTTGATTTGTTAACTATTTTTAATCATGCATGGATCAATGTACGACTTTTAAATACTATAGCTCCATCTTTTAAGGGCTAATGAAGCTGGTCTGTAGAACAAGACTTATTGAAAGAACTTTTTATGAAAATAATTATAACATTTGCCTTTACCCAGATTTCAAAGAGTGTGCAAATCAAATATTTAAATATAATATCCAGGTTGGCAACTGTAAAATAACTGTATAAAAGACTGCAGCTGCATAAATAAAATTGAGCATATTCCAATTACCTTCATCATACTCTAGAATTGAACATCCAATTGTAAAAGATATGAGGGTGACATACACCTACTTTAATACTAAATCTACCACTCATGATACCATTATATCTTACACTTCCTACACACAACTCTTCAGTGTAGGGGATGTAATAGAACATGATTCCCTCCACACATGCTCATCACTCTACAAGACCCCCCTAAATTTTATCCTATACTTCTCTAAACAAGCATATAACCACTTACACACTATTCATTCATAACTCACTCTGTACAATATACACTTATGCATGTCCCTATTTTTAAAAATGCATTATAGTAATAATAAATAATGCTTTCAATGTACAAATTTCTGAAGTTCCTAGGAAGTATACCAATACCATGCTTCTTATGCTATTTCAGCGTCAGTCACCCTCGTGCCGTCATCATAACACTTTATTCACTCAACTGAATTTCCTTGTGCTTTAGTAATAATCTATAATTTTATAGAAATATTAAATTATAATTCTTAATATTAAAGGAATTATAAAACACCACACAAATTGATACAATATTCTTATCCTACTGTAAAGTGTTATATAACTGGAACAACACAATTGCTGCCTTCACCCTCTCAAATTTCAATTTCAAACACAAGCACTTACATCTGTGACCCAAAATATTATCAAAAACTCCCATATCTCTGTCATTAACAAACATACTCCTTCCATACTTCTCTTTCACTCTTACACATACAATATTAACTCCAATCTACTCTTCATTTACACTTTGAATTAGCTTCATCTTATGTATATATAACATATATCACACATTCCTTCCTAACACTTTCAGTTAATTATTCCTCATTTATAACTAACATTTACCATTAGGTATTGTATGTACTACCTCTTATCTTTAAATCAAACAGAATGTTTGTACTGTAACTCTGCAACTATGTATGTACTTTAGCTAAATAAATTATTATTAATTATTATTATAATTATTATTATTATTATTTCACAAAGTTATAAAAGTCTGTCTTTGTTTTCTTGGCATGGGCAGGTGCCAGTCCCAGATACAAGACTAGTCTTAGTCTTTGTAGGGAGGAATTTGGAAAATGTACCCCAAGGCCAGTCCAATCTCATTATCATAGGGAATGAAGGGCTAACTGTGCAACATACTGGTGGACAGCAGTCATTACATCTCAATGTGTAGGATATATTTAACATTACCTTAATGAGAGGAGCAACACGACACAGGAGTGGAATAATATTAAGCTCGGCATGGGTGATATGGGAGCTAACGATGAGCGAGAGCAGAGGGCGAGCAAGTCCCAGGGTCTTCTCCGTTAGACAGAAAGTATGCAGCAGAAGTGGACGTATGTGATAAATACTAGAAGTCCTCACTCTGTGGAACAAGGAAACCCAAATGTTATCATGATGTTACCTTATCTGCACAATCTTCTATTATCCACATGCAGAATGTTGCCAGAAAAGTAGGGCTAGATGACCAAGGTGTCTGCACACTTGACCAACAAGCACCATCTTATAAGCAAACTAGCTAATGAATCACTTGCATATGGGCAACTGAGGGATGGCTCCTGCTGTCCTACCACAATATGCCTTAGGCAATACAGTTTTGTGAATTAATATTAATAATTACCCCCCTTGATAAGCAATTAAAATAAGACTTTAAAACTGAAAATGAGGCATTACATAACACTCCTTTTCCTATAAAATTACTGGAGGCAATTATTTGTGGTGCCATTACTGTACATGTAAAGATTAAAGGTAATGCAACAAATTTACTCACCAAAAATCCTTAAGAACTGATAAGTGAAAATCATCCGGGGTTTACTGACCCAGGTGAGGGTACACTGTTCCCCAGTCCCGAGTTTACTGACCCAGGTGAGGGAACATCATGGCTACAGCTTGAGTTTATTGACCCACATGAGGGAACGTTGAAGCTACAGTCGAGTTTACTGTACCAAGCGAGGGAACATCGCAATTACAATTCTACCCTACTGATCTCATTTTATGGGTTATCACTTCATGGTCACATTTATTAAATGACTTTGCAAACTTCACATAAACATCATCTGCATTTTGTTTTTCTACTAAGGCTTCCATGGTTTCACCAGTGGTTAAGCAATTGCAAAAGGTAGGATCTTCCTGCTCTAAATCCGTGTTGAACTGGGTGTGAAGTTAATTTTACTCATTTTACCACCATAAATCTTCAGTAGGAGCTTTGACTCCTACTATTAGTTAGCTCCACACCCTCACCATAACTTAAGTATTTACCAGATGGCAGCCCCGGCAACCCAAGGACCTGAGGTAGCTAGCTTAATCATTCATGCAGTGCCCAAGCCAGAATCCCTGAAGAACAGGGGAAGAAAGGGTAGAAATGAAAAGATGTAGAGGGTAACCCCTAGAGAGGCGTTTCATTACATTTCACACTAGATTTCTAGGTTCCCTCACTATTCCCAGAGTACTGATTAGGGAGGATTGACTGGGCTCTAATTCTTAACTGTTTGCCCCTATTCACCCAGCAATAATTGGGGTACCTGTTTGTTAGCCGATTGGCGGCGCGTGTTCTAGGAAAACTAGCAGGGTAAGGCTTACCATGAGCTATGGGAAGGGAAAACCTTTTGACTCCTGCCAGCAGGAGTCAGAATTTATATGCTCCTGTACCCACCTGTGAAAAAAAAAATAATAATAATTGGAACAGAAGAACATACAAAGCTACTTTGTCATGTCTCACATTGTAAGTACACAGAGGAACCACTAAATGTATGTCATGAAAAGTACTTAAAGAAACAAAGCCATGAACAAACCTTTGTTCTGGATGTCTTAAGATGCTAGCCACTTCCTCTAGCACAGTAGGAATTAAATCTACTCTTTTGATAATCAGAGTCACAAACGGATGGGTTGGTCCTGTGGGAGGACCGGTGAAAGGGCACTGTAGTTGTCCATCTTTCTCAATTTGTGACATCAACAAAATTGCAGTTATTCCTTGAACAAGTGCACTTGGAGATCTGGTAAAAATATATAAATGTTGCACTATATATTTATAACACATCATGGCAAATAGCAATAAATCACCCCTTACCAGTAACAGGACCCATTTTCATAGTAATTTCTTGGAAAACTTACAGCAAAATTGCATTAGTTGAACAAAGAGAACACCATGTGTTTACAGCCACATAAAGAAACATTAGGAAGAGAGGAGACACTTTGTAGATTATATTTTGGCTGTAGGAGGGATTTATCAAATTGGATAAAGCCTTTATAAACATATGGTTCATTAGGGCTGTCGACTGAAGTATTTAGTGAAACTGCAAGCAACCAAGAGGTTATCCTACCTCAGCTCATCTAAAGCCTGCTCCTAGAGGCTCATTTATTTCATAAGAATGATCTTTGAGACTAATTAACTGTCGTATAAGAACCAGTACCTGGTGAAACGGCAAGCAAGAGCTGTAATTCTACTTCAGCTCAGTTGAACTCTGCTCCTAGAGACCCATGAGTTTCTTATCTGTACCATTAGGTATTTTCAAGGCAAATGGGGATGGGGGGAACTTCAACAAGCCGCTGGCTTCCTGTTCTCATCTAGTGATGGTGGCCCTCAGGTAACTAAATTAGGAATAAACTTCATTTAACTTTAAATAACACTCATATAAGGAACAGGATGAGCCCATAACCAACTGTGTGCCAGAGCCTTCATGTGATCAGTTGACCTGATCTCTCCTATATCAACCTGTTGAGCAAACAAATTCCAGATCCAAGTCAGACTAGGAATGAATGATCACTGATGGAGTGATGTTCTTGAAAAAGGGAGTTCCAGCATGAGACTGTTGAAAGTTGAGAGCCTAGTGTTACGGGTGCCAACTACGGGTTGTCCAGAGTTAGGCCAGATCCGGAACTTTGAGAATGTTGGCCTTGTAAAGTACATAACAGTAAGTAGACCAACTTCACGATGGTGTTGCAGGCTCTGATGTTCAAACCGTTCCCACTAGACTTGGTCAAGACTAGGAGATGAGACTTCTTGAAAGACTCTCCACTTTGTCTAAAAGTGTGATGAATGGAGGGCAGGCAATCCCGAAGAGGAGTGCATACTCAAGATGGAAGTGAACCTATGCTTCACTCCCAATCTCTCTTCACTAAAAATGGTAAAACCTACATAAAAAAAATCCTTGATTTCAGACTTCATTAAAATTGCAGGGAGACACTATAGATGCTGATATTTCATAAAGTGTGGCACTGGAGATGACTACGGCTGGCCAATGACACCCATGTTATATTTAAGTTTGATTGCAAATTTTTAATCACTACAATAATTTACACTTTGATTAGGTGGATCATGGATGATAACACGGCCACCTCCCAACGTTTAGCCTCGGCAATGGCTTAGGTGAATAATCCTCACCTACTCGAACATTTGTATATTCCTTTGAACAATTTAAATCGAATACAATTTGTTCATACTATCCAGGAATTCATTAGTGCAAGGTTCATTACAATAAGGATGTACTGTATAAACCTTCTACCATAAAATACTTAGCCTACTACTATATCTGTAAATATTATATAATTTACACCTGAAGACCATTTGCTCAAAACCTTGCATTCGAGTAGTAGCTTTATGAAAACAAGAAATACAGTACAGTAACTACTATGTAAAAATTCTACTAAGTATGTTATTACTACTATCATTTTATTAGTACACTTACTTTGCACAGGTGACATCAGCTAAGAAATTTTGTAGGACGGCAGGCATGGGAAGCAGTCCTGACTTGATAAGTGCTACCAGTGTCTCAACAGCAAGGGTGGCCTCCGTTATGTCCCCTTTGTTGACTGTCTGCCATAGTAACTTCACCTCATCTGACTTTGGAAACAACAACAGATAATCCAGTACAGTATTTATTTTGGATTACATTAATGTTTACATGCAAAATCTTCATTCATCTTTAATTTAGGCAACATATTACCCTTATTGTTTCATTTATAAGCCATATTTAACTTACTTTCCTCAAGTATTCAAATTACAGTACAAATGAATTATATTCATTGCCCCATATATTTAACCCAATTATCAGAAATATATATTTTATAAGATGAGTAAATCAAAACGAATATTAACGAAACACGAGTCAGTCGCAGAAGACCGCGTAAAGCAGCGTTTCTCAATCAGGGTTCCGCATAACCCCAAGATAACCTGGTGTTCAACAAGAGAGATGTTAAAAAATAGGATAATTCTAATTGTATGCAAAAGTATTTCTAGTAATTTTTTGTGCTTAATTTTTCTCTTTTAACCAGTATCATGAACAAAAACTTAAATCATCATCTTCCAGTTGACAATGAAATCTGAGTGTGTTTATCTAAAGTACAACTCAGAATTATTTCAAAGGCACAAAGGTTGAGAAACACTGGGTAAAGTACAGTATCCCCATCTCCTTAACCAGAAAATCTCAGGATAAAAAATACGAACTACTCTTAAAAAACCAAATGTACTCTGTTGCAGTCTTTCCTCACATCCATCACTCTTATTTCATAACTCATTAATGATTTTATATTATGCACTATTGATTATCTAACAACAGTGTTAATTGCACTGAACTACTGCACTACAGGTCACACCATCAAGGAAGTAAACCGAGTACACCGTAGCCAAAAATTAAAAAAATTAGAATATGCACAGAACAGCTGACTGATAAGCATTATATATATCAACAATAGCATGACTATAATCTGACTAAGAGTTACGGTAAGTCTTATTCCTCTACTCACCTCATATAAGGAGGTCCCATCTTTGTTATTCTCCACCATCTTTGTATGCAACTTTGTAATTGCCTGAAATAAAGGCAATAAATAAATCATTTATTGAAATAAAATGAAGATTCTTTAAGAGCATGGCACATACATAAACATCAAGAGCTAACTAGTGTTACGAGATAACCTACATCACCATTTGTGTCAAAAGTGGCTGGTAAGTTTACCTAGTCATTTGTATACAAGGTATGTAAATCTGCAACCCATACTCTTGATAATTCTACAGGTTACTGTTACAAAGGGGAAGCGAGTCATGGTTGGGAACCAGACTCTTCTGCACATGCATGCTCAAATAGCACACAAACCACAGTTCAATACAGTACTGTATTGGTACTTCCAACTTTAGATATACACACACACACACACACACATCACTCATCATTCATTACAGGGGGCCAGGTAGCCTGGTGGATATCGCGCAGAACTTGTAATTCTGTGGCGCGGGTTCGATTCCCGCACCCGGCAGAAACAAATGGGCAAAGTTTCTTTCACCCTGACTGCCCCTGTTACCTAGCAGTAAATAGGTACCTGGGAGTTAGTCAGCTGTCACGGGCTGCTTCCTGGGGTGTGTGTGTGTGTGTGGTGTGAAAAAAAAAAAGTAGTTAGTGTAGTTAGTAAACAGTTGATTGACAGTTGAGAGGCGGGCCGAAAGAGCAAAGCTCAACCCCCGTAAAATACAACAACTAAGTGAATACACACACACACACACACAGATATTACAGGAAAGAGATGGTTGGGCTGACTGCATCTATCTGGACCTAAAAAAGGCTTTCGACAGAGTTCCACATAAGAGGTTGTTCTGGAAACTGGAAAATATTGGAGGAGTGACAGGTACGCTTCTAACATGGATGAAAAACTTTCTGACTGATAGAAAAATGAGGGCTGTGATCAGAGGCAATGTATCGGACTGGAGAAATGTCACAAGTGGAGTACCACAGGGTTCAGTTCTTGCACCAGTGATGTTTATTGTCTACATAAATGATCTACCAGTTGGTATACAGAATTATATGAACATGTTTGCTGATGATGCTAAGATAATAGGAAGGATAAGAAATTTAGATGATTGTCATGCCCTTCAAGAAGACCTGGATAAAATAAGTATATGGAGCACCAATTGGCAAATGGAATTTAATGTTAATAAATGTCATGTTATGAAATGTGGAATAGGAGAACATAGACCCCACACAACCTATATATTATGTGAGAAATCTTTAAAGAACTCTGATAAAGAAAGAGATCTAGGGGTGGTTCTAGATAGAAAACTATCACCTGAAGACCACATAAAGAATATTGTGCAAGGAGCCTATGCTATGCTTTCTAACTTCAGAATTGCTTTTAAATACATGGATGGGGATATACTAAAGAAATTGTTCATGACTTTTGTTAGGCCAAAGCTAGAATATGCAGCTGTTGTTTGGTGCCCATATCTTAAGAAGCACATCAACAAACTGGAAAAGGTGCAAAGACATGCTACTAAGTGGCTCCCAGAACTGAAGGGTAAGAGCTACGAGGAAAGGTTAGAAGCATTAAATATGCCAAAACTAGAAGACAGAAGAAAAAGAGGTGATATGATCACTACATACAAAATAGTAACAGGAATTGATAAAATCGACAGGAAAGATTTCCTGAGACCTGGAGCTTCAAGAACAAGAGGTCATAGATATAAACTGGCTAAACACAGATGCCGAAGAAATATAAGAAAATTCACTTTCGCAAACAGAGTGGTAGACGGTTGGAACAAGTTGGGGGAGAAGGTGGTGGAGGCCAAGACCGTCAGTAGTTTCAAAGCGTTATATGACAAAGAGTGCTGGGAAGACGGGACACCACGAGCGTAGCTCTCATCCTGTAACTACACTTAGGTAATTACACTTAGGTAATTACACACACACACACACACACACACACACACACACACACAGACGTTCCCTCCATGCTAGATTTGATATTTACTAGGAAGGAGGAAGAAATATTTGACATTCAGTACCTTCCTCCCTTGGGTAAAAGTGACCATGTCTTTTTGGGGATAAAGTATGCAATGCGTTATAATCTGGAAGAAAATATGATGGTCGATGCAATTGAAAAACCTGACTTTAGGAGAGGACATTATGGCAACCTTAGAAAAATTTTTAGGGAGTATAATTGGACAGACTTGTTGCTAGGCAAGGAAGTGAATGAGATGTATGTCAAGTTTTGTGAAATTTATGATAAAGGCACAAGAAAATTTATACCAAAACAGAGAAGCAGAACTAGGAAACAGGATTGGTTCGACAGAAAGTGCGAGAGGGCCAGAGACCAAAAGACACAAAAATGGAATCAATACAGGAAGAGGCCAAACCCCTAATCATACCAGCGATACAAAGATGCGAGAAACAACTACACGGCAGTGAGGAGAGAGGCAGAAAGAAATTTTGAAAAAGGGATTGCAGACAAATGTAAAACAGAACCAGGTCTATTCTATAAATTCATAAACAATAAATTGCAGGTAAAGGATAATATTCAGAGGTTGAAAATGGGAAATAGATTCACGGAAAATGAAAAGGAAATGTGTGAAACATTAAACGAAAAGTTCCAAAGTGTGTTTGTACAAAATGGAATCTTCAGGGAACCAGATACAATAAGAATTCCAGAGAACAACATAGAGCACATAGAGGTGTCTAGAGACGAAGTGGAAAAAATGCTCAAAGAGCTAAATAAGAACAAAGCAGTTGGTCCAGATGGAGTTTCACCATGGGTTCTGAGAGAATGTGCACCTGAGCTCAGCATCCCTCTTCAACTGATCTTTCAGGCATCCCTGTTTACAGGAGTTGTAGCTGATGTGTGGAAAAAGGCTAACATAGTTCCAATTTACAAGAGTGGAAGCAGGGAAGACCCCCTTAATTATAGACCGGTATCATTGACAAGTGTAATAGTCAAAATATTGGAAAAATAATTAAAACTAAATGGGTAGCACACCTGGAGAGAAATGATATAATATCAGACAGACAGTATGGTTTTCGATCTGGTAGATCCTGTGTATCGAATTTACTCAGTTTTTATGATCGAGCAACAGAGATATTACAGGAAAGAGATGGTTGGGCTGACTGCATCTATCTGGACCTAAAAAAGGCTTTCGACAGAGTTCCACATAAGAGGTTGTTCTGGAAACTGGAAAATATTGGAGGAGTGACAGGTACGCTTCTAACATGGATGAAAAATTTTCTGACTGATAGAAAAATGAGGGCTGTGATCAGAGGCAATGTATCGGACTGGAGAAATGTCACAAGTGGAGTACCACAGGGTTCAGTTCTTGCACCAGTGATGTTTATTGTCTACATAAATGATCTACCAGTTGGTATACAGAATTATATGAACATGTTTGCTGATGATGCTAAGATAATAGGAAGGATAAGAAATTTAGATGATTGTCATGCCCTTCAAGAAGACCTGGATAAAATAAGTATATGGAGCACCACTTGGCAAATGGAATTTAATGTTAATAAATGTCATGTTATGGAATGTGGAATAGGAGAACATAGACCCCACACAACCTATATATTATGTGAGAAATCTTTAAAGAACTCTGATAAAGAAAGAGATCTAGGGGTGGTTCTAGATAGAAAACTATCACCTGAAGACCACATAAAGAATATTGTGCAAGGAGCCTATGCTATGCTTTCTAACTTCAGAATTGCTTTTAAATACATGGATGGCGATATACTAAAGAAATTGTTCATGACTTTTGTTAGGCCAAAGCTAGAATATGCAGCTGTTGTTTGGTGCCCATATCTTAAGAAGCACATCAACAAACTGGAAAAGGTGCAAAGACATGCTACTAAGTGGCTCCCAGAACTGAAGGGTAAGAGCTACGAGGAAAGGTTAGAAGCATTAAATAAGCCAAAACTAGAATACAGAAGAAAAAGAGGTGATATGATCACTACATACAAAATAGTAACAGGAATTGATAAAATTGACAGGAAAGATTTCCTGAGACCTGGAACTTCAAGAACAAGAGGTCATAGATATAAACTGGCTAAACACAGATGCCGAAGAAATATAAGAAAATTCACTTTCGCAAACAGAGTGGTAGACGGTTGGAACAAGTTGGGGGAGAAGGTGGTGGAGGCCAAGACCGTCAGTAGTTTCAAAGCATTATATGACAAAGAGTGCTGGGAAAACGGGACACCATGAGCGTAGCTCTCATCCTGTAACTACACTTAGGTAATTACACTTAGGTAATTACACAGGCATGTTGCTGTACTGTATCCCCAAAAGCCTTAAAGTTAAGGAGCCCTACTCTCTCTCTCATAGAATTATCAGGGCCTATCCAATTGTTGAAGTGTTGCAAATGACAAAACAGCACAGCTGGTTGCTTCCAGTGCCCTGCGATAATCCTTAAGACTGTGTCAATGGTCACTGTGTCAGTCAAGTAGGCATTTAGACTGGACTCCTGATTAACAATTGGGTTATTCTACAGAAAGGGCGATCCCAACAGTGGCTATAGAAACAGAGCACAGGGGGGTGGTGTTAGCACGATACGACACTGCAACATCGGCTACATACAGGCTGCTTGCTCCTCACACACACACCTCTCTCTCTCTTTCTCTCTCTCACAGGGTCTTATCAACAATTCTTATCACTAAGGAGACCTCCCACTTGACATTAACCCGTAAATGGCTCGGCTAATTAAAAGTTTTACATCAAAAAGTTCATGACAAAATAGTTCACAAAACTAATGTAAAAATAAAATCACATTTGGAAATTCAAGCACAGGTGGTACTTGCAGATAGTGATTGGAGTCATTTAAGGAATAAGCAGGATGGTTTACATGGTCAATTGAGAGAGAGATTATGAAGATTTCTTTGTGATAGATTACAGAGATTTGCTAGCAATTTGCAAATACCCTCCCTGTGATAGGTTATGGCAAAATATTGGCACCTATTGCACAAATAATAAAGCTTGAATGTTCATGATTTATTCAATCAGCAAAATTGGGTGCCGATATTACTTTATTGTTGAGAAGTCAGTGAGTTGGGAAGATTCCCATAGCCAAGAGACAGTTGGTGGTAATGAACTCTCACATTCAGTTTGGTCACACCAAATGACTTGCCCAATTTTATCTTGCTAGCAAAATGCCAACAGATCATAAAACAGTCCAATAAAGACAAATTTCAACTAAATCAGTCATTAAAATGCAAAATACACCAATTGAGAGCTACTGTAATACTTAAATTACAACTTATCCAATTTTAACTTGCCTGACTCTGAAGGAACACATTCCCAGAGTTTATTTTTTGTTCATACTCGTCCATAATTAAGCCCATCTACCTGAAAATATATACAATCTCTTCAATATTTACATACAAATTAAATACTGTACCTTACTACAGACTACAATATTCACTGGGAACCTTAAGACACCCTACCAACAGGTGGGAAACACCCGTTTAAATCTGCCAAATGTTTTAAACAGGTGCTCTAAACACCTGTTTAAAACACTATTGTCAAATGGTGATCTGGCAATAATCACATGGCTTGTGATACAAGATAACATCATCTATAAGAGACATCTAAAAAAGATAGCACAAATTTCTCAGGGGTTTAGGTTAACACCATTACATTCATATACAGTAGATAGATGTATTATAACAAACTGTATCTACATCATTTGTACAGCAACATGGCAATAACTAAAATCAACATATAACTTTCACTTTAAGGGTTAATTCCAGCGTACAAAGCATGGTAGTTGGTAGTGCTGCATTCATCACTGTTACTCACTGAATAATTCTCAGTTGGTCTGAATGTACTAATGTACGGCCGCAGTCATTTTATAATGTCACGTTATTCTGTATACAAATACTTCACAACCCCTATGGACCTGGATCAGATTACTTTACCTGTATCCAAATGGTAGTGCTTCAAGAGTTTATATTCTATTGTGAAAACTTGGGGACGATATGACAGTACCTGTACAATGGGGCGTGTTCAAACCATACACAAGCATTTTGACATCGCTCATTTTCTAATTGTTAAAAATCATGTGTGGTCAGGTTATGTTGGTTTTAAAAAGTTTACAAACCAGAGATATTTGGGCACTTTGTTCACCTAGCAGTAAATAGGTACTCAGGAGTTAGGCAAATGTCATTGGGGAAGGTCAGTAGTAGGCCTATGGGAAGATCTTGACAAGCCAAACAGGCTTCCTCTGTCCCTGACAAGGAGTCACCAAACTAATCTCGGGGACAAAGTGACCAGTGTTATATTATAACAGTGTACAGTATAGTCATACAGGCGTTTCGAAAGAGGTTGTAGCAGTAAAGAGATACGCGTGGAGTTAGTTGACTGTTGTAGGATGCATGTTGAGGAGGGTCAGTAGTTCCACCTTGGCTGAACCTGATATAAGCTTATTATTATTGTTGTGTATTATTATATATATATATATATATATATGTATATATATATATATATATATATATATATATATATATATATATATATATGTATATATATATATATATGTATATATATATATATATATATATATATATATATATATATATATATATATATATAGATATATATATATATCACACATACATACATACATACAGACACACGCAGGCTTCCTGTCCCCGACAAATGACTCATTGAGACGTCATTGCCCTCCGAAGACCTGTCTTCTCTTCCTCTTGCCAGCAGGCACAGTTTGCATGAATGGTTTGTCCTCCCGATGACTGCACTACAAATGTTGGGAGACGCGTTTATGATGAGAATTATAAGTGTCAAAAGTGCTTGTTGCCTTGTGGTGTAGAGGAGGTAATAGAGGAGCGGCGACTACACAGAGACACACATGTTAGAGGGAGACTCGTCACACCGTTGTTGTTATACATTCAGCTACTCGAGCTACTTCAGCTACTACTACTACCCGTCCCAAGTAGCACGGGCTATGGTGAGCCCGTAACTTACCTGGCACAGGAGCGGGGTTGTGTTTATGGCGTCAGCTGATGTTGTTGTCAATGGTTAGCTCTTGGCGGCGTCTGGTATAAAATAAAATACAACAAAATATTCAGGTAAACGTACATATATAGATGATGAGTTGCAAACATAATGTTGGATTTATAGATAGAGCTAATACATACAATATTATATTTAGCCAGTGCTTTGACTATTTGGTATCGGTCCGTAGAATTACCCAAATCTACTCAAATCCTCCTAGCATTACGTAAGTAATGAAGAAATATGGTATATTTATTTACTATAATGTTGGTGCTACATGCAGAACGTGATCAAACCTATTTTTACTCTGAAATAATCTAATTTCATAACGAAATTAGAAGTAAATATGTGGGAGGTGACGCCATAGGAAGTCGACGGTCCAAGCGACCATTTTGTGGAGCGACTTACCCACGATATATGGTCGCCAGGGGAGTGTTTGCTGCCATGTCAGGCTCTTGTACACAGTGATCCAGTCGTCGCACTTCTTGACTCAAATTGTCGCAGATTTAACTTAATTCATTGGTGATATTAACAAGTAGAATGTGTATTTATAATAATATCTTTCATAAACAGCCACTAAATATTTAATATTTATTAAACAAAACGTGTCTGGAAGTTAAATCAACTCCACAGGACAATAAATTTGTAATATAGATACTAGCGTTATTCGTTGATATGCGTTCGCTATTTAAACTGCTCATGTCCTTTTTGTTCATAGAACACCGAACCCTACACGCCCTCTGATATATTGCTTAATTAATAAAGATTCACAAATAAAGATTATATTTGTATATGTTATCAGAAAGGCAGAGATAAAACAGTTTTTGTGAATCCATTACAGAGATTATACCTTATTAGAGAGGAAAATATTTTCTGTGGGTTGGAAGAAAACGCACCACGTGGGAGCTTAATTTATTATTAATTATATAAATTAATTACTTAACATAATAATTACAAATTAATTACAAAATTATTATATAAATTACTTTACAAAGTAATTATACGAAATTTATCACAAATTAAAATAATCATAAATGATTTTTAATGAAGTTCTTGCACGAAGAAGCATAGGCTAATTATAACGACTAAATGGATAAATAAATACTGCCTCATAATGAATAGTGAATGGGCATAAAAAATTATACAGCAAATAATGGATAGGCCGTTATCATGCTAATGTAATTCAATTGCCGTGAAATCGTAATTAGACTGCGGTAATTCCAGTTCTTGGTATTCTTGGCTTATCACTTGGGGGTTCCGTCGGAGCACCCCCCAAGGTAACACAAATCATTGCAAATTGGGACAAGTGTCCTCAG
>WNGS01001312.1:56682454-56735241 GCA_020271785.1 Procambarus virginalis
TTTTATTCTTTAATAAAAAAGACCAATGCCATATCAGACATTCTTGTATAGTACTTTTATTTAAAAGCTTCACATAATGTTTCGAACACTTTATGTTCATCCTCATATCTTAAAGACAACAGAAGCAACTAAGTTGTTAAAACACTAAAATAGAGTTTAAAAATTTTCAACATAAAATTACTGAAGGAACTATAAGTAACTCGAAAACACAAGACACTACAAACTGACAAACTTTTATACAAATAGGACAGCAACACCTCTACATACCAATTGGTCAAATATAAACTGACAGGTTAAAAATAATTACAATTATTTATTACAAAACAAGCACAAACCCGAAGATATTGGGAGCTTTTACAAAACAAAAAAATAAATTGTCTATACAGTATACCTAGGTCATAAAAGTATTTGTGTGTACGTCTGATACCATACTACTTGTGTAAAGGAGGAAATGTATTGTTTATCTCTCAGAATGTTTGGTAATATGTTCATTGCTTGTGATGTGTGGCTATGTATGTATTAACACGATGTACTCAACAGGGTGAGAATAGCTTGAGCTACCTCATCCCTTTGTGTGTATTTTACCTCAATAAACTTATTTCAGTTTCAATTTCAAACATAAAATAATTAAATATCAAACTGTAAACCACATTTAAAAATTAATAGTCAAATATTTACACAAAAAAAAACAGTAATTATACTAATTTCCATAAACAAGTAACCACAAGAGCCCATATAACATAATATAAATATAAGAAATTAAAAAGCACAAAAGCTAAACTGGAAAAGGAGGTGACTAAAGAACTTGGTGTAAATATAAGCTGTGTAAAGCTGCTCACACAGGTGGTAAAGCTGTGATCAGCTTTACAACCCCTCCCTCCTGTTTGTTCCAACATTTTGAAGTTGCTAATGGAAGTGCCCAAGTGTGCAGAGTGACAGCTGGAACACTTGTGTGAGTAAAGATTAAATTAATCTAAACTCTGTCTGAGGACGGCACTGTTGAAGCAGTTCATTTACTCAGGTGAGTCTGAGCAACTGAGAGTTCTGAGCAACTGAGATTCTGAGCAATGAGAGTTCTGAGCAACTGAGAGTTCTGAGCAACTCGAGAGTTCTGAGCAACTGAGAGTTCAGAGTAACTGAGAGTTCTGAGCAACTGAGAGTTTGAGCAACTGAGAGTTCTGAGCAACTGAGATTCTGAGCATGAGAGTTCTGAGCAACTGTGAGTTCTGAGCACTGAGAGTTCTGAGCAACTGAGAGTTCTGAGCAACTGAGAGTTCTGAGCAACTGTGAGTCTGAGCAACTGAGAGTTCTGAGCAACTGAGAGTTCTGAGCAACTGAGAGTTCTGAGCAACTGAGAGTTCTGAGCAACTGAGAGTTCTGAGCAACTGAGAGTTCAGAGTAACTGAGAGTCTGAGCAACTGAGAGTTCTGAGCAACTGAGAGTTCTGAGCAACTGAGAGTTCTGAGCAACTGAGAGTTCTGAGCAACTGAGAGTTCTGAGCAACTGAGAGTCAGAGTAACTGAGAGTTCTGAGCACTGAGAGTTCTGAGCAACTGAGAGTTCTGAGCAACTGAGAGTTCTGAGCAACTGAGAGTTCTGAGCAACTGGAGTTCTGAGCAACTGAGAGTTCTGAGCAACTGAGAGTTCTGAGCAACTGTGAGTTCTGAGCAACTGTGAGTTCTGAGCAACTGAGAGTTCTGAGCAACTGAGAGTTCCGAGTAGCTGAGAGTTCTGAGCAACTGAGAGTTCTGAACAACTGAGAGTTCTGAGCAACTGAGAGTTCTGAACAACTGAGAATTCTGAGCAACTGAGAGTTCTGAGAGATATTAAACTCCCATAATATGAGACTGTAATATATCTGGGATCTAATAGATCCCATATATATATTACAAGATCTCACTGCAGAGATCTTAGAGCAGGACAAAAATTTGCCTGTAAAAAAACTGTTAATGAATGTTTGTCCCACAAGGAAACAATAACCATGGTCGAGAAAAATCCCACCAAGAACTTAATTCGAAGATTGAAACTGTATCAACTAGCAAACAATGCATAAGCGCTTTCGCCAAGTTTGAATTAATTCCTCTTAAATATCTAGGACAATGTAACGAAAGCTCAGATGTAAGCCAGTAAATGTTGGCTTTCTATACACACAAGTATTAACTATTAACATTAACCATTTTTTACATCAAGCAAGGACAAAGAATTATTAGGCTCACATTCAGTAGTAAAATTATATTAGAATGTTGAGCATTTAAATAATCCTTAAACTTAACCATATGGGAGAGATCTTTAAAAAAATATATAGCTATCATATATCTTTATAAAAAAATCAGGTCTAAAATCAAGTATATGATAAATTTATAGGTGTCAGCATGCAGCCTCTCTACTCTATTACCTTAATCTATCTATTCTAATATAACTCTATCTCTACCTTTCTCAGGTTTGGTAACACAGATCCTGCTACCGATAACACCTTACATACAATCAAATTGTTTCTTATCGGAAAGAGGGAACAACTACAATCTCATTTAATACAATCATTAACGACATAATGTGTCACACTTGGGCCAATATTAACAACTTCGGTCCAGTCAAAATCTATGTAACTTCACAATATAAAAAATTAGCAAATGGAATAGGCGTTCAAAGCCTAAAAAAATGGCTTTCGAACCAAAACCCAACCGAAGCGAAAGAAGATTCTTGTCAATAGGAGAAAGGATTCAATTACAAAAGTTGAAGAAAACATTTTCCGGAGTCACAGAATTAAACACAGGTAAGCCCAAATGGTGAAGTTTCCTTGAATGCATTATGTGTGATTTCCTCCGAGGTTACGTGTCCCCCCTTCGTCCAGCCAGAGGTGGTACTCCTTATATATATATATATATGTTATATAATATGTATATATACATATTACATAGTAGGAGGCGGTGTGGGGGGGTGGGGGATGTCTGTGAGAAGGGAGGAGGAGGGGGAGAGACAAGAACCGGGCACCGGTTCTGTTTGGCGCGAGATACGTAACTTTCTCGGGTTCTTCCATTAGGCTAATGCATGGCATGACACGAAGGTCAATATACACAGGAAAAAAGACACGTCATTGTCATTAGGGAAAAAGGCTTCCTTGTTGTGCTTCCACAAATACCCGCATATGATCTACAGTCTCCCAATGATTATTATGTTGTTATGTCTCTTTACCTGACGGCCACCACCTCCAGTGGCCCGACGGTGACAGGAAGCCCTGAGGGCCACCACCTCCAGTGGCCCTCGACGGTGACAGGAAGCCCTGAGGGCCACCACCTCCAGTGGCTCTCGACGGTGACAGGAAGCCCTGGGGGCCACCACCTCCAGTGGCTCTCGACAGTGACAGGAAGCCCTGTGGGCCACCACCTCCAGTGGCCCTCGACAGTGACAGGAAGCCCTGTGGGCCACCACCCCAGTGGCCCTCGACAGTGACAGGAAGCCTGGGGGCCACCACCTCCAGTGGCCCTCGACAGTGACAGGAAGCCCTGGGGGCCACCACCTCCAGTGGCCCTCGACAGTGACAGGAAGCCCTGTGGGCCACCACCTCCAGTGGCCCTCGACAGTGACAGGAAGCCCTGGGGCCACCACCTCCAGTGGCCCTCGACAGTGACAGGAAGCCTGGAGGCCACCACCTCCAGTGGCCCTCGACAGTGACAGGAAGCCCTGTGGGCCACCACCTCCAGTGGCCCTCGACAGTGACAGGAAGCCCTGGGGCCACCACCTCCAGTGGCCCTCGACAGTGACAGGAAGCCCTGTGGGCCACCACCTCCAGTGGCCCTCGACAGTGACAGGAAGCCCTGGGGGCCACCACCTCCAGTGGCCCTCGACAGTGACAGGAAGCCCTGGGGGCCACCACCTCCAGTGGCCCTCGACAGTGACAGGAAGCCCTGTGGGCCACCACCTCCAGTGGCCCTCGACAGTGACAGGAATTTTGTCCTAGTTCCATACTAATTCGGCAGCTCTGTTTGTCATCATGATGGGTTATATTTGTGTGGGATGGTATCCATATGAGAGAGTTACTAATCCCTTCATTTTGTGCAGTGAACAGGATATTTATAATTGCTATTATAAGGTTGTTGTTGTCTATCTTGCAGAATTTTTCAAGTGTTTGAAGAGAAAACTTTGAATCAAAGAACATTACTCCACCTCCTGTGTTGTTTCGTGTACTAGTAACTAGCTGTAGCGCCGCTAGTTCTGTTAGCGCACTGGTAGTTGTAGTGGTAGTAGTCCTGTTAGTGGACTAGTAGTACAGTTGTAGTCCTGTTAATAGCATAGTTGTAGTCTTGTTAGTGTACTGGCAGCTTGTTGTAATTGAGCTAGTTCTGTTTGCACAGAGTTCAGCCAGTTTAACCTGGCGCTGGTAGTCTGTATGCAAGTATTATTCTGTAAAACCTACAGCCTGCTGCAGTCCGTCCTGTCCTTATGCTTGAGGATATTGAACAGTGTGTGTACCTGTGAGAGCCACAGTGTTCTCTGTGACTATGTAACCTCTAGTCTTCAACTATTTTGCATTTGCTATCGTATCTTCTGCTTCAGTATGTTGTTGTTCTACTGTCTGTCTTATACTTATTAAATGTCTGTCTGACGAGCAGGTCAGGTTTGGCTATATAGCCTTGAAAAAATGAAAACAACAAATTTGCCCACAAATCTCATCTCAATCTTTTCCTGATATACTAAGAAACAGTAAGAGTATCCCCGTTCAAAACGGGAGTGATGCAACTAACTTAGACAAAGTCAATAATAATCCTACCAATATTATCACAAAAATTAGAGGAAATTATTTACAAAAAACTGTACTCCTACCTTGCAAAATTCAACATAAAAGGTTCCAGCCAGATAGGCTTCAGATCCGAATAGACTACCAATGATGTCACTATGAATTTGCTTCACTTAATCTACTCAGCCTTTGACAAAAATAATTAAGTCTTTGATGCTTAAAGTTAACCAATATGTAATTCGAGGCCTTGCTCTGAACTATATACATCATATCTCATCAACACAACATCAGTACGTGGTCATCAATGACCTCTCCCACTCTACCATTAACCATACAAGTGTCACAGGCCAGTGCCATAGAATGTTGTTGTTGTTAAAGATTCGCAACCTGGAACAAGAAGTTCCAAGTAGCACGGGCTATGGTGAGCCCGTATGTTATAGAACCTTTCCTATTTCTTATATACATCAATGACATGCCAAATGTCGCTATGTTCTTAAACCTATACTATTTCCTGACGACACTGTCTTCATCTGTTTAAACCCCCAACTCACACACTCGATATAATATCGTAAAGAACGAATTAAACAAAATTCCTCTCAGGGATATCAACCAACACTCACACAAAACTTAGAAGAGACTTACAGGTACTACATTTTATTTGGAAACAAAGTATCAAACCAAATACATCTTTAGATAGACACTGTCAACATTAAAAAAGGGGGAAAGTTCCTTGGCTTGTGTACACAAATAGCAGACTTAACTTCAGTACTCACAGCGCATAGACAAAAAAGCCTCTAGAACTGTTGGTATACTCTCAAAAATCAGATATCCTAATCTCTAATCTCAATTAGTATTAAGTTTTAATCTTTAGTGTTTTTCCTGCCCGAAACGCTTTGCGTAATAGTGGCTTTAGGCATTGTATGTACTAGCTCTATCTATAACCTCATCAATATTTGTATCACACCTTGTATGTATGTACTTTACCTGAATAAACATTTGAATTTGAATTTTGAATTTTGAATACTATGTCTCCGCTCTGCTCTTCTCACTCTACTACTCTCACTGTCTATCCATATCTAACATACAGTATCTGTGCATGGGATTGATTGATTGATGAAGATTAAGTCACCCAAAAGGTGGCACGGGCATGAATAGCCCGTAAGTGGTGGCCCTTTTGAGCCATTACCAGTATCAAGAGCTGATACTGGAGATCTGTGGAGGTGCGACTGCACCCTGCGTGACGGGAGATGTCTCCCGTCACAAGTGCATGGGGTTCAACCACTCAACATTACCCAAACCCCATAAAATTCAGCTATCAGAACTATAACAAATTCTGTCTTCGGACAACACACAGCCCCTCTGCTTAAATCCCTAAACAAGCTAAACATTCACTCCACACTTTCTCTTGTACTATTTACTTACAAAACCTTATTCCTAGTCTAATCCTGATCTGAAATTCTTCCTAGATGAAGGTAACAGAACCCATGAGCGCCAAACTAGAAATAAATATATTTTTGATATTTCCAGGTAGTCTAAATCTGTGCAAACACTCCGTGCTTGGACGATAGAGCGACTGTCTCGCTTCATGCAGGTCGGCGTTCACTCCCCAACCGTCCAAGTGGTTGGGCACCATTCCTTCCCCCCGTCCCATCCCAAATCCTTATCCTGACCCCTTCCAAGTGCTATATAGTCGTAATGGCTTGGCGCTTTCCCCTGAAGATTCCAAGGTACAAGAATGTAACAACTCTTGTATATATCTCAAAAAAATATATATATTCAACTCACGCCCTCTTCACCTACAGCAGCAAATAGATTAGATAACTGCTGTGAGGTTGCATCTTGGGGAGGGTCAGTACTTCCTTCTTGGGAAGACCTCAATATAAGCCTAATGTATATATATATATATATATATATATATATATATATATATATATATATATATATATATATATATATACAGGCTGGCTCTCCAGCCTGTCCCTGACAAAAGGAATTAATAAATTAAAAATATAGAAAATATTGGTGAGTTACACATTGACTACGATCAGGAGCGTTTTCTTTAATTAGTATTTTACAGAAGTAACCAGAGAGAATGTTGTGTTTCAATAGGAATGGGGTTCTTAACTAAAATATGTTATCTAAAATTTAAAGATGGCCACCATCTCTGGTGGTTTCGACGAAGACAGGAAGCCGGCGGCTTGACAAAGGTCCCCTAGTTCTCCTGATGATTGTATCTAGCTGAATATAGAATTGCACCAGTGTTCTGGCCTTAAAGGCTTCGACGGGTAGGCAGTTCCATGGGTTAAAACCTTAAGGGTTTAAAGGCATATACTGTTTTCTGCCCTACATTATAGCTTGTTGAGCTTGAAACCCTTGTTCCTTGTTTGTGTTATATCTGACCTTTTAAAGAAATTGTCTGAATCAATATCCTCCCAATTGTTTTGTATTTTAAAAGATTCGATGATATCAGCCCTGGCATGTGTGGTTTACAGTGTTGTTAGCCCTGTGGCCCTCGACCATTCCTGGTATGAAAGTCGACTTAGTTCTGATAGGAGTTTTTGTCGACCGGTATTGAACTTTCTCCAAAGCAGATGTGTAATTCTGAAGATACAGTAGTCCAGATGGGGGCACACTAGAGATTTGTACAGTTGAATAACCGACACAATACCGATTGACATTTATAAAGATGGAGTCAGAATTGAACTCTTCTCCAGTGAAGAGGCACGAAACGCTGTTTCCCCCAGAAAATTTGACTGTCCTGAAAACCACGAACCCCCTACTGACCTCCTCACCACGATGTTACCGGGCAGACAGGACCATCTTCATTAGAAGAATCAGCACCTGGGTATCCGACCCACAGACAGACACCATTGTTGCAAGCACCAACGACCAGAACCCTGCACTGACTGCAGTTGTAGCGAAAATTATCTCTAATGACGCAAATCACCGACCAACAACTTTGCTACTGAAGTGACCCTTGCTGTAGAAAACGGGTTTAGATGCTTGGGCATCTCAACAACACAGGACCAAGTGAAGAAGGAGGTACCTCCAGCTGAAGCAGAACTTCAAGTGCAATAAGTACGACCACTTCACCCAGAAATGCACTTTGCTTCTTGGAAAACGTAGCATCTGCTTCTTGGAACACAATTACAAGAATTATACGGCAACTACCATACAGTACATCCAGCTGCGTGACGGAGCACACACCACTGTTTCACCTGACTGCCCACACTGCTAGGCTGAAATAAAGAAAATTACTGAGGCTATAGAAGCTTTTCCCACAACCTGTCCGGCTGTTACGGGCTCACCATAGTCCGTGCTACATGGACACTTCGTTCCGAGTAGCTAAATCTGAAACAACAACAACAGCCTGCCCGGCCGCAGCCTACAACAGCCGCCAAATAGCAGCATTTGCTTCCCTAACAATGCAGCTACCTGAGCCTGACTCCCCCTGGGAAGGCCACACCCAGCCACAGCCACTACGCACCTCAGACAATAGTACTGTGATCGTTCTAGTCTTTGCTGACATTACCGGCATAGACAATCGCCTATTTGTACAAACAATCAAGAGGCTACTCACTATTCATGGACTGCCGACCGTAGAGGTACCACCGGATGACCTACCTTCTCCTCCTGTAATGTAGTGGAAAATGTTACAGAGGTACATAATGGGCTCAGGAATTGAGCCCCAAAATTCATTTTGCTAAGCAAGTTACAGTCTTGATAGGCTAGTTACAAAATGTAATGCGTATTGTTTATATCGACAATTACTGAGTGTGAGACCGGCCACAAGCACAGTCTCCAAGCTAAGCAACTTACAGAAGTGGAGAGTTAGTGTCATAATGGACATGTTGTTGAGTGAGCGGCGAGGACAATGAAGGGATGCGTCCATGACATGTTTATCCTGCCCCCCGCCCGGGCCGCCCCCACCCAGGGGTCACCCACATTACTGCCTACACCTTAACAAATTGGAGATATTTAGATAACATTTATGGTAGCAAGTCATTTTAAATAATAATAATAATAATAATAATAATAATAAAATAATAATAATAATAATAATAATAATAATAATAATAATAATAATAATAATAATTGTTAGGGGAACAGTTCATACATACAAAATGTGCACATCCGATCCCTCGATCTCCCTTCAATCAACAATATACATACAAAATGGGGTACAAGTAATTATCAAAATAATACATCAAGCCTTTTTGACTTTGCTGCCAAAAAAATAAAATGATATACAAGAAGAATGTTGGAGTTCTAGACAGGGCAAGTATATATTATGCTCAAAGCCACTCATACGCACAGCGCTTCGTGTCGGCCATTTTCAATTCAACATTTACCCATTTCTTATACACTTGTTCAAGAAATTTGGAGCTGTGAGAGAAGAACAGTTACAGCCCCGCTCCTGTGCCAGGTAAGTCCACTACGGGCTCACCATAGCCCGTGCTACTTGGAAATTTGTTCCCAGTAGCTGAATCTTAAACAACGACAACCCTGCTAGAGATACTTATTTTTTTTTTTGAGATATATACAAGAGTTGTTACATTCTTGTACGTATCGGTTATAGCAGTATAAGCCGAACAGTAGTAACATCTAGGAGTCTGCTGACTTTATTGCATGATCCATAGATGTGTGACTCTTTTTGCATGCTAATATAATGACAGAGGGAATTACCAGTGTAGATTTCACATTGCCCCAGATCTACAAGGTTTTGTTGAAGTTCTTGGTGTATTATTGCTCTTAGGCAGCTTATAACGTAGTCAACTCCTCTGGAGGCAGATTATCTCAGATTATCTCGGCTAACTCATCAGCTCTCATGCATTCGACGCCAACATGTGGTGGAATCTACAAAGAATAGACTCTGTTATCATATTTCCTGCATCACCGACCCCAGCTCCTCGTGCTCCTACAAGCACACTTGCTGCTACAAGCACACCTGCTCCTACAAGCACACCTGCTCCTACAAGCACACCTGCTCCTACAAGCACACCTGCTCCTACAAGCACACTTGCTCCTACAAGCACACCTGCTCCTACAAGCACACCTGCTCCTACAAGCACACCTGCTCCTACAAGCACACCTGCTCCTACAAGCACACCTGCTCCTACAAGCACACTTGCTCCTACAAGCACACCTGCTCCTACAAGCACACCTGCTCCTACAAGCACACCTGCTCCTACAAGCACACCTGCTCCTACAAGCACACTTGCTCCTACAAGCACACCTGCTCCTACAAGCACACCTGCTCCTACAAGCACACCTGCTCCTACCCCGCCCTTATCCTATATTACCTCACTCAAATCCTCATCCTTCTCTTTTCCCCATCCTTGCCACACTCTTCGGCCGTCGAAACGAAACATTTGGGTTGGATCCCTTGTTGGGAGCGAGAAGATCATTGGGATTGGATCCCGTGTTGAGAGCGAGAGAAGAGTATTAGGTTTGGATCCCGTGTTGAGAGTTGGGTCCCGGGTTGAGAGTTGGATCCCGTGTTGGGAGCGAGAGAAGAGCATTAGGATTGGATCCCGTGTTGGGAGCAAGAGAAGAGCATTAAGATTGGATCCCGTGTTGAGAGCGAGAGAAGAGTATTAAGATTGGATCCCGGGTTGAGAGTTGGATCTCGTGTTGGGAGCGAGAGAAGAGCATTAGCATTTTATCCCGTGTTATGAGCGAGAGAATAGGATTATCATTGGATCTCGTGTTGAGAGTTGGATCCCGTGTTGAAGGCGAGAGAAGAACATTAGGATTGGATCCCGTGTTGAGAGCGAGAGCAGATCATTAGGGTTGGATCGTATAGCGTGTAGGGTTGGAGTGTGCGTGGGTTGTGATCCCGTATGAGGAGCAGGTTTGTTGTCCTGGCTCAGCTGGCCGCGGGACGCCACTAACATGGAGCGTCGCTCTCTATGACACCCACCCCGAGATGTCGTCCCTCTGGCGCAAGTTCCGTAAGTGTGGCACTCTAGTGGCACTCTGGTGGCACCCCGAGTGTTGCCTCGGTGGCTGGTGGCACCCCGAGTGTTGCCTCGGTGCTGGTGGCACCCCGAGTGTTGCCTCGGTGTCTGGCACCCCGAGTGTTGCCTCGGTGGCTGGTGCCACCCCGAGTGTTGCCTCGGTGTCTGGTGGCACCCCGAGTGTTGCCTCGGTGCTGGTGGCACCCCGAGTGTTGCCTCGGTGTCTGGCACCCCGAGTGTTGCCTCGGTGTCTGGCACCCCGAGTGTTGCCTCGGTGTTTGGCACCCCGAGTGTTGCCTCTGGTCTGGCGGCACCCCGAGTGTTGCCTCGGTGTTTGGCACCCCGAGTGTTGCCTCGGTGTCTGGCACCCCGAGTGTTGCCTCGGTGTCTGGCACCCCGAGTGTTGCCTCGGTGTCTGGCACCCTGAGTGTTGCCTCGGTGTTTGGCACCCCGAGTGTTGCCTCGGTGTCTGGCACCCCGAGTGTTGCCTCGGTGTCTGGCACCCCGAGTGTTGCCTCGGTGTTTGGCACCCCGAGTGTTGCCTCGGTGGCTGGCACCCCGAGTGTTGCCTCTGTGTCTGGCACCCTGAGTGTTGCCTCGGTGTCTGGCACCCGAGTGTTACCTCGTGTCTGGTGGCACCCGAGTGTTGCCTCGGTGTCTGGCACCCTGAGTTTGCCCTCGGTGTCTGGCACCCCGAGTGTACCTCGGGTCTGGTGGCACCCCGAGTGTTGCCTCGGTGTCTGGCACCCTGAGTGTCGGTGTTGCCCTCGTGTGTCTGGCACCCCCGAGTGTTACCTCGGTGTCTGGTGGCACCCCGAGTGTTGCCTCGGTTGTCTGGCACCCCGAGTGTTGCCTCGGGTCTGGCACCCTGAGTGTTGCCCTCGGTGTCTGGCACCCCGAGTGCTGCCTCGGTGTCTGGCACCCCGAGTGCTGCCTCGGTGTCTGGCACCCGAGTGTTGCCCTCGGTGTCTGGCACCCTGAGTGTTTCCCTCGGTGTCCGCACCCTGAGTGTTGCCCTCGGTGTCTGGCACCCCGAGTGTTGCCCTCGGTGTCTGGCACCCCGAGTGTTGCCTCGGTGTCTGGCACCCCGAGTGTTGCATCGTGTCTGGCACCCCGAGTGTTACCTCGGTGTCTGGCACCCCGAGTGTTGCCCTCGGTGTCTGGCACCCCGAGTGTTGCCTCGGTGTCTGGCACCCTGAGTGTTGCCTCGGTGTCTGGCACCCCGAGTGTTGCCTCGGTGTCTGGCACCCCGAGTGTGCCTCGGTGTCTGGCACCCCGAGTGTTGCCTCGGTGTCTGGCACCCCGAGTGTTGCCTCGGTGCCTGGCACCCGAGTGCTGCCTCGGTGTCTGGCACCCTGAGTGCTGCCTCGGTGTCTGGCACCCCGAGTGTTGCCTCGGTGTCTGGCACCCCGAGTGTTGCCTCTGTGTCTGGCACCCCGAGTGCTGCCTCGGTGTCTGGCACCCCGAGTGTTGCCTCGGTGTCTGGCACCCCGAGTGTTGCCTCGGTGTCTGGCACCCCGAGTGTTGCCTCGGTGTCTGGCACCCCGAGTGTTGCCTCGGTGTCTGGCACCCGAGTGTTGCCTCGGTGTCTGGCACCCCGAGTGTTGCCTCGGTGTCTGGCACCCCGAGTGCTGCCTCGGTGCCAGGTTTGCTTGGGCCGGGCATCACAGTGTTGCCTTAGTTAATTAGGCACCACAGTTAATTAGTACATGTTAGAAGCAAGAAAGTGGTAGGCTTTGTTGTATACAATTTTTAATTTATTTATATATACAAGAGTTCTTACTCGCAGGCATAGCATTTCGGGCACCGCCTTAATCCCAATTTTCACTGGAATACGATGTACCAACTTGTTTAACACCAGGTAGCCAGTCACTGCCGGGTGAACAGACATGTACCTAACCTAACCTAACCATCCTGAATCAACATATCCTTACCTAACCAACCAAGATATCAATAGATAAGTAAATAAAATAATATTACCAAAATAGTGAGGTGCGTAGTACTGTACTGTATCTGATTTTAGGGAGTGTTTTTTTTTTTTACTGTTTTACAAAATTTTGTATATGGCAATTGAAATTTAGCTTACTGTCAGTGTAAACACCAAACAATTTCCCATCTACTCTGCACTCAGTTTTAGTATTGTTAATTCTTAGTTCACTTTTATAATAATAATTTATTTACACAAGTGTACCTACATGTGATACATGAACAGAGGAAAATACATTGATAACACAAGTACAAAGCCACTAATATGCAGCCAAGTTTTTCAATGTTAAGGGAGAGTTTGTTAGTAGTCAGCCACAAATGAACTTTGTTTTTAGTTCAGTATTCACTGTGTCACTTTAAATAAGTGGATTAGTTTTTGAGAAAATGTAGGTTGTGTTATCAGCAGATAGAATTGGCTTCAGGTGTTATATGGCATTTAGAAGGTCATTGATGTGAGTGAGTGAGAGATGAGTGGCTCTACTATACTACCCTGTGGAACACCAATTTATTTATATATGCAAGAAAGTGCAGTGGGTTGTGAAAGTATGTTGGTGATTAAGTGGTACATTCTTGGAAAGCTACTAGCACACACAGCATTTTGGCCAGATCCTTAAATTAAACTAACCAATAAATGTAATGATAGGTACATTGAAAGAGAATTTAAATTCACATAATAACTACCTTAGCATAAAGTGATAAATTATACTGTTGCAGTGTGGAAAAAGTAGCATTGTTCACAAACATACTGGTGCCTGTCACTGATGTAAGATAAACTACTGTAGTATTGCTGAACGGAATGACCCCCTGATACCATAGTGGTGCAGTTTAAGGTTATTATGGTTAACTGTGTCAAAGGCATTATGCATGTCAACAAATACATCTATGGGGTACTCATTTTTTGTCGGGCGCTGCATGTATCTAGTAAAGCATTTTAAAACATCACTGTGCTTTTATAGGGTCAGAAACCATATTGGTAAGAACTAAGTATTGCATTGTACTGTATATTAGTCTCTGTAGTACAGTTGGATTTGTTATCAATTCACAATCGAGAATCCTGAGTTTGAATCCCGTGTGGGACAAAAATGGTTGGGCACATTTTCTTCAACCTAATGCCTCTGTTCATCTAGCAGTAAATAGGTACCAGGAGTTAATCAACTATTGTGGTGATGCATCCTGGGCAGGGTCAGTAGTTTGACTTTGGGGGTGGGTGGGTGACCTTTATACCCGGCTAACATATATACTGTACATATACTGTACAACCAAGGCCACGTTGTATCTGATCATTCCGTAATGAAGAAGTACGCATAATAAACTGATGGGTGTTCTGTATAACATTTTATTGTGTATAAATAGTTATTGCTGACAATTCAGCCTTCCCATTTTGTGGTTGTTCCTCACTGTGTTGTCACTGTACTGTGTGTTATTTTGGCAGGTGGAGGAGTAGGTGCGGGAGGAAGTCCTAATCATGCAAACTATCATAGGAAAGGAAACCCACCGCAAGTTTGCCAGGAAGGTGCCCCTTCTGTGTTGCATGATCCGGGCATCCTTAAAGTGGATTCCACCCAGATTGCTCGTACCTCGTCACACACCATCACTCAAACCGATGAGCAGCATTTCATGAGTGATAGCAGTGAGTGGATTAATATGATTTTAATGTATGATGAATTATAAAATAAATGTTTTTTTTTTTAATAACAGTGAATTTACACTTGAACTGATCTTAGTTCACTAGAAAAATCAAATGCAGTGGAATGGAAAGATTACATTTTTAGTAATACAGTATCCAGTGCAATGAATTGTTGTTAATAAAGATATTGTGCTAAGAAATTAAAAAAAAAATAAGTTTTATTTCCATGTTAACACATTCATTTTCTTTGAAAGGTTAAGACACTACTGTGTCATAGACAGGATTCTTGAACATTTTTTCAGGGTTATGCAAGGTGGTGGCAATGCATGGAGAATCTCAGTTCAACTCAAAATGATTGTGAAAGGTACAGTGGTCCATATCCTCGACTCACAATCAAAGGACCCAAGGTCACTTCCCAGAGGATTCAGAAGTGGTTAAGCATGTTTCCTTTCACCTAATACCTCTGTTCACCTAACAGTAAATAGGTACCCAGGAATTAGGCAACTTTTGTGAGGTTGCATCCTGGGGGAAGGTCAATAGTTTGACCTTGGGTGGACCTCAATATGCCTAAGTACAGGCTTCCTCTCCCTGATAACAGGAAATATACTTTGTTGGTTTTCAGTTACACAAAATATTAACTGTAAGATTTACATAAAATACAGCCCTTGTTAATATTTTAAATATATTCTAAGTATGACTCTTAATTTGATGTGAGAAATATTTGGGATATTCTCAGTGCTATATGGCTTATGGCAGATCACTAACAATTTACAAAGGAAATGAAAAATAAAGCTTCACTAGAAAATTATTCTGGGAAGCAGGTCTAAAACAAATGGTGGGCTGTGATACCCTCACAACATCTACTGTAACTTAATTTGGAAGTTGCAGGACCTATCAGTTTTTGATGGGAGGCTTGTCTAGTGTCTCCCTCTGTCTGAAGCCTAGTTGGCCCCCCCCTCCCCCATATGCAGAAAATGCAGTATATTTGTATATGGAACAGCTACATTTATAGTAATACTGTATTCTAAGAAACAAAATACAGTACAGTAATCTAAATACTGTATTTTGAAACGTCCACCATGGAAACGTTAGATTATATATCAAGAAGAACAAAAAAGCAAACTCAAATTTATACTTTTAAAGGTTATTCAGCACATTGTCCTATGTTACATTTTCTCTTACTATATACAGTACTGTAATGATGGATAAGGCATAGTTGATGCTTAACATGCTTATATAATGGTTATCAAAATTTATTACATACCCATCATATTCTAATGCATTCTATTTCATGCCTTTGTGTATGTGGATGTGTAAATGAATTTCTAGATTATATGTAATAATGTTTTCATTCTTCCCAGGACAAGACAGAGTCGACCCTCTACTCATTCAGTCGCAGTTTGTGAAGACTGTGGAGGACATTCTCAGCAGCCCCTCAACTCTACCATACTTCCTTCAGTTTCTTCAAGGTTGGGGTGTGGAGAAGTACGCACGGTTTTGGATGGATACCAACAGCTTTAGTGCTGCAGCCGTAACACGCATCAACAGTCAAGATTTTCAAGTTTCCTATGATAATCCTTCTTCCCTGCCTGGTAATATAGGGGAAAAAAGTAATAAAGAAAATTATAATAAAACCTTAGACAGTGACCAGAGAATATCTTCTTGTGATAGTAAAAGTGATTTCTGTAAAACACATTCGCTCGAAAAATTCAGTTTGGATTGTTCGAAGGACATCCAAAATACCCGGGACAAAAGTCTAATACTGCCTGATCTAGTGAGTAGTATTGAAAATGCCAGTGATGTTACTCCCCTGAACACTCCTGATGGGAGCTCCTCAAAAGTGTTAACGTGTCGTGCTCGAACTTCTCAAGAAGAACAAATTAGTGTTAGAGAAAAAGAAAATGTGTTAATTCAACAAAAGAATATTGAAATGCAACCCAGCACAGTGCAGCACAAGATACAAGTATGAACGAGAGTAGTAACTCTAGCCTAAGTGCCTCCCAGTGCCTTCAGGCACAGAAACTAAGACAGAGTATTGCAGATGATGCCATGAGAATTTTTAACAGGTATCTAGCAAAAGATGCCGAACATTCTGTCGGAGTGAACGATGCTGTTGTAGATAACATTTTACAAAATATTTCTATTGTACAAGAAGATATTGATCCTAATTGTTTCATGTCAGCTCAGAAGATTGTGTTCAGTGCTTTAGAACAAGAGTAAGTTTTAGTTAATAGTTATGGGTTATTAGATTCCTTAAATATTAATGGTACATTAATCAGATGATTCTAAAACACATCATCCAAACTGAAATTTCTCAAAATTACTTTCCTAACTATTCTGTATGTGCCTTGATGAAACTTGATACATGAGCACTAAAGTACAGTATCATGAGGACCAACCAGAGTATCGGGACCAAATGGAGTATCGGGATCAACCAATACTCCAGTTGGTCCTGATAACCTGGTTAGTCCTGATACTCCGGTTCAGACCAAACAGTCTCAACTTGCCTCCCAGATTCTTTACCAGATTGACACTCATGATCCTTTGACATGATCATCTGTGGATCCGAGTTCTTGCCTCCTTCAACATTCTGACTTGGTTGCAATTAGTCTGGGATACTGTACCAGGATGGCCTTCCCCTCTTAAGTGTCTTCCAGTTCATGTGTTGGGGTGCTTGTGCTTCCTGGGCTGCATTTTCAGTAGTTTCTTGCCCGAGTACCTCAAAGTTTTTCCTGGCCGAGTGCCTGGAGGTTTCCCAGACTGTGGCTCTTGGTGTGGGAGGTTTTGGCCAGTTTTCAAGGAGCCACAATTTTTTTTAAAAGCACATACATTATCTCTAAAGAGTTACTTTTAAAGTATTAGATAAATGTTATAGATTAAACTTACTTGCCAAGATTATATATTAAAACTAATGCTACTAGATTTTGTTTTTTGGTAGAGGATTAAACTTACTGTACTGTATATGGAAAACCAGTTAAGTCGTGTATTTTTGTTATTTTGATTATTTGAAGTGGCTTAGCTAGATAACCTGTAGTTAGTCTTTCCCTCACCCTTCTTCCATTCCTCCCTCCGTTTCTTTCCTTCCCCATCCTTCCTGTCCCTCACATCCCCCTCTTTCCCCCCATCCACCCAACTACTTAGACTGGATGGTAGAGTGACGGTCTCAATAGCAGGTTAGTAGTGTGTGTGTAAACACGGGCAGGTTCATAGTGTGGGTGAGAATGCATGCAGGTTGCCAATCATTCCTCAACCGTCCAAGTGTTTGGCCATTCTTTCCGCACGTCCCATCCCAAATCCTTATTCTAATCCCTTCCATGTGCTACGTAGTCGTAATGACTTTGCACTTCCTCCTGATAGTTTCCTTCCCTTCTGCCCCTCCTCTCATCCTCCCTCTCTTTCACTCCCCCTTCCATCCCTCCCCTATTCTTCTTGTTTTCTATTTAAACCATTATATTAAGAATTAAAGCAGTCATTACTTGTTGCAGTACTGATGACTCTGTACTATCAATAAGATATGAGTGGGAATTTTGTTTGAATAATCTATCATTGTATGGATTTGACATGCATGGGTCAGGCACAAAATGTATTTGTTAAACTTGTGGAAGCTTCAGCTATGATATGTTGAACCCTTGGTAATTGACTTGTTTGTTATCTTAATTTTCTCAAAGGTTTTTGCCCAAATTTCTGGCTAGTGACTACTACCTCAAACATCAGATCGATGTCCTCACCAGTGGCTCAGTTCGGTTGGCAGATATACTCTACAGTGACTCTGCATTTCCCTATTTTATGGAGGTTTGTATTTGCCTTATCTGGTTAACAATTCTGGTATTGAGAAGTATATATTCCCCATAATTTGTTATTTTTGTTTGCACATCCTGTGCTATAGAAGTAACAAATGGCATAGAGAACTATGATTGGCTGTGACTGAAAAATGTCCTTATTTTAATTTCATAGTGCCAAGTTTTCTCTATTCAAAATTTTTTTATGCACTCTACACATTTTTAGAAAAAATTAAAGTTTATATTTACTCCTGTGTTGTACTTTTGTTTAACTTGGACTGTTTATAATTTAACAAGATAATATATTTATTTAGGTAAAGGTACATATATTAAAAATGAGTAACAAACATAATGTAGCATTAATAGATAGAGCTAGTACATACAATGCCTGAAACCACTAATACGCACTAATAAGCGTTTAGGGCAAGAAGCTTTTCAAATTCTTTTCAAATTCATACTATGTCATCCATGCACATTTGTACAGAAACAACACAGCTAGTTTTTCAACTTGTGGAAATTGCATGGTAAACCTTTGTTATATATTCTCAACTTTTACTGATCTTTTTTATTGATATTCCTTGCATTGCTTAACATTAAAACAGTAACATTAATCAGCATTAATATATCTACTGAAGCAAAAATGTTGTTCATTGGTAGGGCTTTTTTCTGATTACTTATGCCTGCAAAGTATAGACAATGGCTGTTGTTTGCTTCAAACTTTGATTTGACTTTTACCTTACATAACATAAAGATGTTTTGATGGTACTTGATGGGTACTGACTTCTTACCTAGAGTTGTGTCACGGCTCTAGATAAGGAGTCGGCAGCCTTCAGTACCTTCAAGATGTCTTCCCTAAGTTGTCATGGGTAAAAGTCAAAGCAAAGTTTAAGGGGAATAATAGCCATTTTTTGTGTACTTTGGAGGTATAAGTAATCTCAAAATAACACTTACTACCCAGGGTCAAACAAAATTTTAATTTGTTACGTAGTGTTATCTTTTGACTATCAAAAGTTTACCATTAACCTGTCTTCACATTATTTATTACATATTTATTTTATTCATTATTTAATATATGTGTACACACACAAGTAGGTACCATGGGTTGTGAAAGTATGCAAACTTTCGTTATTAAATAGTACATGATTGCAAAGTTACTAACATGCATAGCATTTTGGGAGATTAGATGGTGACCAGCTAAAGTAACATTGTAAAGATTGTAAAGCTATTAACTTTCATAGCATTTAGGGCTAGTTGTCCCTTGTACAGGTGGAGGACATACCACCCACCTGAATCTCTCATCATTATTTTGGCTTGCATTCTTGCAGTACGTGGAGCAAGAGGGTGGGCGGAATATGCTGCAGTTGTGGGTGGCAGTATCAAATTTTCGGCAGCAGCTGATGGAACAAGCTGACCTGTATGATTCAAAGCAGGCACAAGCTGATGCCATGATTCTGTATGACAAGTGAGTCCAAACTAACCACATGATGTTCTTATCACAAAATCTAATAAAGGTTATAGATAATTAAAATATAGTATAACAAAATGGAATGTACTGTTACTTTTTTCCTGGATTTTAGTAATTATATTACTGTATTTTTTTTTTCGTGTGTTTCAGATTTGTTTATTCTATTTCATATTAAATGAAATAAGGAATAATTCAAATTGAAGTTAAAACAAATAACAACAATCTAAATGAAGCTAAATCCCACAGTATATTATCTTTTCACAACTCTTGCAACATTTCAACCCTCTTGAAAAACGATATTGCAAAATGACGATATAATCTCTTCTATGTAACTGAAATGGATGCTGTATATGCAGTAATTATTAAGTAGGCCATTCTCTCAATATGCTACTCTGTAAGAATTGTGTCTGTTTTGTTTAACCAAAATCATTCAAACTCAACCTACACACTGTACCTATCTAGGATGATGCATAGGAAAATCAGTATTACAGTTCTGTAATGTTTACAAGTACGTCAGATTCTTGATAAATTATGTAAAGAAATAAGCATCTAGAATTTTATTACATGCTCAAGTCTCCAGACACCTAGCACTAGTCTCTACCAGTACACATACCACTCATTTGTAAGTGAAGTTAGCCAGTACAGTATGTGCTACCCTCAGTGAGTACAGGGTAGTGAGGTCCAACTCTTTATGCCGCACTTCCTAGCCGTTTATAACCGACGTGCTAATTACCTCCCTCAACTTTAACTTTTTCATCATTCTTTTTAAAGGTGTGGCTGGAATTGGCTTCAACAATGTCTTCCTTCAGTGCACTCCACTTGCAAACCACTGTATAGGAAACGAGAACTTCTTACATCTCTTTGACTCGGTTGCCTGTCCAGCTTCCACTGATGTCTCCTCCTCCTACACCTATCTAATTTTAATAAGTTTCCTTTGTTCACTTTGTCTATTTCCTTCAGTATCTTGTATGTAGTAATCATATCTTCTCTGTTTCTTCTCTTATCTAAGGTTGTGAAGGTCACAACTGATCCTCACAGTTCTGGTGCCAATTTAGTTACAAGTTTTAAAATTTCTTTTTTGTGCTTCACAAGATGTAGGTTCCATGCATACCCAAGTAATGGTCTCACATAGGCAGTGGGCATAGACTTAAATGCCTCGTTTCTTAGTGTCTTAAATGGTGTTCTCATGTTTGCTAACTTCCCATATGCTGCTGATAGCCTGTTCACATGAACTTCTGCTGTTATTATTGGGATTATGTCTACTGTTCTCCCAGATCTTTTTCTCTTATTGTTTCTTACAGTTGCCTTCCTGTTATGGTGTAGTTTAATGCAGGTCTCCCATCTCCCTTACCAATTTTCATTACTTTTAATACATATTTGGATTGAATTCTAGCAATCATTTATGTGTCCACTCTTGAAGTTTATGAAGTTTATATAACTTCACTCTTGAAGTTTATAAAGTTTCCAGTAACTCCCATCACTAGTGTAATACTGGACACTATAGATAATAAGTAACACAAGATCCCTGCAGCTTCCTTCAGTAGCCATGGTGATATCTGGGTTGGTCCTACTGCTTTTGTTACATCCAATTCCTTCAGGTATCTGTTTACCTCCTCTACATTAACTACAAATCTGCCAGTGTTGTTTTCTGGCCGGCTATTGTTCCTTTAAAACCACTGATGGTTAAGGTCTAATATAAGGTTGAGTAGTCCCTGTGGCACAGTGGTAAAACACTCGGCCGGCGCTTCACGAGTGCTTTGGCCTGGGTTTGTATCCTGGCTGCGAAAGATTTACTGGGCACCAATACTTATCTGTAGCCTCTGTTTATCCAGCAGCGAATGGGTATCCAGTTGTTTTTTAACAATTTGGTGGGTCATATTCAGCGGAAAAATTTGGATTAAGGAACTGCCAGAAATGCTATGCCTGCTAGTGGCTTTACAAGAATGTAAGAATTCTTGTACATATAAAATAATAATAAAATAATAATAAAATAATAATAAAATAATAATATTAATCTGTAAGGTAACAAGGAGTTGGAAGCTAACACTGACCAAACCAAGGCACCTGAGTGACCATCCCACCCTCCACTCTGATGTGTAAGAGTGACTGTTGCATTGGTACAAACATGTCAATAGTACACATAATTAATAAAGTTACTTGAAAATCCATTTAGTAAATTGTCTTACACAATACTAAGTGTATGTAAGAATAAAGACTAAATGTATATACAGGCATTATTATTGTTTGGGAGAATAGGATGGGAGCAGCAAAATACATTTTTTGTCACGCTGCTTTGCTAATATGGACCTGGCCGGAACACTGCGCGTACTAGTGGCTTTACAAGAGTGTAAGTGCTCTACTATTCAATGTATTCTCACAAACCCAATGTACCTTCTTGTGTATATATAAATAAATAAATAAATAAATATATATTCTTTTTGTTGCAGGTATTTCTCTTTGCAAGCAATGTGTCCACTTGGCTTCAGTGATAGTGTCAGGTTCATTGTAGAGGGAAACATTTGTCGTGAGAAAGGACCTCTGCCCTCTTGTTTTGATTTACCACTTAGAGTGGTGCTGCATATACTGGAGAGAGTAAGTACACGACCACATTATCAATTTTTGAACATCTTTTCTTCAGTTTCTATAAAGAATGCTACCACTTTCACATGAAAATAGGCATCATTACATTTTAAATGATAATCTACCCAAATTATAAAAGTCATCACTAAACTGGGTCAGATGAAAGTCCTGGTATAGAACCCTAGGTCAAGGAAGGGTAATTATCAAGTTGTAATTACCTAAGTGTAGTTACATAAGAACATAATGTAGTTACATAAGCTGGGTTTTAACCAGCATTTACCCAGTTCTTTCCGAAATCTAAACTTACCCAGTTTATACCCATTGTTTCGTTTTCTTTCCTGTGTTGATACTTTTAATACCCTATTAATATCCCCTTTGTTATGTCCATTCATCCACTTGTCAACCTCTATCATGTCACCCCTAACTCTTCGCCTTTCCAGTAAATGCAATTTAAGCTTTGTCAATCTTTCTTCATATGTCAGGTTTCTAATTTGTGGAATTAACTTTGTCATCCTTCGCTGGACACGTTCTAGTGAATTTATATCCATTCTATAGTACGGTGACCAAAACTAAACTGCATAATCTAAATGGGGCCTAACCAGAGCAGGATACAGCTGAAGAACACCAGGTGTCTTGTTACTAATTACAGGATGAAAGCTATGCTCGTGGTGTCCTGTTTTCCCAGTATTCTTTGTCATATGATGCTTTAAAACTACTAACAGTTTAGGATTCCAGCACCACTACCTCACTTAACTTGTCCCAACTTTCTACCACCCTGCAAAATAGAACTTTCTAATATTGTTTTGACATGTTTGCTTCCTGAGTTTGAATCTGTGACCTCTTGCTCTTGAAGCTTGCAGTCTCAAGAATTTCTCTTTTTGTCAATTTTGTATATATAAACAAATGGTTCAGTGGGTTGACTGATAGTGACTACTGATTCAGTGAAAGCCCTGTTAGGAAGAGTACAGCTCCCTGTGATGTAATGGATTGCACCCTCACCCTGTACGCCTCTCAAGTGATATCTGCCTTGGCTCATACCCTGGGCAAGAAGAGACGATTGAGTGCTGATCCTTAACCGTTTGCCCCTGTTCAATCATCAGTAATAAAGGACCTGGTTGTAAACACTGGTAGATTGTGTTCCAGGAAAAACAAATAACATAAGCAAGCTATTTGTGGGAATAGAGAATTCTAACCTAGTTAACTGCTAATTAGGGGAGTTCATATTAAAAATCCAAGTTGAAATTGTGATGATATGTACAGTATAAAGATAGTTTGGTATGAAAATGTTAGGGAAGTACATGCAAAAATGAGTAAATTTGAGGAGAAAATATTGCAATGGTTTGCCCACACTGAAGACTTGAATGATAATAGTAAGGAAAGTATGTTAAGAGTGAATTTATGATAAGAAGACAGGCCAGTAAGATGGACTGACAAGGGGCCAGATTCACGAAGCAGTTACGCAAGCGCTTATGAACCTGTCCATCTTTGGCGGCTTTGTTTATAATTATTAAACAGTTAATGATTTCTGAAGCACCAGGAGGCTGTTTATAACGATAACAACATTTGATTGGGAGGTTTTAATGCTTATAAACTGTTTAATAAATGTAACCAAAGCTACCAAAGATTGATGAAATATGTACACGTTCATAAGTACTTGCGTAACTGCTTCGTGAATCTGGCCCAAGGTGAGCAAGAGTGTGTGTGAGGATTGAGAGTAATTAGTGCATGAGAAGGGACATTGCACTACTATCACTGCATTTTTTATCCAATTCAGTTTAAGCTTCTTATAACTCACCAAGCCATAGTCTGATGCTCATTGAGATACATTATAAGAAGCAGAATTCTTTAGTTCATATTTCCGTTTCTTCAAGAAAACCTGAGACACATGACTCATAGCCAGACACCAGTGTCAATACCCAACTTCCCATTCTCATAATCTGGATACATCACAGTCTGCCTCATTTGCTCAGTTTTTTGCAATTTTCATTAACCTTAGCTGTGGATTTGGTAAATTTTTACGTAAGGAATGACTACAGAACAACTTGTACAGCTAGATGTTATTTCAGGATTTCTTGCCGGGTTATTTATCTTCCAACCTACACATTAAGTACCTGAGTGAACTAATCAACACAGTCAAAACAAGTGTGGAACTGCTTGGTCGCAAGAAACGTTCCGGTAAGTATGGTGTTGTACTAGCGCTAATTTGAATGCTTAACCCTTAAATGGTTCCAGTCACTATGATTACCTTTGTGCTTGTCATCAAATGGGATTTTTTCTTACATTACTTTTGTGAACATTTTATCATGCATGCACAATGTAGGACTTAATTAGTGGAGCCATTTAAGCTTTGATCATCAATTTATCATTTCTGTTTTGTATAGCTATATATACATAAAATATATATATATAATAATTTATAGTCCTTTCATCCAGCAAGACAGCGCATGCAATAAAAGCCTGAGACATTCCCCAAGGTTATAAAATTCATTCTGAAAATTTCTGGAAACGAACCTGTGCTGTGATTTGTCATATACAGTATGAAAACTTTCCTTTAATTTCTCCAAAATGACTCGTCTTTCTGCAGACGAGGAGTCACAATAATGTGGCTGAAATATATTGACCAAACCACACGCTAGAAAGTGAAGGGACGACGACGTTTTGGTCCGTCCTGGACCATTCTTAACACAATCGACCTGAGAAAGTTCCAGAACGGACCGAAACGTCGTCGTCCCTTCACTTTCTAGTGTTGTCGAGTACACAATGTGTCAACTTTGTGAAAGAAAAAACATGCACTCACTTGAGCATTATATTGTAGAATGTCTCATATTGTCTGACTTTTGCCCTCCTTGGCTGAGGTATGCTGAACTCTGTAACTACTATATGTTACACTGCACTGGAACACTTGATGATATATTGGACTTGTACCCTAGATTAACCATGTAATGTAACTATATAACCTGTGCTTGTAAAAGCATCTTAATCACCTTCAGTGGTTAAGTTCTTAATTGCACACTAGTTTCTCTTATCAGCTACCTCACCCTATCAGAGTAAAAGAGACAAATATATGTGTATGTATGTGTGTGTGTGTGTGTGTGTGTGTGTAATTACCTAAGTGTAATTACCTAAGTGTAGTTACAGGATGAGAGCTACGCTCGTGGTGTCCCGTCTTCCCAGCACTCTTTGTCATATAACGCTTTGAAACTACTGACGGTCTTGGCCTCCACCACCTTCTCCCCCAACTTGTTCCAACCGTCTACCACTCTGTTTGCGAAAGTGAATTTTCTTATATTTCTTCGGCATCTGTGTTTAGCCAGTTTATATCTATGACCTCTTGTTCTTGAAGTTCCAGGTCTCAGGAAATCTTTCCTGTCGATTTTATCAATTCCTGTTACTATTTTGTATGTAGTGATCATATCACCTCTTTTTCTTCTGTCTTCTAGTTTTGGCATATTTAATGCTTCTAACCTTTCCTCGTAGCTCTTACCCTTCAGTTCTGGGAGCCACTTAGTAGCATGTCTTTGCACCTTTTCCAGTTTGTTGATGTGCTTCTTAAGATATGGGCACCAAACAACAGCTGCATATTCTAGCTGTGTGTGTGTGTGTGTGTGTGTGTGTGTGTGTGTGTGTGTGTGTGTGTGTGTGTGTGTGTGTGTGTGTGTGGTATGTATGTATGTATGTATGTATTTATGTATGTATTTATGTGTGTGTACGTATGTATGTATGAGTGTGTGTATGTATGTGTGTGTATAAAGTATAAAGCTGATCAGAATTATATTTCACCATTATAAATTCACATTAATGCATTCATAAATCTGTGTATCTATGTATTTACGTATGTAGCTTAGCCTAACATTTTAAAAGCACTACAATCACCTTCTGTGGTTGTTCAATAAATCTCTGAACTGTATGTTTGACAAATCTTTCACCCTGTCCATGGAGGACAGAAGAAAACGTATATATGCTAGTTAGCATTGTAAATGTGTGGCCACGTCTGTGGTAGAAAATAATAATAAAAAAAAAAAAAAAACTTTCTAGTGTGTGGTTTGGTCAACAACCTCTTTATAATGTAGTGATAAATTACAGAATATTTATAGTTTTTGCCATTTGGTTCCAGTTTGGCTACTGCATATATATATGGTGAATTGCTGGAGGCTGTTGTAGTAGGGAGATTTTCATCAAATGACATGAAGTAATTAATGGTTCTTGTATCTCTGAAGGTTCTGAGAGTACTTGCAGCAGCGAGCAGAGCAGCAGTTGTGGCGGTGCAGGGATCAGCACTCACAACACATTGCTGGCCATGGATACATCTGCACCCCATCGCTTCCGCAACTTGGATGATCCCACGCTTGCCATGAGGATAGATGAAGCTCAGATAACAGACCCTGACTCACTGTGGCGTAGGAAAAATTTTAGGTATTTCCTTTGTGCAATGCCATTTCCTAAATTTAGGTACTATTGTACTGAAACTGCTTTGGCTTCATGTAATTTCTTAATTTTTGATTACAGTATTTTGTTTATTTTGGCTACTTATCATAAAATGTTTTTAAGTTTTCTTGTAGCAAATTATACAATGCATCTTTATTTCTCTTTAGACACACAATATATATAAACATTAATTGTTAATAAAAATATACAGTAATGAAAACTTAATTATGCAGTATGTTTACTGAGGACTGTTCATTTGCTGGAATTCAAGTACCTAGTGCAGTGGTTCCAAAACTTTTTCCACAGTTCCAAAACTGTGGTGATGTTGATCCTTGGAATCATCGACAGGTGTGTAGTACAGTGGTCTGTGTTTTTGATTCACAATTAAACAACCCAGATTTTAAGTACAGGCTTTTTATCACAACAATGGAAATTTAAATTATGACATTTATTCACATTGATTGTCATTTTCTGTGTTGCTTCACTGGTAGTGTGTGTGTACCTGCTACCAGTACAGGTAAATGGAGAAAAATATGTGCACATGCAGCTCCAGCCACTACATGAATTTTTCTTACGTTCAATTCTTAAGCAAAGAAAACATGCAGTCCACTAACAGTGTGATCAAATTCGTATTAAACTGTTTTGCTCATGCATTTGCTTATTGGCGTTTAAACATGCTTTCCTTTACAGCAAAATGAGTTGTGGCTATATCAACGAGCTTGGAAGATTTGAGTCTGATCTCCAGCCCGAGCCAGACCGCAAAACTGAATCCAAAATCTCAAAAACACTGAAGAAATTTGTTAATATGGACGAGGACAAAGTCAAAGAAGACATGGCATACAAAGTGGCCGAGATGATCATTAAGGATGTGACGAGTGTGACTCTTAGCTCGCAGCACAGCGGTAGGTCAAGTGTGGAGTCATCGGCACCACCCCTCTCTCCATCCTCGGTCTCCCAAGATAATCTCAGTGATGTTTTCTCGTCGTGATTGGAGAAATTATTAATTATTATATATACTCTATTATTTCTTAACAATTACCAATACAATATATCTTACTATTTTAATTAGCTACATTAACATACAACAGTGGGTTTGACTTTGCATTAGCTGGATTGTTTAATTAAATAGACTGGTTAGTGTGATTGGGTTGTCGAATGATGTGATATATATAAAATGTTGAATTTTGTTAAAATTTATAGCTAAAATACTTGTACTCGCCTAGTTGTGCTTGCGGGGGTTGAGCTCTGGCTCTTTGGTCCCGCCTCTACTGTCAATCAACTGGTGTACAGATTCCTGATCCTACTGGACTCTTATCATATCTACATTTGAAAATGTGTATGTACAGTATGTATGTACTGTATGTATTAATTATTAATTAATCTACCCTGGCTTTGCACCCTAGAGAGGCCACTCCAGACCGGGAACCAGAGCCCAACTCCATAGTCTCCTGAGACTGATGGATGCCTACTATGTATGTATGTATGTGTGTATGTATGTATGTTACATTATACTCTTTATGTGAATCCTCTTTTATTTCTCATTCAGATTAGAATTATTTTAGAATTAGAAACTTGTAACAATATATACAAGTCATTACAATAATGGCTGAACTAAACAGGTGTACAACAGTCTAAATCAGACTTGCATTTTTAGGTAGAAAGGGGGGGGGAACCTAAATAATTATTCAAGCATTTAGCAAGCATTGTATGTCATTCTACAAACAGCCGTCTCTCATTTGTATAGGATGATGCAAGTCTCTCTGCATTGTGTTATATTTTTGCTCATTTTCTTCAAGTTTAGATTGTAAGCTATTGAGCTCCACTGTTGAGTTGGTAACCAGGGTTCATTACTTGTATAAAAATTGTGAAATTGTTTTAACCCTGTTGAGAATACGTGCTCTTACTTCAAATGTGATACAGAATGACAGTAAATGAATATTTAATACACTGATGGTTGGAACTAGAGAATAATATACTACTACTAGCAAATATTATGTATGGTCTGATTACAAGGTTTATATAGTAGTAGGAGTTATTATACATTTTATAATGCCAGTAATCACGGCCTATGTTTCAGGCAAAGGATAAGGAATTTATAAATCTTAAATGGAGATTTCCTTATTTAATTTTGTGCTAAGTTAAGTTTTTTTTTTTGGCAATCACCTACTCTAAATACAAATTAATCTATTCTCTACATGGAAAGGAATAATAGGGAATAATAAAGGACATAGTTAATGCAGAGTTAGTGAGGAGTGTGCTGTCAAGTAATGTTATATCACATTATATTTTGCAATATGTTGCCCATCATGAACTGGGACAAGTGGGTGTAAAAATATAATGTGGTGAGGCAGAAGAGATGTAGTTAATAGGGAAGGAACTGTAGTGATGAGCTGTGAGACTGACAAGAATTTTCACAAAGTTTTGTCTGATAGCATAAACACTGAAATTACTACAGTACAGTATGTCATTAAGTTTATCAGAGAGTATGGACACTATTCAAGTTAGTCATATGTCACTAGGTTTGTCACAGAGCATAAACACTGGGAAGATACTGTAATGTGTAACCAGGTGTTACATATTAGTACTGTAGTCACATAATTATTAGAACTTTTTTTCCCCACTCTCATGTGATTCATTGGTATTTAAGGAGCAGCAACATGTAGGTATCAGAAATGGAATGTGGGGTAGCAGAGATGGAATGGCCAGAAGTGGACAGTAACATGCGGGACAGCAGAGATAGAATGGCCAGAAGTGGACAGTAACATGCGGGACAGCAGAGATAGAATGGCCAGAAGTGGAGAGTAACATGCGGGACAGCAGAGATGGAATGGGCAGGAATGCTCAGTAACGTGTTCAGTGTTGGGAAAGGAGAGCTGGCTCATTAACTATATGGAAATAGATAAGAATGTGTTGGAACTCAGTGTTGGAACTAATGGCAGATAACAAACTTGGAATGTGTAGGTGTTCAAATGGAGATGGGTCTTGTATAGTAAGAGAAGAGGTATAGTAGATTTAGATGGGGGTTGTCTTGAGATTTGTCTGTTGTAACTTTGTTCTTGGGGGGGGGGGGGGTTGTAAGGGGTTAGGTTATTAGACATGTAAACACAACATTTAACAATTCTGTGTGCCTCTTTCCTGATGACACTTTCAATTTGGCAATCAGGAAGGCAAAATAAAGTATACATCCTGTTGTACATACGGAACTGCTTGCATGCACTATCTTTTATACACATTCATGCAAGTAGACATGTATTATCTATAATTGATACATTGTGTATATATACTATTTAAGTTGCCATTATGATAAATCATGTGCAAAAGAATATTTTATGTTCAAATGTATTTTAGCTGATCAGTAGAGATTTGCATGGAACTGTTTTTGTTGTATTCTAAGTGTAGTTTTAAATTGTGTTGCCTGTTGTGGGAGCCGACACCCCAAGTGGTGGTATGAACAACCAAGCTGCATAGTCATCACCAGCTGGAGTATTCTTGATGTGACATACAATATGCAGTGTGTTTAGTACTGAGTGAGTAAATGAGATGATCACCGTAACACTACAGAGTAAGCATACAAGTGCGTTAATTTCCCGCATAACATACACTGCATAGAAATTAGAAAATAAGTAATATATAAATGCATGTACGTACTGTATACTTATACAGTATTCCACTTTTATTTAAAGGATCTGATATGGCACTGGATCGGATAATGTGCATATCTTTAGATGTATCGATAATAATCGGTAATTAGTGGAGGTATAGATTTATTTCTCTTAGGTGGTCAAAACCCCATCTTAAACTGGCATGTCTTAATGTTAAGTAGATATATTTATGATATATAAAGAAAGGGATGACAGTAGTCACTTATTATTATAGGTTTAGAATTATATACAAGTTTACATTTCCAGAAGTTAGGTTGTAAGACTTGCCAAAGGTATCTTAAGAAACCAATGATGCTTTATTTTTAGGCTAGATATTGTTAAGACTCGACTACTGTTTAATGTTTGTTTCGTTGAAATTTTTAAGTTGTTTTTTATATTGTGTTTACATTTGACATGATGCATAACGAAATCACAAGATATAAACTTAATGTGTATCTGGTTTACTATTGGTGGTGCATCATTTTGTCATACATCTAAAGTCGATATTTAATTTTCTTAGTTGCACTGTCACAAAGTGAAAGTTCAATATTAATTTTTTTTTTTTTTGAGCGACAGAGCAGGTCAACATTTGGCACCGAGGAAGCCTCACTGTGGTGGGTCATATTTATTCTAGGGGAATCACAGGAGAATACTCAATCCATCCTAGAGTGTAGACATAATAATTGTTACCTTAAAACTCAAATCCCCATCCAAGCAGAATTGGGTAACACAGACCATGAAGCTTGTTACTGGCAAACTACCAGTAAGTTACTACCGCCGACTCCCACCATATGGCATTGCCTCACTACAACAGTGCTCACTAACCCCACTGTCTCGCATTTCCAGTAGCTTAGGCAAAGAGAAGAAAACCCATACCCATCACAGGGGAGCCAAATAAGAATGGTGGGAGTTACCGAGTTAACGGCTCCGAAAACGTTTTTGGTAAGTTCTAAGCTATATTTCTGAGGTACTATACTTAGTTGCTTCCTAAAGCAAGGACTAGTGTAATCCATCCATATATCAAGGACAGGTGATGTTAAGAGCAGCTGCAGGGAAGAAAAGTCACAGAAGGAACCACAGCTGGAGGAAACGAGGAACTTAAATGAAGCACAGAGTACAGGACACAGACTTGCGCGTAGAAGAAAAGCAACATGTAAAGGATCTGGGAATTATTATGTCTGACAACCTGATATTTAGTGAACATAACCAAGCAAATATAGTGGTGGTCAGGAAAATGAGACGATGGATTATGAGAATATTCGAATTCAGAGACAGCAATGCTAATACTATCTAAATCACTGGTGTCCCTGTCTTAGTACTGCTTGGTACCGACTTTGCTTTTCAGAGCGGGAGAGATTTTTTAATTAGAGGGAATACAGAGAACGTGTACAGCAACACATGGACAAGATAAAACACCTGACTTATTGAAAAACCGTCTCAAAGCTCTCAAAATGTACTGTCTGGAAAGTAGACAAGAGGTATAAAATAATATATACATGGAAGATACTGGAAGGCAGGTCCANCCAGCCAGCCAGCCAGACACCCAGCCAGACACCCAGCCAGCCAGCCAGACAGCCAGCCAGACACCCAGCCAGCCAGCCAGACACCCAGCAGACACCCAGCATCCAGCCAGACAGCCAGCCAGCCAGCCAGACACCCAGCCAGCCAGCCAGACACCCAGCCAGCCAGCAGACACCCAGCCAGCCAGCCAGACACCCAGCCAGCCAGCCAGCCAGCCAACTAGCCAGCAGACACCCAGCCAGCCAGCCAGCCAGACACCCAGACAGGCAGCCAATCAGCCAGCCAGCCAGCCAGACAGGCAGCCAGCCAGCCAGACAGGCAGCCAGCCAGCCAGACAGGCAGCCAGCCAGCCAAACAGGCAGCCACCCAGTCAGACAGGCAGCCAGCCAGCCAACTAGCCAGCCAGACACCCAGCCAGCCAGCCAGCCAGACACCCAGACAGGCAGCCAATCAGCCAGCCAGCCAGCCAGACAGGCAGCCAGCCAGCCAAACAGGCAGCCACCCAGTCAGACAGGCAGCCAGCCAGCCAACCAGCCAGGCAGTGCGCCAGTCAGCCAACCAACCAGCCAGACAGGCAGCCAGCCAGCCAGCCAGCCAGACAGGCAGCCAGCCAGCCAGACAGGCAGCCAGCCAGCCAGACAGGCAGCCAGACAGGCAGCCAATCAGCCAGCCAGCCAGACAGGCAGCCAGCCAGCCAGACTGGCAGCCAGACACCCAGACAGGCAGCCAATCAGCCAGCCAGCCAGACAGGCAGCCAGCCAGCCAGACAGACAGGCAGCCAGCCAGCCAGCCAGCCAGGCAGTGCGCCAGTCAGCCAACCAACCAGCCAGCTAGCCAGACAGGCAGCCAGCCAGCCAGACTGGCAGCCAGACACCCAGACAGGCAGCCAATCAGCCAGCCAGCCAGACAGGCAGCCAGCCAGCCAGACAGACAGGCAGCCAGCCAGCCAGGCAGTGCGCCAGTCAGCCAACCAACCAGCCAGCCAGCCAGACAGGCAGCCAGCCAGCCAGACAGGCAGCCAGCCAGCCAGACAGACAGGCAGCCAGCCAGCCAGCCAGCCAGGCAGTGCGCCAGTCAGCCAACCAACCAGCCAGCTAGCCAGACAGGCAGCCAGCCAGCCAGACAGGCAGCCAGCCAGCCAGACAGACAGCCAGACAGGCAGCCAGGGAGGGAGGGAGGGAGGGCAGCAAACAATGAGAGGGAGGCTGGGTGGGGAGGGGGGGGGGGGGGGGCGGCCGTTACCCACAGCTCAATTTGGCAGAGGTCCAAGAGTGAGGCTGTTGTGATCTTTGTGGTGAAGATGTTCACCGGACCCCACTCTCACTCTGCCTCCACTCTCACTCTGCCTCCACTCTCACTCCTGGCTGCCTCCACTCTCACTCCTGCCTCCACTCTCACTCCTGGCTGCCTCCACTCTCACTCCTGCCTCCACTCTCACTCCTGGCTGCCTCCACTCTCACTCCTGCCTCCACTCTCACTCCTGGCTGCCTCCACTCTCACTCCTGGCTGCCTCCACTCTCACTCCTGGCTGCCTCCACTCTCACTCTGCCTCCACTCTCACTCTGCCTCCACTCTCACTCCTGGCTGCCTCCACTCTCACTCCTGGCTGCCTCCACTCTCACTCTGCCTCCACTCTCACTCTGCCTCCACTCTCACTCTGCCTCCACTCTCACTCTGCCTCCACTCTCACTCCTGGCTGCCTCCACTCTCACTCCTGGCTGCCTCCACTCTCACTCTGCCTCCACTCTCACTCTGCCTCCACTCTCACTCCTGGCTGCCTCCACTCTCACTCTGCCTCCACTCTCACTCTGCCTCCACTCTCACTCCTGGCTGCCTCCACTCTCACTCTGCCTCCACTCTCACTCCTGGCTGCCTCCACTCTCACTCTGCCTCCACTCTCACTCTGCCTCCACTCTCACTCTGCCTCCACTCTCACTCTGCCTCCACTCTCACTCCTGGCTGCCTCCACTCTCACTCTGCCTCCACTCTCACTCTGCCTCCACTCTCACTCTGCCTCCACTCTCACTCTGCCTCCACTCTCACTCTGCCTCCACTCTCACTCCTGGCTGCCTCCACTCTCACTCTGCCTCCACTCTCACTCCTGGCTGCCTCCACTCTCACTCTGCCTCCACTCTCACTCTGCCTCCACTCTCACTCCTGCCTGCCTCCACTCTCACTCTGCCTCCACTCTCACTCCTGCCTGCCTCCACTCTCACTCTGCCTCCACTCTCACTCTGCCTCCACTCTCACTCTGCCTCCACTCTCACTCCTGGCTGCCTCCACTCTCACTCTGCCTCCACTCTCACTCCTGGCTGCCTCCACTCTCACTCTGCCTCCACTCTCACTCTGCCTCCACTCTCACTCTGCCTCCACTCTCACTCCTGGCTGCCTCCACTCTCACTCTGCCTCCACTCTCACTCTGCCTCCACTCTCACTCTGCCTCCACTCTCACTCCTGCCTGCCTCCACTCTCACTCTGCCTCCACTCTCACTCCTGCCTGCCTCCACTCTCACTCTGCCTCCACTCTCACTCTGCCTCCACTCTCACTCTGCCTCCACTCTCACTCTGCCTCCACTCTCACTCTGCCTCCACTCTCACTCTGCCTCCAGTCTCACTCTGCCTCCACTCTCACTCTGCCTCCACTCTCACTCCTGCCTGCCTCCACTCTCACTCTGCCTCCACTCTCACTCCTGCTGCCTCCACTCTCACTCTGCCTCCACTCTCACTCTGCCTCCACTCTCACTCTGCCTCCACTCTCACTCCTGCCTGCCTCCACTCTCACTCCTGGCTGCCTCCACTCTCACTCCTGCCTGCCTCCACTCTCACTCCTGCCTGCCTCCACTCTCACTCCTGCCTGCCTCCCACTCTCACTCTGCCTCCACTCTCACTCCTGCCTGCCTCCACTCTCACTCACTCCTCTCACTCCTGGCTGCCTCCACTCTCACTCCTGGCTGCCTCCACTCTCACTCCTGGCTGCCTCCACTCTCACTCTGCCTCCACTCTCACTCCTGGCTGCCTTCACTCTCACTCCTGGCTGCCTCCACTCTCACTCCTGGCTGCCTCCACTCTCACTCCTGGCTGCCTCCACTCTCACTCCTGGCTGCCTCCACTCTCACTCCTGGCTGCCTCCACTCTCACTCCTGGCTGCCTCCACTCTCACTCCTGGCTGCCTCCACTCTCACTCTGCCTCCACTCTCACTCCTGGCTGCCTCCACTCTCACTCCTGGCTGCCTCCACTCTCACTCCTGGCTGCCTCCACTCTCACTCCTGGCTGCCTCCACTCTCACTCTGCCTCCACTCTCACTCTGCCTCCACTCTCACTCTGCCTCCACTCTCACTCCTGGCTGCCTCCACTCTCACTCCTGCCTGCCTCCACTCTCACTCCTGGCTGCCTCCACTCTCACTCCTGGCTGCCTCCACTCTCACTCCTGGCTGCCTCCACTCTCACTCTGCCTCCACTCTCACTCCTGCCTGCCTCCACTCTCACTCACTCCTCTCACTCCTGGCTGCCTCCACTCTCACTCCTGGCTGCCTCCACTCTCACTCCTGGCTGCCTCCACTCTCACTCTGCCTCCACTCTCACTCCTGGCTGCCTCCACTCTCACTCCTGGCTGCCTCCACTCTCACTCCTGGCTGCCTCCACTCTCACTCCTGGCTGCCTCCACTCTCACTCCTGGCTGCCTCCACTCTCACTCCTGGCTGCCTCCACTCTCACTCCTGGCTGCCTCCACTCTCACTCCTGGCTGCCTCCACTCTCACTCTGCCTCCACTCTCACTCCTGGCTGCCTCCACTCTCACTCCTGGCTGCCTCCACTCTCACTCCTGGCTGCCTCCACTCTCACTCCTGGCTGCCTCCACTCTCACTCCTGGCTGCCTCCACTCTCACTCCTGGCTGCCTCCACTCTCACTCCTGGCTGCCTCCACTCTCACTCCTGGCTGCCTCCACTCTCACTCCTGGCTGCCTCCACTCTCACTCCTGGCTGCCTCCACTCTCACTCCTGGCTGCCTCCACTCTCACTCTGCCTCCACTCTCACTCCTGGCTGCCTCCACTCTCACTCCTGGCTGCCTCCACTCTCACTCCTGGCTGCCTCCACTCTCACTCTGCCTCCACTCTCACTCCTGGCTGCCTCCACTCTCACTCCTGGCTGCCTCCACTCTCACTCCTGGCTGCCTCCACTCTCACTCCTGCCTGCCTCCACTCTCACTCTGCCTCCACTCTCACTCCTGGCTGCCTCCACTCTCACTCCTGGCTGCCTCCACTCTCACTCCTGGCTGCCTCCACTCTCACTCCTGGCTGCCTCCACTCTCACTCCTGGCTGCCTCCACTCTCACTCCTGGCTGCCTCCACTCTCACTCCTGGCTGCCTCCACTCTCACTCACTCCTGGCTGCCTCCACTCTCACTCCTGGCTGCCTCCACTCTCACTCCTGGCTGCCTCCACTCTCACTCCTGGCTGCCTCCACTCTCACTCCTGGCTGCCTCCACTCTCACTCCTGGCTGCCTCCACTCTCACTCACTCCTGGCTGCCTCCACTCTCACTCACTCCTGCTGCCTCCACTCTCACTCCTGGCTGCCTCCACTCTCACTCCTGGCTGCCTCCACTCTCACTCACTCCTGGCTGCCTCCACTCTCACTCACTCCTGGCTGCCTCCACTCTCACTCCTGGCTGCCTCCACTCTCACTCCTGGCTGCCTCCACTCTCACTCCTGGCTGCCTCCACTCTCACTCCTGGCTGCCTCCACTCTCACTCCTGGCTGCCTCCACTCTCACTCCTGGCTGCCTCCACTCTCACTCACTCCTGGCTGCCTCCACTCTCACTCCTGGCTGCCTCCACTCTCACTCCTGGCTGCCTCCACTCTCACTCACTCCTGGCTGCCTCCACTCTCACTCACTCCTGGCTGCCTCCACTCTCACTCCTGGCTGCCTCCACTCTCACTCCTGGCTGCCTCCACTCTCACTCACTCCTGGCTGCCTCCACTCTCACTCACTCCTGGCTGCCTCCACTCTCACTCCTGGCTGCCTCCACTCTCACTCCTGGCTGCCTCCACTCTCACTCCTGGCTGCCTCCACTCTCACTCCTGGCTGCCTCCACTCTCACTCACTCCTGGCTGCCTCCACTCTCACTCACTCCTGGCTGCCTCCACTCTCACTCCTGGCTGCCTCCACTCTCACTCCTGGCTGCCTCCACTCTCACTCCTGGCTGCCTCCACTCTCACTCCTGGCTGCCTCCACTCTCACTCACTCCTGGCTGCCTCCACTCTCACTCCTGGCTGCCTCCACTCTCACTCTGGCTGCCTCCACTCTCACTCCTGGCTGCCTCCACTCTCACTCACTCCTGGCTGCCTCCACTCTCACTCACTCCTGGCTGCCTCCACTCTCACTCCTGGCTGCCTCCACTCTCACTCCTGGCTGCCTCCACTCTCACTCCTGGCTGCCTCCACTCTCACTCCTGCCTGCCTCCACTCTCACTCCTGGCTGCCTCCACTCTCACTCCTGGCTGCCTCCACTCTCACTCCTGGCTGCCTCCACTCTCACTCCTGGCTGCCTCCACTCTCACTCCTGGCTGCCTCCACTCTCACTCCTGGCTGCCTCCACTCTCACTCCTGGCTGCCTCCACTCTCACTCCTGGCTGCCTCCACTCTCACTCCTGGCTGCCTCCACTCTCACTCACTCCTCTCACTCCTGGCTGCCTCCACTCTCACTCCTGGCTGCCTCCACTCTCACTCCTGGCTGCCTCCACTCTCACTCACACTCCTAGCCTGCTCAGCACAGTAACCGAAACCAGGCAATGTTATGTAGTCATTGCGCGAATTCGCCTTGGCTATAGACACATCTGGCAGGTTAGTGAGGCTGAGCCACTACCAGAATACTCAGATTGTAAACTCTGTGATAAACCTTTAATGCATTCACTAGAACACTACATTGATGAATGTGAAACCGTAAAGGACTTTAGGCCTCCTGGCCTCTTGTACCACCAACTGTGTAACTATTTTATTGACTCAGGTGTTCTGGACGACATCTTAACAATTTATCCAAAATTTGCTTGTCCATTTTAAGGAATGAAAAACAATTTTATATATATTACTTTTAAGCTACATCACTTATGAACCCATCCCTGCCCTTGTGTGGCAGTGCACAGTAGAAAGTTGTTCTCACATATCCATACATTAACACATTGATTGTAACCGTGATATACATGTGCTTCAGCCTACAGTTTAGACCTATTGTCTTATGTATGACCCTCTGTCCTGGGTGACAGTGAATACCAGCATTATCCTCACTTTAATAAGACTAGGCAAAATTGTAATTAATTTTGTCAATAAAGATGTTAATAATAATAAACACTGTCTACAGGTTTCGGTCTCATAAAGACATAAGAGGAATGGTTAATTTTGTAACACACACACACACACACAAAGGCAAACCCAAATAGACTACACAGCCATATTAGAAGGAAAACAACAGTGAAGGAAGAGGTGATAAAAGTGAGGATAGAAGCAGACAGGTTGACGACACATGACAGAAACACCAGGTACCACCGGAGGAGTTTGAGAGTACCAATGGGGAGGTAAGGAATCTCACCATGGATAGTGAGAGTCCATCTGAGATTGGGAGAGTACATTTGAATAAGGAGTCCATCTCCCTACTCAAATAGGGAGCAAGAGCACTATGCCTATCACTCTCTGTGGTGTATAACAAGTCAATGGTAACAGGTGAACTGCCAAAAATTTGGAAGACGGCTATTATAGTCCCAATATACAAGAAGACAGACAGACAGGATGCCCCTGGATGGACACGATTGTGACATCCCCAGCATGAGTTCAAGGATGGCAAATCTTGCTTCATAGGATTAATTGAGTTTTATAAACAGGCAGCAGACATTAGGCAAGAAAGAGAAGGGTGGGTAGACTGCATATTCTTTGATTGCCAGGAAAGCCTTTGACACAGTACACTATAAGTCTAGTGCTTAAGTTGGAGATGCAGGCAGGAGTAACAGGGAAGGTACTCCGGTGGATAAGGGAGTACCTAAGCAACAGAAGACAGTGAGTCACTGTGAGGGGTGAGGTCCCAGAGTGGCAAGACGTAACTAGTGGAATCCCACAAGTTCAGTCCTTGGACCTATCCTGTTTCAGATATATGTAAACGATCTTTCAGAGAGAATAGATTCGTTTCTATCAATGTTTGCTGATGATGCAAAAATTATGAGGAGGATTAAGGCAAAGGAAGATAACAGGAGGCTACACGATGATCTGGACATCCTGAAGGAGTTGTCCAACAAATGGCTACTAGAGTTTAACTGAAGTAAATGTAAAGTAATGAAGGTAGGTCGAGGGAGCAGGAGGCCAGACACAAGGTACCAAATGGGAGACAAAGTCCTCCACGAAACGGACAGAGAGAAGTATTTAGGAGTTGATATCACACCAAACCTGTCTCCTGAAACCCACATAAACGGGCTATCATCAGCAGTGTATACGAGGCTGGCTAAAATCAGAATTGCCTTTAGAAATTTGTATAAGGAATAATTTAGAACCTTATACACCACATATGTCAGACCAATCCTAGAGACTGCGGCTCCAGCACGGAGCCCATACATCGTAGTGCACAAGACAAAGCTGGAGAAGGTTGAAAGGTATGCCACTAGATTAGTCCCAGAACTAAGAGGCATGACTTACGAGGAAAGACTCAATTACTCTCCGCTCCTGTGCCAGATAAGTCCACTACGGGATCACCATAGCCCGTGCTACTTGCAACTTTTGTTTCGAGAAACTGAATCTAAAACAACAACAAGGAAAGGCTGCGTAAATTGCTCCTCACGTCCCTAAAAAACAGAAGAGTTCCGCGAGACATGATCACCACATACAAAATTCTCAAGGGAATTGACAGGATAGATAAGGACATTATTTACCACAGGTGGTACACGCACAAGGGGACACAGGTGGAAACTTAGTACCCAAATGAGCCACAGAAACATTTGAAAGAACTTTTTCCGTGTCAGAGTAGTTAGTAAATGCATTACTATTCAGTTAGTAAACTGCACTACATTAGGCAGTGATGTGGTGGAGGAAGATTACATACACATTTTCAAATGTAAATATGATAAGAGCCTAATAGACTCAGTACTGTACAATCTGAGGAATCTGTACACCAGTTGATTGACAGTTGAGAGGCGTGACCAACGAGCCGAAGCTCAACCCTCGCAAGCACAACTAGGTGAGTATAGACACACACACACACTTGTATAAGCTATTTTTGTGCCCATAGTCCGTCCTCTACCAATTCACTGGGTGTTTCTCCAAGGTAAACAATCTCATGCTCTACAACACCCAAAATACCACAATTCTTATCAACTTGGAGACTTAATTTTATAAACAAAAGCCCTTGCCTCACGTGAGCCCTTCGGGGTGAAATAGAGACATGGATCTTTATATTTAAAATAGCTACTACGAAGTTGGAAATTGTTTGTGCGAGCGACGTGTGTTGGTGTTGCAAGAGACCAGCTCATGCCATCTATTGGCGGCGTGAGGAACCACTGGCCCGATAACCGGCCTCTGCACCACGTCAAGTGTATGCATAATACAACTCGCCAGATCCGCCCAATTAATCTAATCAACGGAAAACACCAAAGCCAAAGAGAAGCCGATAACTGACATCAGTCTGAAAGCTTATTTCGTAGCGGGGGCCAGAGAGAGCTGCTCGTCATACACGGCACTAGACGAGGTAATACTAATAATAATAGTGATGATAATAATAATTGTAGGTAAGGAGGCGAGGCTGCGTGATGTAAGGTGTGGTGGTGAATGGTGTGGTTACTAGAGGCCGTGGCTGGCCTCCCCCGTCGCCACCAGCCTCATCCACCAACCCCTTCATTTAAGATTGTTGTTTAAGATTCACTACCTGGAACCAAAAGCTCCAAGCAGCACGGGCTATGGTGAGCCCATAGTATGTTCTATACGCCAAACTTGCAGGCAATACATCAATCATACTAAGTTAACTCAGTTGTCTCATAATTCAAGACCATTGGTATTATAAGTATAACATACCAACAGATAACATTCTAAATGAAAAATTTACAATGTTAATGTACAAATGTTAAGAGTATCCCTCAGTGCTCTAGTATTCCTTCACACGTTCCAACGACGAACGGTGCGTCCAGAAATAATTAATATTAGTTCCTCCCAACCGCCTTTTTCTGTATATATATCTGTCTATAAGAGACAATGACTGTCAGTCTCTATGTCCAATGTTGGAGGCCAGATATTTAGGGCTTGTCTCACCCAACTTTCACATAGGCCAGTCCGGTCATGCACAGTGAAATGCTTTAAGGAATACTTGCATATATAAAGACACTCACCCAATGCGATTTACATGGAGCCAATATTTTTCATGGAGTCTGAAATATTCCCTTTCCCACACAGCTTGCGGCTAGCCTCACTAAATTTTGCCGATTAATTTGTGGTTGTATGACAAGTCTAGTACGGTGATTATCGTCGACCCCCCCCCCATGCCCCACCTTAAGAAGGACTGGCTCCTATTCTAAATCCCAATGACGTATGAAATGTGAGTTTGATTGTCCACAGAGTGCTAAAATATGTTTCATGGCTTTTTACGATGTTGAATTAGGAAAAAAGAAACAGGAGAGAGACAGAGAGAACGCATAAAATTTTGAAAGACTAACAGCTATCCTTTCTAACTTTTCACTGTGATTATTCTGCATTACTGGATAAGCGTTTTTTTATCCTTCTTGCATAAATATATGTGTGTGTGTGTGTGTGTGTGTGTGTGTGTGTGTGTGTGTGTGTGTGTGTGTGTGTGTGTGTGTGTGTGTGTGTGTGTGTGTGTGTGTGTGTGTGTGTGTATAAACCACAAAGAAATTAACATACCACGAAGGAAGGATTAAGACAGTAATTTCCTTAAGTCCATTCGTATTTAATAATACATCTTCAGAAGGCCGGATTTACATTGACTGATGAAGGTTAAGCCACCCAAGAGGTGGCACTGGCGTCAATAGCCCCTAAATGGATATACAGTTCAGTGGGTGTGGATCTATAGGCGGGAAAGAGGTGAGGTGAGCCACAATGTCTTCAATGAGATAATACGTTATTAGTGAGATAAATGTGTATCAGTATGATCATACAATGATTCATACATATCAATCATGATATGTATTTATTTATTTACAATATACAGTACCTTCTTCTATATATAAATAAATAAATAAATAAATAAATGTACCTGAGTATTGAGTATAGTATGATCCATTAGAGCCCAGTGGATCCAAATTATACAAATCACTGCTAATGTTCAAGTTACATGATTTTGTAATCTGTATTAAAGCATATTCAATAATGTTCCTATGTAAAATGCTTTCACAATTCGTTATTGAAGAAGCCATCTGCCAATCAATTTAGTGAGAACTTTCAGACAAATGAACAAACAAAGCATTAGACAACTGGCCATGTTTTACAGAACATTTGTTGCGAAATTCTAAATTTCAAATCTTGGATGTTTGCCCAACATAGAACCTACTACAGTCTTTACAAGGTATTTTGAAAATGACACAATTATCACTACAAGGACTGTTTCTAACTAATAGTTTTCCAACAGTATTTTCCAATTAAACAATACGTACACTGTATATCAAAAAGTTTCAAGTCCTTCACAATATTTTCGTACCCAGAAACATGTAGTAAACATAATACATTTTTTGGGGCGAATTATTCTCATTGCATATATTATTATAATATGTGCAACGTGCTTTGCTACGGCAAACTTCCAAAAAAACTCAGTGGATAACAAAGCCTTAGACCAATAGAATCAATATTCTTAAACTCTTCATCTAGGAATACTGGATTATCAACCCGAAGAACTCTTAGATACATACACGAAAAATTGATTGTTACACATTGTATCTATGCCCTGAAAAATAATGAAAAGATAAATTATTCATAGGCTTTCTGTAAACACTCAACATTAGTGAAAAATCTTCCTATGAATAAGTATATCTAAGAATGGCAAACATTTATCAATTTCAGTCTCTATAATAAATTTTATANACACACACACAGGTACACACACACAGGTACACACACACACAGGTACACACACAGTTCTTGCACCAGTGATGTTTATTGTCTACATAAATGATCTACCAGTTGGTAAACAGAATATATGAACATGTTTGCTGATGATGCTAAGATAATAGGAAGGATAAGAAACTTAGATGATTGTCATGCCCTTCAAGATGACCTGACAAAATAAGTATATGGAGCACCACTTGGCAAATGGAATTTAATGTTAATAAATGCCATGTTATGGAATGTGGAATAGGAGAACATAGACCCCACACAAATATATTATGTGAGAAATCTTTAAAGAATTCTGATAAAGAAAGAGATCTAGGGGTGGTTCTAGATAGAAAACTATCACCTGAGGACCACATAAAGAATATGTGCGAGGAGCCTATGCCACGCTTTCTAACTTCAGAATTGCTTTTAAATACATGGATGGCAATATACTAAAGAAATTGTTCACGACTTTTGTTAGGCCAAAGCTAGAATATGCAGCGGTTGTGTGGTGCCCATATCTTAAGAAGCACATCAACAAACTGGAAAAGGTGCAAAGACATGCTACTAAGTGGCTCCCAGAACTGAAGGGCAAGAGCTACGAGGAGAGGTTAGAGGCATTAAATATGCCAAAACTAGAAGACAGAAAAAAAGAGGTGATATGATCACTACATACAAAAAGTAACAGGAATTGATAAAATCGATAGGGAAGATTTCCTGAGACCTGGAACTTTTAAGAACAAGAGGTCATAGATTTAACTAGCTAAACAAAGATGCCGAAGAAAATAATAAAATTCACTTTCGCAAACAGAGTGGTAGACAGTTGCAACAAGTTAGGGAGAAGGTGGTGGAGGCCAAGACCGTCAGTAGTTTCAAAGCATATATGACAAAGAGTGCTGGGAAGACGGGACACCACGAGCGTAGCTCTCATCCTGTAACTACACTTAGGTAATTACACTTAGGTAATTACACACAGGTACACCCCCCCCCCCCCCAGCAGCCACAGACACAGTGTTCCAGGAAGACATTACCACCTCTGCCTCCCTTAACTTTACCTTACACCCTCCCATTTACCCAAGGCTCTCCACACCTCGCCTACCCATCAATTGTTCTCTCCCTCCACCCATTTACTGCCCTATTAACCCATTACATAGTTGCACAAGGATATTTACATGTGATTTAATGGCCAACCCACACAAATGCTTTGAATACATGCCCATACGACCATCTACGACCAGTCTACGACCAGTCTACGACAGGGTATTTGGTCGTTAACTACCTTGTTCTGATAAAGTATAACCCCAGTTTACTACACCCTTCAGTAGAGTCCAGTCCCAAGTAGATATCAGTATTTAGGTACTCTGTGTATATCTATACCGTAGACACACTGCGTAGTATGGGTTTACCACCTCTTAACCTATACTGTAGATACAGTGCGTAGTATGAACTTACGACGTCTTAACCTACACTGTACATTCGGTGCGTAGAATGGCCTTACGACATCTTAACCTAAGCTGCAGATACACTGCGTAGAATGGAACCAGCAAATGATTGACCACTCACACACTAAGTTGTTCCTGTACAAAGTTTAGAGAGCACTGAACGACAGGGTCTGTCTGTACAGATTTACGCTCCATAGGACCCAACTGACTGTTGTGGGGTTCATGTCGCACTTCCTAGGACCCAACTGACTGTTGTGGGGTTCATGTCGCACTTCCTAGGACCCAACTGACGATGGGGATTCACGTTTGATAGGCCTTAATAACCCTCCAGAGGTTGATAGGCCTTAATAACCCTCCAGGGTTGGTAGACCTTAATAACCCTCCAGAGGTTGATAGGCCTTAATAACCCTCCAGAGGTTGATAGGCCTTAATAACCCTCCAGAGGTTGATAGGCCTTAATAACCCTCCAGGGTTGGTAGACCTTAATAACCCTCCAGAGGTTGATAGACCTTAATAACCCTCCAGAGGTTGATAGGCCTTAATAACCCTCCAGAGGTTGATAGGCCTTAATAACCCTCCAGAGGTTGATAGGCCTTAATAACCCTCCAGAGGTTGATAGGCCTTAATAACCCTCCAGAGGTTGATAGGCCTTAATAACCCTCCAGAGGTTGATGGCCTTAATAACCCTCCAGAGGTTGGTAGGCCTTAATAACCCTCCAGAGGTTGATAGGCCTTAATAACCCTCCAGAGGTTGGTAGGCCTTAATAACCCTCCAGAGATTGGTAGGTATTAAAGAGTTTAATAGTCTCTCAAGAGTATAATAGGCTTTCCCCGAAACCAAATCAGTTAATGAGAAAGTCTGATCAAATTGTACCACAAATCTTAAAATCTCCTTTGATGAGAATTCTTATTCTATTTATCACTTAAATTTTTAATTATCTACTAAATAACATTAAGTTTACAAGTAATATAAACCCATAAGATGCCATTGGCTAAAGACACGATAACAATTCAAATATCTTGCATATGATTGGCTAAAGAGACGACAGTAATTCAAATATCTACACCAAACAAGCTTAGATATCGACTGTTAAATACCTTAACTCTCCACCAGGTATTAACATGACTAAATTCACTCATAATGGCGTTATTCTGACTTTCAAGTCTCTGATAGCCTCATAAAATGTGGCAACATTAAACCCGGAAGCATTCCATAATACTCTCTTTAGTTTGGGATCTAGACACAACGAGTCCTGTGAGTTACAAGTAACTACAGCACATCTATCTTGAGGGTATCTTGAGGTTATCTTGAGATGATTTCGGGGCTTTAGTGTCCCCGCGGCCCGATCCTCGACCAGGCCTCCACCTCCAGGAAGCAGCCCGTGACAGCTGACTAACACCCAGGTACCTATTTTACTGCTAGGTAACAGGGGCATAGGGTGAAAGAACCTCTGCACATTGTTTCTATCCGGCGCCCGGGATCGACAGGATCACCGGGCGCCCGGGACCACAGGATCACAAGTCCAGCGTGCTGTCCGCTCGGCCGACCGGCTGTAGGAGTGAACTGTATTTCTATTCACAATCGACTTGAGAATGGTCCAGGACGGACCGAAACGTCGTCCTCCCTTCCTGGCCTTAGTACAGGACGGTAGAGCGACGCTCTCGCTTCATGCAGGTCGGCGTTCAATCCCCGACCGTTACAAATGGTTGGGCACCATTCCTTTCCCCCGTCCCATCCCAAATCCTTATGCTGACCCCTTCCTAGGCTATATAGTCATAATGGCTTGGCGCTTTTCCCCCTGATAATTCCCTTCCCTCCTCCCTAATCGAATAACCAAAAATTGTACGTCTTGTAATATATTGCAAATGGCTAACTAAAACTGGAACTGAACTCCTAATGTATCAGATGTATAATGTGTACCAAGAGAGAGAACAACGGCACCTTCCTGCACCGTGGGAGATTACAACCATTCCAATGTTAATCCTTCTCTTTCCACCCAAGAAGTAAATTAGAGATCAGCCCAAGCTTCGTCTTGAAGCAAAGCTCAACGCCTTAAGCCGTATTGATGCTCTCTCCACAGAGCATTCTCTCTCTCTCTCTCTCAGGTCATATAGACTGATGGTTGCCTACACCGCCCCACGGGTGCAGCTGCAAGTGCACTTGTCCTGACAATGGGCGATGGTTTGTAGCTAGTTCATCAAGACTGTAACTTGCTTAGCTAAATGAATTGTGGGGTCCAGTCCCTGAGCCCATTATGTGCCTCTGTAACCCGGTCCACTACCGCCCACACGATGGGTATGGGGTGGATAATAAATGAACTAAAGTAAAACTGTAGTCTTAATGACTATGTTGAACGCCGGGCCAAGGAGGCGACCATTCCCTGCCTCACCGTATCATAAATACATTATCCTTGTCTAATTCGCGAGACAATTTCAGCAAACAGATCACCTCTTCACCACAGTTCATAATCGTTCACGTCTGTCTGTTACATTCTTCCCTAGGCTTCCCTGCTGAACAAATTGCTCTCTGGAAGACTAGGAAGATGCAAGCAACCTTCTATAACATGGCGTGTTTTGTCGGTCGTTACGTGTCGTTGGTGGAGGGTGGATGGCGTCGTCTTGTGATGCAGTTGGGACGCTAGTTATGGCGGTGTGGTGGTAGAGGTGGTCCTTATATCAAGTCGGTGGTCGTGACAGAGTCCCGGTCATTACCAGTGGTGGGAGCAGGCCGGGCGGCTGGTCCTCGTCGTCACGGACGCCACCAAAGGAGGCTGAGTGGCGGCAGCTTGGGGGGAAGGTGGGCCGGGTGCAGGTGGTGCTTGCCGACCATCTGCAGCAGTGCACCACCCCCGCCAGCTCCCCGCCCTCGGGGGAGGCTGCCTCACACTCCCCAGACTAAACACAGACTTCACACTCCTCTATATGTGGCAGCGTGGCGACGCCCACACGTGCAGAAGGACGCCCAGACGTGGCAGCGTGTTTTGTTCACTCATTGTAAACAAAATGATATTTCCTCTGTTTTATTTACTAGTGTGTATTGTGGGTGAATACACCGGGGTGTTGAGAGCAGGTAACGAGACCAGTACTGCCTCCAGGACAACCCTGTCATCAACTCTTGCTGTTGCAAAGCCAACGTTGACAAATATTCCAGTGAACATTGTTGCTTTCCTGCTGACATTGTGAGGTGTGAGCCTAGAGGTCTCCGGCAGTCCTCCCTCACTACACAGTCACATCACCTCACATCACACACACACACAACACCTGCAACACCCTCCACCTCACATCACACACACAACACCTGCAACACCGCCCAGTGCCTCAATGTTTTGGCGGGAGACCATGTAAACAAAAGATATGTGTAAGTATGATGGCTGACTGGCCACCGTGGCTCCCAATGACAAGGACCGGCCTTCGAACCCCCGCCACACACTCTCCTCCGGGATTAATGATCTTCACACCTTATGTACCGTTCCCTCTCGTGTATTATTCCTGGTGACGTGTGTATGGTGTGTATACCTCCACTGTGCGGTTATCACACACACTTTAAGTGGGGTATATCCTGGTGTATGGTTTGTCGTGTGTATAGCTGTGTGTCTGTGTGGTGTGTATGTCTGGTGTGTGTGTGTGCGTGTGTATATCAGCATCAGGTGTATATTTCATCCTCGATTATATCTCGGCCTGTAATACAGTCCCCTAAAGTGTGTGTTTAATGTTTGTACTCACCTAGCTGTACTCACCTAGGCTAGGCTACGTAATCTCCTTAACCCTTGAACTGCTAGGCTACATAAAAGTCACACATCAGAGCAAAGTGACCATTGCAAACCCGGGTGGATCACTCAAGCTGTTATTGCAGCTCACGAGGAAATCACAGTTAGCAATTGCAGCAGTTTAAGGATTAGGAAAGTTTTATTAATTAGAGTAATGAGCTAAGGGAATGACTGACTACTAAAATTCTTAATTATTTAAATAATTACTAAAGAATTACTACAAGATTAAGGTGTTATTTTGTAATTAAGTAGCATAAGAGAGGAGAAATGAGTCATCCTGTGAGGCACCTTCACAGGAGTAACCTTGTCCTCATATCCCAGTACCTTGTCCTCATATCCCAGTACCTTGTCCTCATATCCCAGTACCTTGTCCTCATATCCCAGTACCTTGTCCTCACATCCCAGTACCTTGTCCTCATATCCCAGTACCTTGTCCTCATATCCCAGCTCCTTGTCCTCATATCCCAGTACCTTGTCCTCATACCCCAGCACCTTGTCCTCATATCCCAGCTCCTTGTCCTCATATCCCAGTACCTTGTCCTCATATCCCAGCTCCTTGTCCTCATATCCCAGTACCTTGTCCTCATATCCCAGCACCTTGTCCTCATATCCCAGCTCCTTGTCCTCATATCCCAGTACCTTGTCCTCATATCCCAGCTCCTTGTCCTCATACCCCAGCACCTTGTCCTCATATCCCAGCTCCTTGTCCTCATATCCCAGTACCTTGTCCTCATATCCCAGTACCTTGTCCTCATATCCCAGCTCCTTGTCCTCATATCCCAGTACCTTGTCCTCATATCCCAGCTCCTTGTCCTCATATCCCAGTACCTTGTCCTCATATCCCAGTACCTTGTCCTCATACCCCAGCTCCTTGTCCTCATATCCCAGTACCTTGTCCTCATATCCCAGTACCTTGTCCTCATATCCCAGTACCTTGTCCTCATATCCCAGTACCTTGTCCTCATATCTCAGCACCTTGTCCTCATATCCCAGTACCTTGTCCTCATATCCCAGTACCTTGTCCTCATATCCCAGTACCTTGTCCTCATATCTCAGCACCTTGTCCTCATATCCCAGTACCTTGTCCTCATATCCCAGTACCTTGTCCTCATACCCCAGCTCCTTGTCCTCATACCCCAGCTCCTTGTCCTCATATCCCAGTACCTTGTCCTCATATCCCAGTACCTTGTCCTCATATCCAGTACCTTGTCCTCAATCCCAGAGTCAGCCAGCCAACCAGCCAGACACCCAGCCAGCCAGCCAGACACCCAGCCAGACACCCAGCCAGCCAGCCAGCCAGCCAGCCAGCCAGCCAGACACCCAGCCAGCCAGCCAGACACCCCAGCCAGTCAGACACACAGACAGCCAGCCAGACAGCCAACCAGCCAGACAGCCAGACAGCCAGCCAGCCAGCCAGACACCCAGCCAGCCAGCCAGCCAGACACCCAGCCAGCCAGCCAGCCAATCAGCCAGCCAGCCAGCCAGCCAACCAGCCAGCCAGCCAACTAGCCAGCCAGACACCCAGCCAGCCAGACAGACAGCCAGCCAGCCAGACAGACAGCCAGCCAGCCAACAGGCAGCCAGTCAGACACACAGACAGCCAGCCAGCCAGCCAGCCAACCAGCCAGCCAGACACCCAGCCAGCCAGCCAGACACCCAGACAGGCAGCCAATCAGCCAGCCAGCCAGACAGGCAGCCAGCCAGCCAGACAGGCAGCCAGCCAGCCAGACAGGCAGCCAACCAGCCAGCCAGCCAGCCAGGCAGTGCGCCAGTCAGCCAACCAACCAGCCAGACAGGCAGCCAGCCAGCCAGACAGGCAGCCAGCCAGCCAGACAGGCAGCCAGCCAGCCAGACAGGCAGCCAGCCAGCCAGACAGGCAGCCAGCCAGCCAGACAGGCAGCCAGCCAGCCAGACAGGCAGCCAGCCAGCCAGACAGGCAGCCAGCCAGCCAGACAGGCAGCCGGCCAGCCAGACAGGCAGCCAGCCAGCCAGACAGGCAGCCAGCCAGCCAGACAGGCAGCCAGACAGCCAGACTGGCAGCCAGACACCCAGACAGGCAGCCAATCAGCCAGCCAGCCAGACAGGCAGCCAGCCAGCCAGACAGGCAGCCAGCCAGCCAAACAGGCAGCCAGCCAGCCAGACAGACAGCCAGCCAGCCAGCCAGCCAGGCAGTGCGCCAGTCAGCCAACCAACCAGCCAGACAGGCAGCCAGCCAGCCAGACAGGCAGCCAGCCAGCCAGACAGACAGCCAGACAGGCAGCCAGGGAGGGAGGGAGGGAGGGAGGGCAGCAAACAATGAGAGGGAGGCTGGGTGGGGCGGGGGGGGGGGGCGGCCGTTACCCACAGCTCAATTTGGCAGAGGTCCAAGAGTGAGGCTGTTGTGATCTTTGTGGTGAAGATGTTCACCGGACCCCACTCTCACTCTGCCTCCACTCTCACTCCTGGCTGCCTCCACTCTCACTCCTGGCTGCCTCCACTCTCACTCTGCCTCCACTCTCACTCCTGGCTGCCTCCACTCTCACTCCTGGCTGCCTCCACTCTCACTCTGCCTCCACTCTCACTCTGCCTCCACTCTCACTCCTGGCTGCCTCCACTCTCACTCCTGGCTGCCTCCACTCTCACTCTGCCTCCACTCTCACTCTGCCTCCACTCTCACTCTGCCTCCACTCTCACTCCTGGCTGCCTCCACTCTCACTCCTGGCTGCCTCCACTCTCACTCTGCCTCCACTCTCACTCCTGGCTGCCTCCACTCTCACTCTGCCTCCACTCTCACTCCTGGCTGCCTCCACTCTCACTCCTGGCTGCCTCCACTCTCACTCCTGGCTGCCTCCACTCTCACTCTGCCTCCACTCTCACTCTGCCTCCACTCTCACTCCTGGCTGCCTCCACTCTCACTCTGCCTCCACTCTCACTCTGCCTCCACTCTCACTCCTGGCTGCCTCCACTCTCACTCCTGGCTGCCTCCACTCTCACTCCTGGCTGCCTCCACTCTCACTCTGCCTCCACTCTCACTCTGCCTCCACTCTCACTCTGCCTCCACTCTCACTCTGCCTCCACTCTCACTCTGCCTCCACTCTCACTCTGCCTCCACTCTCACTCTGCCTCCACTCTCACTCTGCCTCCACTCTCACTCCTGCCTGCCTCCACTCTCACTCCTGGCTGCCTCCACTCTCACTCCTGCCTGCCTCCACTCTCACTCCTGGCTGCCTCCACTCTCACTCCTGCCTGCCTCCACTCTCACTCCTGGCTGCCTCCACTCTCACTCCTGGCTGCCTCCACTCTCACTCCTGGCTGCCTCCACTCTCACTCTGCCTCCACTCTCACTCCTGGCTGCCTCCACTCTCACTCACTCCTGGCTGCCTCCACTCTCACTCCTGGCTGCCTCCACTCTCACTCCTGGCTGCCTCCACTCTCACTCCTGGCTGCCTCCACTCTCACTCCTGGCTGCCTCCACTCTCACTCCTGGCTGCCTCCACTCTCACTCACTCCTGGCTGCCTCCACTCTCACTCCTGGCTGCCTCCACTCTCACTCCTGGCTGCCTCCACTCTCACTCCTGGCTGCCTCCACTCTCACTCCTGGCTGCCTCCACTCTCACTCCTGGCTGCCTCCACTCTCACTCCTGGCTGCCTCCACTCTCACTCCTGGTGCCTCCACTCTCACTCCTGGCTGCCTCCACTCTCACTCCTGGCTGCCTCCACTCTCACTCCTGGCTGCCTCCACTCTCACTCACTCCTGGCTGCCTCCACTCTCACTCCTGGCTGCCCCCACTCTCACTCCTGGCTGCCTCCACTCTCACTCCTGGCTGCCTCCACTCTCACTCCTGGCTGCCTCCACTCTCACTCACTCCTGGCTGCCTCCACTCTCACTCACTCCTGGCTGCCTCCACTCTCACTCACTCCTGGCTGCCTCCACTCTCACTCCTGGCTGCCTCCACTCTCACTCCTGGCTGCCTCCACTCTCACTCACTCCTGGCTGCCTCCACTCTCACTCACTCCTGGCTGCCTCCACTCTCACTCCTGGCTGCCTCCACTCTCACTCACTCCTGGCTGCCTCCACTCTCACTCCTGGCTGCCTCCACTCTCACTCCTGGCTGCCTCCACTCTCACTCCTGCCTGCCTCCACTCTCACTCCTGGCTGCCTCCACTCTCACTCCTGGCTGCCTCCACTCTCACTCACTCCTGGCTGCCTCCACTCTCACTCACTCCTGGCTGCCTCCACTCTCACTCCTGGCTGCCTCCACTCTCACTCACTCCTGGCTGCCTCCACTCTCACTCCTGGCTGCCTCCACTCTCACTCCTGGCTGCCTCCACTCTCACTCCTGCCTGCCTCCACTCTCACTCCTGGCTGCCTCCACTCTCACTCCTGGCTGCCTCCACTCTCACTCCTGGCTGCCTCCACTCTCACTCCTGGCTGCCTCCACTCTCACTCCTGGCTGCCTCCACTCTCACTCCTGCCTGCCTCCACTCTCACTCCTGGCTGCCTCCACTCTCACTCCTGGCTGCCTCCACTCTCACTCCTGGCTGCCTCCACTCTCACTCCTGGCTGCCTCCACTCTCACTCCTGGCTGCCTCCACTCTCACTCCTGGCTGCCTCCACTCTCACTCCTGGCTGTCTCCACTCTCACTCACTCCTCTCACTCCTGGCTGCCTCCACTCTCACTCACTCCTCTCACTCCTGGCTGCCTCCACTCTCACTCACTCCTCTCACTCCTGGCTGCCTCCACTCTCACTCCTGGCTGCCTCCACTCTCACTCACTCCTCTCACTCCTGGCTGCCTCCACTCTCACTCCTGGCTGC
>WNGS01001312.1:56736241-56750521 GCA_020271785.1 Procambarus virginalis
ACCCCTGTGATCAATAACCCCTGTGATCAATAACCCCTGTGATCAATAACCCCTGTGATCAATAACCCCTGTGATCAATAACCCTTGTGATCAATAACCCGTGTTCAATAACCCCTGTGATCAATAACCCCTGTGATCAATAACCCGTGTTCAATAACCCCTGTGATCAATAACCCCTGTGATCAATAACCCGTGTTCAATAACCCCTGTGATCAATAACCCCTGTGATCAATAACCCTTGTGATCAATAACCCTGTGATCAATAACCCTGTGATCAATAACCCGTGTTCAATAACCCCTGTGATCAATACCCCTGTGATCAATAACCCCTGTGATCAATAACCCTGTGATCAATAACCCCTGTGATCAATAACCCTTGTGATCAATAACCCGTGTTCAAAACCCCTGTGATCAATAACCCCTGTGATCATAACCCGTGTTCAATAACCCCTGTGATCAATAACCCCTGTGATCAATAACCCGTGTTCAATAACCCCTGTGATCAATAACCCCTGTGATCAATAACCCTGTGATCAATAACCCCTGTGATCAATAACCCCTGTGATCAATAACCCCTGTGATCAATAACCCTGTGATCAATAACCCTGTGATCAATAACCCCTGTGATCAATAACCCCTGTGATCAATAACCCTGTGATCAATAACCCCTGTGATCAATAACCCCTGTGATCAATAACCCTGTGATCAATAACCCTGTGATCAATAACCCCTGTGATCAATAACCCCTGTGATCAATAACCCCTATGATCAATAACCCCTGTGATCAATAACCCCTGTGATCAATAACCCTTGTGATCAATAACCCGTGTTCAATAACCCTTGAGGTCATCATTATTATGTGAGGGAGGCAGGAGGCGTGGCGGCCGGAGCTCCACACCTCTCTATATAAGGGGCAGCCGTGGCGGGGTCTTGAGCCCTGGCCGCCCTCACTCACGCCCACACCCGCCAGTGTAGACGAGGCACTCCCTATAGCAGCCTAGCTCACGCCCACACCCGCCAGGGGAGGCCAGGCACGCCCACACCCGCCAGGGCAGGCAAGGTACGCCCACACCCGCCAGGGGAGGCCAGGCACGCCCACACCCGCCAGGGGAGGCCAGGCACGCCCACACCCGCCAGGGGAGGCCAGGCACGCCCACACCCGCCAGGGGAGGCCAGGCACGCCCACATTCGCCAGGGGAGGCCAGGCACGCCCACACCCGCCAGGGGAGGCCAGGCACGCCCACACCCGCCAGGGGAGGCGAGGCACGCCCTAGCAGCCTAGCTCACGCCCACACCCGCCAGGGCAGGCCAGGCACGCCCTAGCAGCCTAGCTCACGCCCACACCCGCCAGGGCAGGCCAGGCACGCCCTAGCAGCCTAGCTCACGCCCACACCCGCCAGGGCAGGCCAGGCACGCCCTAGCAGCCTAGCTCACGCCCACACCCGCCAGGGCAGGCCAGGCACGCCCTAGCAGCCTAGCTCACGCCCACACCCGCCAGGGCAGGCCAGGCACGCCCACATTCGCCAGGGGAGGCCAGGCACGCCCACACCCGCCAGGGGAGGCCAGGCACGCCCACACCCGCCAGGGCAGGCCAGGCACGCCCACACCCGCCAGGGGAGGCCAGGCACGCCCACACCCGCCAGGGCAGGCCAGGCACGCCCTACCAGCCTAGCTCACGCCCACACTCCGTGCTCCTGGTCTCTGGCTCCGGCCACAATGTGGACACTGTAGTCTCAGCTGGCCCGTAGTCCGCCCATTGTGTGGGTGACGGAGGTGTAGTTCACATATGTGTCTCACGCCCAGCCGGTGGGCATGCCGGGGTACACAGGTGACGGGGTACACAGGTGCCGGGGTACACAGGTGACGGGGCACACAGGTGACGGGGCACATAGGTGACGGGCTACACAGGTGACGGGGGTACACAGGTGACGGGGTACACAGGTGCCGGGGTACACAGGTGACGGGGGTACACAGGTGCCGGGGTACACAGGTGACGGGGATACACAGGTGACGGGGTACATAGGTGACGGGCTACACAGGTGCCGGGGTACACAGGTGACGGGGTACACAGAAAGTACATTAGAAAGAACTTTTTCAGTGTCAGAGTAGTTAGTAAATGGAATGCATTAGGAAGTGATGTGGTGGAGGCTGACTCCGTACACAGTTTCAAGTGTAGATATGATAGAGCCCAGTAGGCTCAGGAAACTGTACACCTGTTGATTGACGGTTGAGAGGCGGGACCAAAGAGCCAGAGCTCAACCCCCGCAAGCACAACTAGGTACTCACCTAGTTGTGCTTGCGGGGGTTGAGCTCTGGCTCTTTGGTCCCGCCTCTCAACCGTCAATCAACAGGTGTACAGTTTCCTGAGTTTAATGGGCTCTATCATATCTACACTTGAAACTGTGTATGGAGTCAGCCTCCACCACATCGCTTCCTAATGCATTCCATTTGTCAACCACTCTGACGCTAAAAAAGTTCTTTCTAATATCTCTGTGGCTCATTTGGGCACTCAGCTTCCACCTGTGTCCCCTAGTGCGTGTGCCCCTTGTGTTAAACAGCCTGTCTTTATCAACCCTGTCGATTCCCCTGAGAATCTTGAATGTGGTGATCATGTCCCCCCTAACTCTTCTGTCTTCCAACGAAGTGAGTACAACTAGGTGAGTACAGGTGCCGGGGTACACAGGTGACGGGGGTACACAGGTGCCGGGGTACACAGGTGACGGGGTACACAGGTGACGGGGTACACAGGTGAAGGGGCACGCTGCTGAAGGGCTAAGGTGCTAAAGAGGTACACAGGTGAAGGGGTGCTACAATACCACAATGACAATAGTACTTATAGTCTTCTAATAAGCCTACTCACCCTCACCCAGCAGGAAGGTCTGTCAAGGAATCTTAGAAAGAAAATAAATTATTTAAATTCTTTTGTCTCCACAGAAACAATTGATATTATTGCAGTTACCGAAACATGGATAAATATAGAAAACGGAACTTTTAGCTGAATATCAAATACACGGATTTATATTATTTCACACATATATAGATTTTAGACGAGGGAGAGTAGTGTCAGGTAAATATGTCAGGTAAAATTAGCGAGCCTTGACCTTACCTTGAGGTGCTTCCGGGGCTTAGCGTCCCCGCGGCCCGGTCGTCGACCGGAACCACACACTGAACCAAATTAAAAAAATAATAATCTAATCATAGGAGTGATAAACGCCAAACTTAGACAATGGGATCATAGCAACTGTGGGATGAAATATCTAGAGCATCTAGGTCAAACAGTGTTTGTTATGGCTGACTTTAAGTTTCGTGGAATAAAGTGGTTTAACAAAGCAGGGAATACTGAAGCAGATTTTGTTAGTATTAGTTGATGGTTGCTTCCTAAAGCAAAAGTTGCGCCTCTTTAACACTTTAAGGAGCCAACGCGGGTAATATTTTGGACTTAGTGTTAATAATAATAATTTTAATTCATTGAGTTGGAGGACAGGCAACCAGTTGATACATAGAGTACAAGTTAGGCTTATATTGAGGATTAATAAATCTTCAAGTTTCTAAAACTGTTGGCATTCTTTCTAAGATCATATATGATGTACCTCGCCCTGCCCTGGTGACACACTATTATTCTCTCATCTATCCATATCTCAACTATGGTATTTGTGCTTGGGGTTCTACTACCCAAAATCATTTACGTCCTCTAATTACTCGACACAAAGCTGCTATTAGGACAATATCTAACTCTGGCCCCAGACATCACTCGGTACCCTTACTCAAATCTCTGAATATGTTAGATATTAAGTCACTGCACATCCTCTCATGTGTATTTTATATATTTAAAACTCCGAACTGTAATGTCAGTCCTGACCTTAAAAGCTTCCTAGAAGGTTGTAACAGAACCCATGAGCACCACACCATAAAGCACCACCTATTTGATATTTCAAGAGTGTGCCTTAACCAAGCTAGAAATGTTCTACAAATCAAGAGACCCAGAATGAGGAATGACCTTCCCAATCATGACAAAGGCTGTACCTCTCTCAACCAGTTTAAGATAAAAACTAAGTACTACCTAATTAACTCCATGTAACCTACCTCACCCCCTAAATGTCAACCCATGTCTTGCTATTTTCTAACAATATTGTTTGTTGAAAACTTGTATAACAGCTGATTTCTGCCATGTTCCCCCCCCCCCCCCCGTCCTTTTTATATTTTTCAACTCAATTTATGCTTTGATCTTAATTAGTATTAAGTTTTAATCAAAGTGTTTTTTCTCCACACCATGCCCGAAACGCTGTACGTATTAGTGACATTAGGTATTGTATGTACTAGCTCTATCTAGAAATCCATCATTAAGTTAGTAACTCATCTTGAATGTACTTTTACCTGAATAAACATTTGATTTGATTTAATTTTATCTCCACAACCCCCCCCCCCCCCCATTAATAAGCTCCCACAGCCTGTAAAGTGCCCCTGATGGCGTGCGTCTCAAATAGCCTCTGACAACCAAGTCCAGCTCCTGGCCTGCACGTGTGGCTTAGCCTATAGGCCCGGCGGAACTTCTATTAACAGGAGAAGGGGCAAAAGCGAGCCTCTGGCGCCTTAAAACCAATTGCTTCGGGCAGATGGAACTCGTCAGCCTGGGAAGGCAACTCATCTAGGGGAAGGAAAATCTCGAATTTAAATCTTCACTGTCATGCGGCTAAACCCACTCATGGGAAAGACTTCGGGAGTCACCCTAGAGGAAAAATCCGGAGTCAGAGTCCCTAAAACGGTTTGCAGCTGTTTACAGCTACATTCCGGCAACTCCTGCGACGACACTGGAGCCAAGCGTATCGGCGCTGCCCTTCACTTAGATCACATCGATGGCGTGGAGAGGGTGGATCTGCTGCATGGGTAACAGCCGGTTCTCCATAACTACTGCCCAGGCCTGTGCCCTGGAGAGGAAACTCCAGGCTCAACACGGAAAGCGACAGTTACCGGTGATAAGCCTACCACTCAACTGGCGTAGAGTAAGGCGCCAGAGGTTGCTTCCGTCGGTGGGAGAAATCATTCGATTTCATCGGACAGCTACCGCCCGCCTCAAGCTGGGCAGCCCCCAGCCAATAAGGTGCTGTCCCGCCACGGTCCGCCTGCTCCACTGGGTGCATAGGGCCTAGGCCACAATCCAACAAGAGGATCGTCAACCATGTACCAGGCAAAAGAAAACAAACACCGAGCCACCCAGCTCTCAAACTGGGCACATGGAATGTAAGGACCATGACACCGGGTCTCTCGGAAGATCTACTGGAAGTGAACAACGCCCGCTAGACAGCTGTGATCAACAATGAACTGCGCAGACTCCAGGTGGACATAGTCGCCCTGCAGGAGACACGTCTGCCCGCGACTGGCAGCATACGAGAGAAGGACTTTACCTTCTTCTGGCAGGGCAAACCTCCAGAAGAGGTAATGGAGCATGGAGCTGGCTTTGCCATCAGTAACAGGTTGTTAGGGTCCATAGTACCGCCCACGGAGGGGTCTGCAAGGACCATCACTCTTCAGCTTCATACAGCAGCAGGAATGGTCAGCCTCATCAACGCCTATGCACCAACATTGACCTCCTCTACCGAAGCGAAGGACGAGTTCTATGATGACCTCGGCCTAACTCGCAGAGACATACCTCAACAAGAGACAGGCTTCCTCCTGGGAAACTTTAATGCAAGAGTTGGTTCTAATCAGAGCTCTTGGCCTTCCTACCTGGGCCAGTTTAGATTTGGGAAGATGAATGAGAGTGGGCAGCGCCTCCTGGAGTTCTGCTGCCGTCATGATCTCTGCATCACCAATTCCTTCTTCGACACCAAGTCCCAGCACAAGGTTTCCTGGAGATACCCCAGGTCTAAACATTGGCACCAACTCGACTTGGTGCTTACGGGGCGTAGCGGTCTGAGAAGCGTCAAACTGACCCGCAGCTTCTAGAGCGCAGATTGTGACACCGACCACTCTCTCGTCGTTTGAAAAATAAAGTTCCAACCCCAGAAAATCCACAGAGCAAATTCAAATTCAGGACTCAATGTCAAACTGACAGTGCACACCAAGGCACAAGTCTAAATGGCATTCCTGGGGGTGGAGGCCTGGTCGAGGACCGGGCCGCGGGGACACTAAAAGCCCCGAAATCATCTCAAGATAGAGGAATGTTCAAGAAATATGTATTTCACTAAGTATTAACTATTATCACAAAAATTTTAGCGAATTAATCGTTTGGTAACTGTAGCCTGTAGGTCAACACATGCAACGGACTGTAACCTTTCCACGGCCGCCCATGCACACGATGCACGTGTGGGGCATGAGAGGTAAATTATTCAATTTGTATTGACAGGCTCAGCTAACAAACCCGGTCTTTGAGTTAGGCTCTCTTAGTGTGATGATAGCTTGATAAACTGAATTAAGTTACTATTGATCTGTGTATGGAACCATCACCTTGGATTGTCAGTGAGCAATCTGAGAGCAGCAGTACACCAAAAACTTTAACAAAATCTTGTACATCTGAGGCAAAGTGAAATAGACACCAGTAATTCCATCTATCATGCATCTATCCACACATCTATGGATCATCCAATAAAATCAGCAGACTTCTAGATGTTACTGCTGCTCGGCTTAGACTCAGTTACAAGTATCTCTGGGAATTCTCAATATCTACCGATGTAGACCTGACCAAATGTAAACTGTGTCAACAAAATTATTCGCACACCCTCCGTCACTATGTGATGGAGTGCGAAAAGATATGTAAATTTAGAGACAATTCTATAACCTATGTTCCAAAGATGTGTAAATATTTCATTCAAAATGATCTACCAGAAAATATCCAAATATCCCCAGTTTGCTAACTGTAGGTAGTAACTGAGTGATTGTAACCTATCCACCGCTGCCCACTGGATGGGGGGTGGTGTGCAGGACAAACATATAAATTGTGACACTAGCTCTCCACATATGTCAGTTGCTTAATTTAGAACCTGTACTTGTGGTCGGTTTCGAACCCATTGTTGATGTGACGACTTGTACTGAATTTTGTAACTAGCTCATCAAGATTGTAACTTGCTTAGCTAAATGAATTGTGGGGTTCAGTCTCTGAGCCCATTATGTGCCTCTGTAACCCGCCCCACTACCGCCCACAAGATGGGTATGGGGTGCATAATAAGTGAACTAAACTAAAACTACACTGATCTGTGTATTACAAATAAGTTATATGTAACTTTGATGGACTTGGCGTGTCATCCATTATTGAAAAATAATAAGAGCTTCGATCAATTAATTTGCATAAGTTTATATTAATTATAGATGTAAATGAATCCACAAATCGTCGGAAGACTGGAAAATGTTTTTAAGTATGGAAAATACAAGATCATGCATATAGGACATAACAACCCACGTCATAACTATCAAATTAACAACATTACCTTGCAGTAAATTGATGAAGAAAAGGACCATGGAGTCAGAGTCCATCACTCACTGACAGTTGCACAAGAACTGCTTGGAGCTGCAGTAAAAAAAGCTAACCAAGCTTTAGGAATAGTCAAGTGATCCTTTGACTTTCAAGGAAAATAATTAGTTTTTCAACTGTATAAATCTCTGGTGCGACCCCACTTGGATTATTGTACCCAAGCATGAATTAAAACCTCATCTTCAGAATGACATCTAGCATCTTTGGAGAAAGCTGAACACCGGGCAACAAAATTATTCTAGAACTAAGTCGACTCTCATACCAGAATTGTTGAGAGACACAAGACTAATAACACTGCAAACTAGACATGACAGGCCTGATATCGAAACTTTTAAAATGCTACCAATTTTGAGGATATCGTTTTTTTTCAGGGAAATTCCTGCGCGGGCCCTAAGCCTCTGGCTGGCCCACTAAGTGTTGCTTGTTTCTGTTTTACTTGGACGGAGTATGAGTATTTATGATTCGTATGGTCGCTTCAGTAAGATTTTGTCCTATGTGTTTAACAACTTCTTCTGCTCTGTTGAATCTAAGTTGAAATCTTAATGGGCTTGTAACTGTACACTGCGTTAGATGTGTTCTAACCATCTTCTTAGCATGGTTCTAACCATACCCGACAGACCACTGTGTTTCAGTGGTCTGTCGGGCATTTCCTCTCGTCTTCCGGAGCCGGTCGACCTGTGAGGTCGGCCGACCTCATCTTAGGGAGCTATAAATGGAGTCAAGTCAGAGTGGGAAAATGTTGTAAGTGGAGTGCCTCAAGGCTCTGTCTTGGGACCTCTGTTGTTTATAATATATATAAATGATTTAGATTCAGGTTTGAGTAGCAACATTTGCAAATTTGCCGATGATACGAAAATCGGTAGGGAAATTAATTCGGAGGAGGACTCACTATCACTTCAAGTTGATCTAGATAGGGTTTTGAAATGGTCAAAGGACTGGCAGATGCAGTTTAATGCTGATAAATGTAAAGTTCTGAGGCTAGGTAATGATGATAGAGTTACAAGATACGAGCTGGATGGTGTTGAGATTGCGAAGTCGGATTGCGAAAGGGATCTGGGAGTTATAATTAGTAAGAATTTAAAACAAAAGGATCAATGCATAAATGTTCGTAATAAGGCAAATAGGACACTCGGATTTATTAATCGCAGCGTAAGTAACAAGACACCTGGTGTGGTTCTCAAGCTATATCTTGCTCTGGTTAGGCCCCATTTAGATTATGCAGTTCAGTTTTGGTCGCCATATTATAGAATGGATATAAATTCACTTGAACGTGTCCAGCGTAGGATGACTAAGTTAATTCCCCAAATTAGAAATCTTTCATATGAAGAAAGATTAACAAAGCTTAATTTGCATTCACTGGAAAGGCGAAGAGTTAGGGGTGACATGATAGAGGTTTACAAGTGGATGAATGGACATAACAAAGGGGATATTAATAGGGTATTGAAAGTATCAACACAGGACAGAACGCGAAACAATGGGTATAAATTGGATAAGTTTAGATTTAGGAAAGACTTGGGTAAATACTGGTTCAGCAACAGGGTTGTTGATTTGTGGAACCAATTGCCGCGTAACATTGTGGAGGTGGGGTCCCTCGATTGTTTCAAGCATGGGTTGGACATGTATATGAGTGGGATTGGGTGGTTATAAATAGGAGCTGCCTCGTATGGGCCAATAGGCCTTCTGCAGTTGCCTTTGTTCTTATGTTCTTATGTCGGCCGAGCGGACAGCACACTGTACTTGTGATCCTGTGGTCCCGGGTTCGATCCCAGGCGCCGGCGAGAAACAATGGGCAGAGTTTCTTTCACCCTATGCCCCTGTTACCTAGCAGTAAAATAGGTACCTGGGTGTTAGTCAGCTGTCACGGGCTGCTTCCTGGGGGTGGAGGCCTGGTCGAGGACCGGGCCGCGGGGACACTAAAAAGCCCCGAAATCATCTCAAGATAACCTCAAGATATTCCGGAACCTGTAAGCCTATTTCCCATGCACATGGGTATCCAATTTAAGCCTGATGCGATGTAAGTGTACGTCTGTTGTTCTACTGCTCCCTTTCATCAAACTAAGTGGTTTGTAATTGGTTGAATTCTTGTACCAACCCGCAGATCCTGATGTTGCAACTGCTGTGTTGTGGTCACTACATCTTTTGCATTGCTCTGTTTTGGAGGATATCGATCCAGACAACTTCTTCAAAAGGTCAGATGTAACGCGAACTAAAAGCAACGGTTTTAAACTCATCCAGCAAAATTAATGTAAGACAGAAAACAGAAGATGCTTTTTTCACCCATAATAATTTATAAGGTTGTAAACACATGGAACCGCCTACCCACCGAAGTCTCAAATGCCAAAGCACTGATGGCTTTGGAAATCCATCTGCACAATACTGGAACCTTCGATAAGCTTTCAGCTTCCTGTCCTCGTCAAGGCCACTAGAGAGATAGTGGCCCCCTCAGGTAAACTCAGGTAACTTCAGATCTACTCTATCTGTCGATAGATCGATTACTTTCAACTTAATTTAGATAAGTATAATCGATCAGGTAATTTAAAATGTGCTATAATCTAATCTACGTAGCCTAACTTTCCATTTATAAAGGGATAATCGATTGACGCCGTAATTTCTAGTAAAGTGCAGGTAACAGCTAGAAATATACAGTATGTGCAAGCATGCTTCATGCGGCAATCATGGGCACACGTGCTTCTGCAGCTAGATGTAACATGAACAGTTTGAGTCGCATGCCCCTTATCATACCAAGGAGGCAATGCATAGTTGATACTTCTTGTTATAACGTTTTTATTCATTAAAGAGATGATATCAAAAGTGACAGACTCATGATCTAAATATATCTGTAATATTAAAATATTAAATATAATCAAACCTTTGCTCGTTTTCCGTTAAGGTATGCATTATCTACTATTTTAGGATATTAAGGGACAAAAATGGCTTGTTTATTTAAGAATAACATTTGTACTTCTCTACCTTTTTTTATCCGGACATTTTGTAACTGTATCTGCAACGTCGTGGAAGAACCTTTATAGAGAACTTCCTTCATTAGTTCCTTGCTCCCATTCACATGAAACGAGTCTCCCAAAATTCGCTCATCGACCAATGAGAATTCCAGTCATTGGCAGAATATACCAGAAAGGCTCCGCGACAACCAATCAACATAAAGAAATTTGAATGTAACCATCAATATGATTGGCCGAACTTGACGGCCACAGCAAATGGTATTCTTAGATTCATAGCAAGTGGGAGATATGAAAACATAAACATGCCTCAGTATGACGATATGGATGAACAAATTTGAAAATAACATGCAACAGGTTAACAAGAATGAGCAAAAAGAACGAGATTGGAGGTTCAATCGAGGTAGAGTAAAGTTGGAGTTGATAGGTGTAACTGTAACTAGACTGAGGAGGTAAGGAACTGTGTAAGCTTGTAAGGAAGCTTTCAATTAGACTAATGACTGAGGATCTACGAGACGCTAAATATGTTGTTTTCAAGACTTAAAGGGCGAGATTTGATTAATTAAGTTACATGATCATTGGTGTTTGTTGTTTTTAACACTGGTATTTTTGTAATTTGATGTTGGAAATTGACTTGGGCCTGGCATTGTTCTGGATAGATCGTTCTGGCTTGTTGTTAGAGTTGTATGTGAATACTGTAGATATATTCCGTGTATTGTATCTTTGAAAAGTGAACCAGATTAAGAATTTTGAAGCACCTTTCCAGTATTCTATAATTACAAGCTTAAGCACAACTGTTCTATTTAGGTACAGGCCTCTTAAGTATGGCCCAAGACATGTTGGCCTACTAGCAATAGACCTTGTCAGTAGTGGCATCACCTTACTGGCAATCTTCCTGTTACACTTTATTTTTGCTTAAATACATTGTTACATAACTTTCAAATATGTTACATTATATCTGAATACAGTAGTAGATCCACCAGCAATACCCCGTGGACCTGTTTCTAAAATATGCAGTGTTCCAATGACTGAGTAGGGTACGGAAGCAGTCAAAAGTTATGTCATTCTACATTATCACTGTTGTTTGTTGTTGTTTTAGATTCAGCTACTGGGAACAAAAAGTTGCAAGTAGCACAGTCTATGGTGAACCCGTAGTGGACTTACCCGGCACAGCAGTGGGGCTGTAACTCGCTATCACCACTCGCTATAAACAAACCTAACCTAACCTAAAGTAAAATATCAATTTTTTTATACATAATTTATGCGAGGTGTGTGATGTCACTGTGATGTTATCGGCTTGCCTCTGGGGGGATCATTTTGGATACTACTTCATAAGACTATAGTTTAAGCAAGAGTTCTCTAGGTTTACATATACTTTTCTGTCATTTATATACTGTATAGCACAAAGAAATTCTTTATAAAAAATATACAAAGTCTATATACATATGAAGTGTCTTCGTGACTCGTGCGACATCACATATGATGTACAATTATCTGCTATTGATTTCTGACATCTTTTACACTTTACTCAATACAAAGAACACTGCACATTTAGATACAGGCTCTTAAGATCCTGGATCCTTTGGGATCCCGATAGTACAGTCGGGGTTCCTTCTCAACGTACAGTTGAGAATTCCTGGTTCATATCCCGGGTGGGACAGAAAAGGTTAGGCACATTTCCTTTCACCTAATGGGTCTGTTCACCTAGCAGAAAGTAGGTAGTCAGGAGTTAGTTAGCTTGTTGTTGGGTTGCATCCTGGGCGGGGTCAGTAATTCGATATGGGGGGGTGGGGGGGGGAAGGGAGCTCGATATAAGCCTATCGTGTATGAATACACTCTGGCTTCCTGTCCCCTAGAGACGATGAATTAAGATGCTGTGCTATTTGTTAGGTGTGATATCATGACCAAAGTTAGGCATCAGGTGTTGTGTAAGATGTCATGTTATGCATTATCAGCTAAATTAGCTTCAACATTTCTTGGTTTCTGGATCGTGACTTCTAGTTTCATGTATTTTTTGTAGCTCAAATATGTAGGGAGGTACAGTAATAAAAATCATGCTGGTATTTAGTATGGGAAAAACACTTGCTTCAAATTCTGTTTTAATTTAATAACAATGGCTATTCAAGATGATATTGTAAGTAGCTTAGCACAAATATCTTTAGCAGATCAATAAACCTGAGGAATATTTAATAAGCAGAATATAGCAATAGCCAATTCATAGACATTCATTCATTATAAATTTCACAAAGTTTACAAAATAGTCCAGTGAATGGAGCTTTATAACATTTGCTAAGTATTTTTATGAGAAAATTATCTGATTTAACATGATAAAAAAGTGATAAGGTGTTTACTCTTAATTAACTTAAGAAATCATAGTCATGTGAAGCTTAAATTTAATGAGGTAGTAGCTTTAAAATTATTTTAATATGTACTGTATTAATTTATTTTCACTTATTGTACTTGCTTATTCATAACCAAGCATAGCAAATGTTTATGATGAATAGTAAGAGTTCCTTGATTACATTATTTATAACAATTAATCTAACACCTAAAAGATGCATTTGTGAAGTCTAAGATGGATTTAAGAATTGTCATCTTTTCTTAAATCCCCTAGTATGTGGATTATAAATGTTGTCTTTGCTATTGCATTTTGATTATGTTGTATTTAAAAATTTTCAGGAATACGATGTAGGGGAACAGCTGGGAAGGGGTGGCTTTGCCACTGTGTACTCTGCTAAGTGCCGCAACACTGGACAAAATGTAGCCATCAAGAAGGTGAAGAATTGGTTTGTGCTAGTATTTACCCTGCACTGCGCACCTGTTTTTGGCAAAAACTTCATAGTGTAATTGTTAAGGACATATTTTTCTTGTCTTAATAAATGTTCAGGTAAAGTTAATGTCTAAATGTCTCCAAACTCAACTATTTTTGTTTCAAAACACAAAGAGCAATGAAAACATCGAAAAAAACATTAAAATATAGCCTAATTAAAAAAAAAAGCACAACTCTCAGAATGACTTTTGTTGGCTAGCGCAGTTAAGGGGTTAAATTTTACAATTAATTTTTACAAAATTGGCTATATTAGTCAATGTTACTCACCCAATAATACAGTAAAAGGCAATAAGTAAAATCAAATCATATAATATTAAACAGATAAATATTGAAGACTTAGAAATCAAAGTAATTAAGTGAGATATAATACTGTAGTTTGTTTCATAGAATTCCTGTGGAATAGTAAAAATGATATAACTTAATTTTCTAAGAATAATAAAAACAAAATTTTAGCATATGTATTCATCAGCAAAAAATATAAAGCCTACGAAGAAAACGCCTTTTGATGTTTCTTCCATTATGTCGGGCATACAATACCTTATTTATCACCGTATTTATAACTACTGTAGTTTGTTTATGTATAATAATGTAGTTATCATTGTGTATTTTGAAGAATATTGTTGGCTGATGAACAGTGACTTTCTGCTATGTGAGAAAAAGTGCCATTGGGACTGGGAGCATATCACTTCATCATTTACAATCAGATCATATTAAATTTTTAATCCTATATATTTTCAGATTAACAAGAGTGAGATCACGGCAGGTGGTCTCATTAGCCGAGTGCGTCAGGAAGTTACTATTCACTCACAGCTCAACCACCCATCTATACTCAAGCTTTATACATTCTTTGAGGATCAGCAGTTTGTTTATCTTGTCTTAGAACTTTGCACTAAAGGGGATTGCTGAAGCATTTAACAATCTCAGAAGAGTTCTTACTGAAGATGAAGGTTTGATAATACGTTTTAAATTAGTACTGATTTAGACTACCATATATATATATATATATATATATATATATATATATATAT
>WNGS01001312.1:56757160-56774496 GCA_020271785.1 Procambarus virginalis
TACCGACTTTGCTTTTCAGAGCGGGAGAGATTTGTTTAATTAGAGGGAATACAGAGAACTTGTACAGCACACATGGACAAGATAAAACAACCTGACTTATTGAAACTCTCAAAGCTCTAAAATGTACTGTCTGGAAAGTAGACAAGAGGTATAAAATAATATATACATGGAAGATACTGGAAGGCAGGTCCAAAATTTGTATGGTAGAATAACAACAAACTAGAGTGAAATGTATGGAAGAAATGCAGAATAGAAGCAATGAGAAGAGGTGCCTTAGGCACAATTAGAGACACTGAACATCAGAGGTACATGGCTGTTCAATACTTTCCCGGCAAGGATTAGAAATATTGTTTAGAACAAAGGTGGAAGTCTTCATGAAGCAATTACATAAATTCTTGCAGGAAGTGTCAGACCAACTCGGTTGTAGGATATGTGGGCCTGTGGGCTGCTCCAAACAACTACCTGTTGGACCCAGTTATCCCAAGTTAAGCCTGGCCCCAGGCCGGGCACGTGGAGTACAACTCCTGAAACCCTCTCCAGGTATGCTATAGGTATACTGCACTTTTTGATATGTGACTAATCTGAGAAGATTACCATCAGGTGAGCCTGCCCAAAATGACACAATGTAATTGACCCTAGGGAGGTAATGAAAGGCAAACATTTCAAAAGATGAAACAATTAAGTTCTAATATCAGCATAGGACATTGTTGTTAAAATGCCTTTAGTGTGGCTAATACAGACCTTAGAGCAGACAACCATGGTGTGAGGGGAAGCTGATTTGAAGTGCTGAGCTTCCAAGGATAATTACCGAAGAAGCCACAATATGATGTACTGAATTTACCCCATTGAGCACCCTTGGGCTGGACGGTAGAGCAACGGTCTCGCTTCATGCAGGTCGGCATTCAATCCCTGACCATCCATGTGGTTGGGCACCATTCCTTACCCCTATCCCATCCCAAATCCTTATCCTGACCCCTTCCCAGTGCTATATATTTGTAATGGCTTGGCACTTTCCCCCTTAAATGAATAGTTCCCTTACCCCATGAGGCCAAATCCAGTGGCCTCAATGGGGGACAGGAAGCTGGTGGCTTCCTGTTGGGAAGTAAAAGTCTTCCTCATTATTCCTAAGATTTTTCCCATTGGATTTTGAGCTCTATCTAGTACTGTCTTGGTATTGACGGATCTGGCGTGGTAGGCGATTCCACGAGTTTATTACACGCTAGGTGAAAAAGCCTGCCCTGAAATCTGTCCTACATTGTGGCTTGTTGAGCTTAAAGTTGTTGCCCTTTGTACGTGTAATATGGACTTTTAAAGAAGTGACCTGAATTAATAGATTCCAATTTGATTATTACTGTGAGGGCATGTATGAGAGATGAACCGTGTCGTGTGGTTTATAGTGGTTGAGGCCCTCAACCATTCCTGGCATGAGAGGTGATTTAGTTCTTTGACAATTTTTGTCACTATGCATTCAACTTTTTCAAGCGTCATATCCTTTTAAAGGTTGATTGTTTTACATGAAATTTCATACAAAATTGGATAAAAATTAATGGAGTCATTAATGGAGTATTTACTGTTATTTAAATGATTAAATAACAGTAAAGACTCGAATTGGAATTTTCCCATTAAAAATGTACCATCATAAATCTTCCAACAATATCCCTTTTAGTTGCAAAATTTATCTTGTACTGTATATATTTTCCAATAACTTGTATTTAATTACTTTTACTTTTTATTTGAAAACCTAAAACCTAAATACAAGTTAGCAACTCGCCAATATTGCCTCATTTCTTTGTTAAGAGTTGGTGCTAACCCTCACTAACCCAACCATTTTACAATTTTGTTGTGTACCCTCTTCTTATCTCGTAGCACAAAGCATAAAGAGGGCATGAAGAGATTAATAAATGGAATAAATAGTTCTTGTTTGAACTCTTCAAATTCATGAACATTCTCTCTGGATGACACTTTTTAGATTTATGTTTGATATCCTAAGATTATATTTAACATTATTGTATACTTATTTACTGCAAACTCAGCAAAGGCACCAACTTTATCATGTTTTAGATCTGTGTGTGAGGACGATCTACATACATTTGGCTTTCTGATTCCTGTTTCAAATATGCTGACATATCTGGCTTCAGAAATAAGCATGTTAATGTTTATAAATACAGTAAATATCTATCTGGCTGAAATGTTGACTGAAAATGGTGTCAACTGTAAATTATTGCAGCTGCAGCCACAACCCCTCTCCTCTTCCATAAGGAAAAAATAGGCCTCTGCCTTTTATGCTTCATCCACCCATGTTCCAATAACTGACAAAATTCTACAGTAGTTCCCTAGTGTAATCCCACCTACCCAAGTCCTCTGCATGATTGTTCTCCTATCATTTGCCCCCTTAAGTCATTTTTTATCTGACACCGACCAGAATTTAATAGATCCCAACCTTGGTTGCCACTATTTTTTTCTCTGTAAGGTTATTTGATTTACACCTTTTATCTCTTTCCAGATGCCAATTATTCAATAGAATGTTCATGTCTTATGCTAATTTCTCTGAACTTAAGCTTTTAATCTCCAAGCTCTCCATTGTATGTGTCTAGGAACTGATATTTGGTGCTCATCCTGCTCACTTCCATGGAACAAACCTGCACTTTACTTTCAGAGCTAGATTGTCCTGTTAGCAATCGGGACAATGTAGTTCTAGGACGGAACCCCTCATACATAATAAAATGATCTTATCTTTCAGGATAACAAACTGGTGGAAGAGCAACTCCCACCATTTCTTAATCTAATAATCATTAATAGTTTGATGTCTTTGACATCGCTTTTTTGCTCTCATATTGGCATCCAGAATGTTATCTAAGAATTGATTCTGTAACAAAGATAGTGCTATACAGCCTTCTGGGCTTGGTGCTTTCTCTAAATATCTATCTACCCTCAATCCTATGGTACAGTAGTAGTGTTTTAAGGTGATCTAAATGTTCTAACACTAATATTTAGGTTGAAGTTTCTAAAGACCTGTAGTGCAGTGTGCTTTGACCAATTGGACTCGGGTTTAATTCCTGGGCAGAGCAAGATGTTTGGGCAGGTTTCCTTACACCTGATGTCTCTTTTTCACCTAGCAGTAAATAATATAGGGTCCTGGGAGTTAGGTAACTGTTGTGGGTTGCAACTTTGGAGAAGTTAAATGGCCTAGGGTGGACCTTAAAATGCCTAACAGGTTTCCTTATCCCCAACTGTGTGAAACATTTTAGTGTTTCATAGACCCTACAACAGGTTGCATACTGTTCATAACTCAGATCTCAAATTGATGGGGTTTAAATTGTAAATTATTTGTCCTGTGTTTTAATAACATTTTTTCTTAAAGAAATAATATAATTTAATCACTTAATTCTAGCAAAATGTAATTCGTCACAATGACTTTCAACAGATTTGCTTTATTTATTTTTTATACGGAAACCATGATATTGTGATGTAAACTGTGATCAATGCTTTTGAAGAGTTTTACTAGAGATTTTGAAGAATGTATTTCATGTACAGTACAGTACTAGCCATGGATAATATGGTGTCTGTCATAGAGCTGCATCTGTGTAGTGGCTTATAATATTGTGTTGCATATTGAACAAACCATTACAGGTATGTACTTGCTTTTGAACACAGGTCTTTAACCACAAAGGGCATTGTCATACAAGTGTTTGCAATGAGTACTCTTGCCAGAGGTGCTTCATTTTTGTGGTTTTATTGCAAAAAATCTTGCTTTCTGGTAGAGCCTGTTGGTGGCTCCATGTAGCCATCTCACTGGTGTTGCTCCAATCTACCAGTCACATCAGTGGCACCAAGTTCATTTGGTCTACCAGAGACCAGAGCTGAAACCTAACCCTTCACATGAGGCACAGGGAGCAAATGACTCCACCGTTTCACTGGGAAAGCATCCAGAAAGTCAGCAAGGTTTTACAAACAGCTGGGTTCCAAAACTCAAAAGCCACTAAAATGCCAAATAACTCTCCAAACCAAATAAAATACACAAAAGTAGCTAAAACCAGGAAGTATTGAATGCCACCACTAGGCAACTAGTCCAGCATTTTGCCCACACATCAGTTCATTCTCTGATGCCTAGCCTAGAGCAATGTTGTAAAGCTCCTTTGTTGCATTATCTTGCAGCCAGTCCCAGAGCTTCTAAACCTAAGCACCAGCCATCCTAGGACTCATCCTGTGGGAGCTTATTTTGCCAGTGTACCATTCAATTTAAAGTCTTTTCTTCACGTAAATGTTTTCTCTCAGGTTTTGTTTGGACTTGACTTTTATGTGCTCCAGCCTGCATGTGTCCAGCAGTTACTTCCCTGGGTATTCATTAGAGCACTGCCCTTACACTGTCAGAGTTCATTCTCTGGTGTAATTGGGGGGGGGGTTTCACCCCTTCAAGCCTAGGCCACTGGGGTGGAGTGCCTTACCTTAGGTATTTCAAGGGTCTCTGAACTCTATTTAGGCTCTTAGTTGGGGCATTCATTAGGTTGTGTAGGGTGCAGTCAGGGTGCACCTGGCTCTTGTTACTATGGTATACCATGGGTGCCATTTTGCAGCACAGGTAGAGGGGCTGCCGATTCCCATTTTCTTTGCCGAGCATCTAAAGTGCCTCTGAGCAACTGTCTGGTTTATTACCGGCAGGCCCTGGCATTTCCCTGATGGGTCTCTGATGAGGTCAGTTATATTTAAAGGACAGCCCATCAAGCCCGCTCTCGCCCATTGCGAGATTGAAGGTTGTTCGTCGCCATTGCTATGTGACGACGATCGTTCTTTCTGCCTCCACCATGCAGCCTGATGGGTTGATGACACTTAAAACCCCAAATCCTGTGGGGTTTGTTCCCCACAGGTTCTGATCCTCTCTGATCCTGCCTCTGAAGCAGAGTCATTTCAGGATTTTAGACAGCTGTCTCATTATGAGCTAGATTTGCCTGGATTCAGCATTTGTAGCAGTGTGCCCAGTTGGAAACCCAGGTTTGCCTTGAATTCACCTAGTTGTGCTTGTGGAAGTTGAGCTTTAGCTCTTTGGTCCCAACTCAATTGTCACTCAACTGATGTACAGATTCCTGAGCCTACTGGGCTCTATCATATCTACATTTGAAACTGTGTATGGAGTCTGCCTCCATCACATCACTGCCTAGGGCATTCCACTTGTTAACTACCCTGATGCTGAAAATATCCTTTCTAGTATCTCCATGACTCATTTGAGTACGGTACTTAGCTTCCACCTGTGTCCCCTCGTTTGTGTTCTGCCCATGCTAAATAATTTTTGTCAACCGTCAATTTCTCTGATAATTTTGTAGGTGGTGATCAAGTCTTTCCTAACTCTTTTGTCTTCTAGAGGTGTGAGGTTTAATTGCCATAGCCTTTCCTTGTAACTCATACCTCTTAGTCTGGTGGCATACCTCTGAATCTTCTCTTTGTCTTGTGTTTAACTAGGGATGAACTCCAGGCTGGAGCTGCATACTCCAGGATTGGTCTTTGTTTTCAGTCCTAGTTCAGTTCCAGCTCCATCCCTCAATGTCTTTACGGATACATTGGCTCTGGGACGAAGGTTTGGGACCAGCACTCACCAGGCTTCCAAGAGTTGGTGATCGGGTCCATTGTTTTGGGTGCACAGTACAGTGCGAGAGTCAGCAACAGTGTGGCGAGCGTTAGAGGATTCGGCTCCCTCTGGGCTCTGTGATCCAGCGTCACTGCAAATGCTTCCCAGTGATTCACTACCAGAACTAATGTGGGGGTCTCTGGTCCTGGATGCTGTGAGTGGCTCATCCACACAGTCTATGTGCGGGGTATTTCCAACATCCTCTCGGTGCTTATCTGCTCCTGAACTGACGTGCTGGGCTGAGCGCTAGGCCATCTGGTAGCAGCATTCAGTATTTTCTGGTTTTAGCTAGTTGTGTGTGTGTGTGTGTGTTTTAGAGAGATTTGGCATTTTAAGTCTTAGAAACCCAACTGCTGTCTGTAAAGCTCCGCTGACTTTCTGGCGCTTCCCCAACGAAGTAGGAGAATGTCTTTGCTCCCTGCGTCTCGTATGAATGAACCTGGTTTTGGCTCTGGTTCCTGGTAGGCCAAATGAATGCTTGCAACTGATGGATTGGAGCAATCTCGGTGAAATAGCTACAGGGAGCCACCACGGCTCTACCAGAAAGAGGCCTTTCAATACATTCAAAGCTGTATTTTGAGGATTTTTTAAATGAAACTGTGCCAAATTGCTTAAAAGTACAAATATTGGTTGTCTACATAGCTTTAATTAGAAAAATATTTGGATTTATTTCCCTTTGGGAAGAGAACTCGTGTGTTTGCCCATGTGTAGATTAATTTAGATAGCCTAAACGAGATGAGAACATTAATCATATTGAATGTATATACATCCATTTTTATATATAGCATCCAAGCTACTTTACAAGTGGCAGATCTTAATGAGCAGTATTCCTTCACTTGAGACCCACGCATGTTAATGGCTGTGTCAACAACCTTTTGCAATATTTTAAATTCAAGCTTAAATAAAATTTCATACTGTACTAAAATCACTTATTTTACCTTATTTTGGCTTAACATTTCATCAATAATAATTAAATCAATATCTACTTTTTTGTATTTAGCAGCAAAAAAACACTCAAGTACTGTAATTATCAAAAGTATTGAGCCTGGAAGACTATTTAGCAGAGTTTGTTACACAGAACATAAATACCAGCATTAAACGTAATGAAATGCCTCTTTCTGATGGCATCCAGGAGCCATTAGTGCTCTCTCGTGCCGAGATGGATTCCATGCTGGGTTACATCTGTTGTAAGTCCTGTTTGGCCAACCAGGGACCAGACCCAGAGCCTGGCCTTCCATCACAGACACAGGGAGCAGGGATTTAATATCACCCCACTTGGAAAGCAGAGAATCGGTGAAGCTTTACACGCAACTGCAAGGTACACAGAAAACAGTAGTGAAACTGCCAAAACAACTCGGTAAACTTTTAAGGTACTGTAAATACAAGCGATTCACTCTAGCATGAACCTGTTAGGATTGGTAGTTGCCACGAGGTGACCCAGAGCCCTGATCCACAGCTGACTCCAAGGCCAGTCTAAAGCTGACACCACTCAGAAATGACAAATCAACAAACCTGGTAAGGAGAGAGTCGGGGAGCCAGCCACTAGGCCTCTACGAGAAAGTGGCATGGCCTTACATTAAAGTTGGTTGTCTGGAAGAAGCTCTTTGGTGGCTCCCTAAACCTAACCACATAGAGAAAAACAAAGGACTTGCCATGGAGAAGGAGAGATCATGGGCCAGGAAGCCCAGCCCAGCTTCACAAAAGGCCACCAGGGATCAATAACAAGGTCACCAGGATTCCATTAGAACAGTAAAACCCCCAAGCCTGAAAATCGGCCAATGAATTGGAAGAGAAAATTGCAGTCAAGTTGCATACTGACAAACACCAAAGGCCAGAGGGAAACTGCAAACTGGTTAGATATAAAGACACTTCAGACGACCGGAGGAAAATAAGCCACAGAAAATAACAATGGTCGAAGACAAACTGAAACAACGTCACTTAATAATAGTTCCGAACCTGGACCATTATTTAGCGGAGTGAACCAAAATATTTTCACTTTCTGTATTTTCAGGTGTGTGGGTTGGGTGTCTCTGTTCATCCACATTACTGTTACTTAGTGCCTGCAGAACTCTTTCTGACATTTCCAAACCAGTGTCCACTGCTTAACATAAAATTTAAAAATCACCTAAAATGCTAATTTAATTGGTTGAAAATACTAAAATTCTTTTAACTACAAGATGTGAGATGAACTAAATTCTAGGATGACAGAAAATTCCTTTACAGCAAACAGTGCATTTCATTGCCATAATAAATGTAGTGGAAATAATAGAGTGTTGTACAATAATAACCATATAGGGAGTAAGTCATCAAACCCGGTGCTGTTGCACACAAACAGAACAACAAATGTCTCATAAGATTATCAGTCTATAAATAAACATCTTATTAATACAGTATTATTTCTGACCAGTCACCTAGTCATAAAACTGGATCCAGGTTTCATTGTGAATCTCTAAAATATTTATTTAGATGCATATTTAAATACGTACCATTATAAAGGTATAATATATAATATACTTACTAGATACTCTTCATCTGAAAGTATGAATGTAGTATACAGTATAGCATGCACAGAATTTAGTAATTCCCACCTGCATTTTTTAAGAACACAAATATGCCTTTAAAGAATTTCTGTCACACATGAGGACTGAACACACATTTGTACACTTGTCAAATACACAGAAGTACATCAGTACCTGTAATACATTTGCCTCGGATTCAATACCAACGTCAACATTATATTAAAGAGAAACGAGCCTACAATGGGATAATAAAATAAACTTTTCTGGAGATTTACTTTAACACGAGGTACTTCAGTACAAAATATATCATAATACCATTAGAGAAGACAATGAAAAATTAAACAAGAAAATTGTGATTATAGAATTTGTCGCACACAGTACAGTATATAAAAACAAGGCCATGTTTTATAAGCTGTAAGGAATCGGTGATTTAGGTGAACCAGTTACAGATTGTAAATGATATAATGATTCTCTTGTTTAAATAAGCAAGGCAATAACTTTATTCCACATAACCTGAGTAAGATTTGGGTTGAGAGTAGCAAGAAGAAGAGTTGGCGAGGATAGATGGTAACGGGAATTGACGTGCTCGCCCATCAGAGAGTGGCAAGATACCAGCCAATTAAGAAGCTGGTTCAGAGTTTGTTTCCATTCAGACTGTCCAGATAAGGTTACGAGGGAAGGAAGTAGTAGACGATCTCGCAGAGCAGGTGTCTCAGCAAGGACTTCCATCTGGTTTGTGGCCCACAGGTCTGACCAGACCAAAAGTCCCATCACTACTAGATCCAGATAGAATGTGACTCTTTGCTGCTGTTCATGAACAGCCACAAGGTTGTCTCCAGGTTTCTTCTTCAGATGATCTCGCAACCTTCCCAGAAGTTGCAAGAACCATGCACTACTTTCCTTCACTCGACATCGGACTATAAGTGTGTTGGACATTACTCGAAGCAGGTGTGAACGGTCACCGGGTAGAGAGGCAGCCGAGTCAACCAGATCGTTTAACCAAGGCAGAGCCAATTCCTCGGGGTCCTTCTCGGCAACGTGACAGCGTAAAACTGCAGCGCGGTATAGTCGTTCGTCTGTAACTTCCCACCACAGTGATGGTGAAGTTAGCCGTTCTATGTGCTTCTGAGGAAGATCTGCTACACATGCCTTGTATGATACATATAAGACCTCATTTGATGGATCAATATGTTCATTTAGATTCTCTATTGCATTACTTAGAACATTTCTATTGGTGTCAAAAATAAAGTCAGCAGTAAGGTTTGGTTTTAATGCCTCAAGAAGTGCCTTCATATGCACAGTGTCTGATAAATGTTGATTGAAAACATAGGACAAGAATGGCTGTAAGACAGTAGGGGGTAATCCACGACCAAGATGATCCAACAATTGATATAGGACAATTTCATCCTCTCGTGTTAAACCATTAGATGGTGCAGGAACTAACCATTTACTGATTAGAGCACTTGCAGAGGTCGACTTGTTACACTGACGACCTGCAATCTTGAAAAGACTATGACGTATTCTTGTAATCCAGTCATAGTTACAGGTTGACTGTGCTACTGTCAAAACGTTCTCAAGAAAACACCAGTCCAAGGCAGGATACGGTCGAGAGAGAGATTGACCGAGTGCCTCAAGCATCAATACGGAGCTCCTAAGTAACCTCTGCTTCACCTGCTCACATTCACAGTTCTCCATCATTTTGGGGAATTCCAAAAGAAAACTTACCAGAGCCTTCAGAATTGACGAGTCTTTGAAGAAACTGTAGGACTGCGGCTCGGGTTGGCCGCCACTGCCTTTAATCCCCCTGCGCTTAGCTTCTTGAACAGCAGTTAAGTATATGCCTTTCGGAAGGGCGGCAACTTCCCGTGATACTAAAGAATTTATAAAGCTCGCAACATATTCAAGATGAGATTCAGGACAGCCCTTTATTAACTTAACCCAGCCTAGACCAGGAACATAATTCAATACATCTTCAGGTTTGCGAGCAGCCTCAAATGGTGTGGCTGCCATACTGGCCGGTAATTGGTGACCATGTCTTGCATACTGTGGAAGCATCTTCAGTGTGTAATTATCATACTTAAACTTTTCAAGTGCCATGTATGCAGCTTTCACTACTGGAAGTGATCGGTGAGATGCAACCCAGTTCCACAAGATGGTCAGAGCATCAGTAGTGAACTTATCATATTCTGTACTGGCCACATGGAGCACTGGCACAAGCCCTAATAGTGTGCAGAGTTTCTCTGTGACCCCAGGCCTCTTATCTCGTACCAATTTTGGCGCAATAACACGCCAAGTTGTCCGTAGATCTATTATCTGATTGGCACACAAATCATAGATACCATCCAGAGCTATGAGAGTCTGTGCTGTTCCATCTTCATCTCTACATTCATTTAGGAATCCAGAGAGAAGTGGTAAAAGCTCCTCACCATGTTGAGAAGGCCTGCAAAAAAAATAATAATGGTGTTATGCAACCTTTCTCTAGTGGTACGTCGGTAGTTCTAGAGCTTACTTCTATCAATCCCCAGCCACCCCCCCCCCCTTCTACCCGATCACCAGGCTCTCTCAATAATTAGTGGAAGGAAGCAACGTTATCTTGCCCTCTCAAGACGGGAGGGCAACTTGTGGTGTTTAAGAGATCAACTTGCCAACTTAGTCACCCACTTGCCAACCACACAACAAAATTACACATCTCCAAGAGAGGTTTGTGAGTACCAAACTACCATACAAGTACCTTAACACCTTGATGCTTAACTTTCCCCTCCACCAACTAGTGAGGTATACAGACCTTCCTACAGTCAGTAGTCACTGAGAGGCAAGCATCCGTGACAGCCCAGGGTCTTGCAGTAGCCCATTTTCTTGATTTGCCACAATGTAAAACAATGCAATGGTTTTGCCTAACTAGAAACATATGAATGCCAATGCATAGAAAATGTCAATAACATAATACCTTAATGTCACATTTTAAATGATTTGTTAATTTCATACCCACCTATGGCCCTAGTGGATTTTCTTGTAAAGATGCTATTCTGTATTTTCAATATGTATACGAGTGGCTTTTGCATAATGAAGTGCAAATTCATTTGCACTTCAAATAATTTTCCTACAATGCAGTAGATGTTAAGCCTTTGGCCAATAGTTTGATGCAAATCATTATCTTGGCAATCAGCACAACATTTGCAACCCTCATGATTTCAGCACTCTTCGACTCTAATGATATTAAATAGGGTCCAGGTAGTACAGTTGGGTTCGTTCTTAACATATAATCGAGAATTCTGGGTTTGAATCTCAGGTGAGGACAGAAATGGTTGGGCACATTTCCTTTCACCTAATGCACCTATTCACCTAGCAGTAAGTAGGTACTCAGGAGTTAGTCAGCTTGTTGTGGGGTTGAATCCTGGGCGGGGACAGTAATTCGACCCAGGAGGGGGAGGGGGGGAGCTGGATATAAGCCTAACAGGTATAAATACACTGGCTGCCTGTACCATGAGACAATGAATTATTATTAATTATTTCCTGGCGATACTGCCTGTATCTGTTTAAACCCCAACCAGTATCTTTGTACCTCAAAGGTGTAGGGAAGCACCTTTGGGGTACAAAGGTACTGGTCTTTGCTGCCAGTGGGCTGACATTGTCACAGGAGTTGATTGGCATTTGGCTGGCCCAGGGGTGCCAGTATAATATGCTCTCATTCCTGGATTATTCAAGCATTTGTGCAATCACGCAAGAAACCTGTACATCTTTCTTTAATCGTGGCAGCTTTGTTTACATTTATTGAACAGTTTACATGCTTCGAAACTTCCCAAACCAAGGTTATTGTTACAAACAACCTCGTAGTGCAGGTTTTGTAAGCTGCATAAATGTACGTTGAATAATGGCCCAGGATGTACCTGAGGGGGCAAGTCAAAGTAAAAAAAAAAAAAATTATTATTACAAATAAACTTAATTTTGAAAATAGCAACCCATTAAATACTAACCTAAATATTATTGTACTTACTTTGCTTTACAAACACTAGAGACCACAAAGGCACGAGCAATTTGAATCTCATTGGTATTAATGGACTTGTCGTGGATGAGCTGAGAAAGATATGAATAGGTTCTTGGCTCCACTGTCCACAAGTCATATACAAGACGCAAAACCAGTGGGCGCAACGACCCGGATGACCAGAGAGCAAGAAGTGTCTTCAGCACCAGGGCAACACACAGCTGTGGGGGTTCAAACTTAGAATTATAATATTTGTATTACCTTTACCTGTCATGAAAAGGCCAGGTCTATACAGTACTACTGATTCCATCACTGGCACTTTGGTCTTAAAATATATACAATATAAAAAATCTCTAGACATGATGTACATTAGAATATTCTTAATACTTTCAATATTCACATTAGCATATGTATATATTTATGTCTCTCTCTCTCTTTCTCTCTCTCTCTCAATGCACCTGTATTCTAAAATTAAGCAAATTTGCAATTACAAATCATATTTTTGCATGCAGGAGCATACTACTAGTGTCTCCTGTTAGCAGTCTTAGAGCATTGCCTTACCATAATGCATGTTTAACCTTACAACATAATCTCTGACAAATCAATTTACAATTGCCATCCAATTATTTTCCAACTGAACAGGGGCAAACAGTTAAGGATCAGTGCCCATTTGACTATTCCTGTCCTCCTTTGATACTGTCAATTTAACTGCATGCCTTGATATTTTTTCCTTTGCAAAGAAGACGTATGAAGAAAGCGCAGCACTGAATGTAACGAAGTACCCCTTTTTGGGCGAGTCAAGACACATCAGTCATATGCATCCTGTTGGCCTACTGGAGACCAGAGCCAGAACCTGGTGCTCTCTTAGAGACACAGGGGACAGGGTATTATGAAACTCGCCAGGAAAGCAAAGACACCAGATAAGACTATAGACACAACTGCATGGTTCGTGAAAATAAACCACCAAAACAGTCAACAGAAACCCCAAAAGAATCACTCAAAACAAGAGGTTCGTTCAAAAGCAGGTACGAATTGCAGCCAAGTAGGGAGGAGAGGGAAAGGGGTCAGGGAGCCACCCACAAAATGGCCTTTCATTACATTCAAAGTTGGTTTTCTGGGGAAGCCCCTTTGGTAGGTCCTTGAAGATAACAGCAGAGATGAAGGAAAAATGGGACTTACCAGGGAGGAGAGGTGGCAGCTACAAAGTCAAAGAAGAAATGTCAGATTGAGAAACCCAGACCAGGGCAAAACAACCTAAATGGGACTAGGAACACTGACTAGATACCTTGCCATCAAATCCCCGTTAGATCTCCAAAACCCCCCAAGCCTGAATATCAGCCCACGACATACTGAAAACAACAGCTAAAGCCATGAACTTATGAACATTGTAGGCCAGAGGGTAGACTAAAGACTTGCTAGCTTTAATATCATGTTCTTATCCTGGAATTAGGAAGCATCAGAATCTTACACAGAAAGTAAACTTTCAAATTTAAAGACTGACTCTTTGAAGCTGTAAAACCTAGTCACATTGTGAAAAACTCTCATGTGAAATTAAAACAATGTAAAACCTACCTTGTTAACAGCCAGAGATGGTAAGGTGTAGAGAATAGTGAGGCGAGTGGTGGGATCAGTTTCACGACCTAAACGGTACAACACCATTGGGAATACCTCTAAAGATAACGCCTTTTTCTTCATCACTTCACGTTCCAGAACCTAAATTTAAGGGAAAACTGATGAAATAATACACTTGACTGGTACATCTAAGTTTTACTTGACTCATTTCACAACATATTTAAATTAACACACAAGTAAATGTAAAATTCAAAGCAGGAATTACAATTAACCTAATAATGAAAGTACTGTACATGTTTACATTTAAGATTACTTGGGCTGGATGGTAGAGTGACTGTCTCACTTCCTGCAGGTTGGCAAAATTCCACGACAGTCCAAGTGGTTTGGCACCATTCCTTCCCTTCATTCTATCCTAAATTTTTATCCTCATATCCCTTCCAATTGCTATACAGGTACTTATAGTCCTAATGACTTAGGACTGATAATTACCTACCTTCTGTACCTACCTTAGTTGCCTGTTGTACAGATTGAGTTGTGGAGCCTTGGTACAAAAACACAGATGTTACAATGGTGTGGTAGAAACTTGAAATCTGATTGATTGATGATGCTAGCTTTGTTAACCAGTCAGAGGCCAGCTTTGGGTCTCGTACTAATCGGTCAGAAAATTCAAGGCAGAATGTACGAGACCAGACTTGAAAATGTACAACACAGTGTTTCCCAATACTCATTGCCTGTAAACAAACAGCAATAAATGTTTCTAAGATACTAATGTATACACTTCTACATAATATTTAGGAGTCAACACAGCAGACAAAAAAATCAGTCATCGAGCTTCATGGAGAGCGCCTGTCTGAGTAAAACATTCAGCCACTCCCAAATGTATAGCCTGTAGAATTCAGTGAACAGGATTATGTAGTCAGAAAAGACAACACACTGCAACAACACCACAAAGAATGTTTATAAGTGCTAAGAAGAAATCACTTGAAAATAACCATACCAGCCAAAACCGGCTGAAAAAGATCTGTTCATAAATTTGAGCCTAACAAAACACCAAGGGAAGGCTGTGGTTAACTACCAATTAGTGCAACTCTCTACTTCGCTGCAGCACTACACATCACCAGTTCCACACACCAAAGCAAGTCCATGTGACAGGTTAAAAACATCCACATGTTGTATATGGGTCCTGTAGTACAGTCGTCTACATCCTAGACTCGCAATCAATAAATCCATATTTGATCCCAGGCAGGACAGAAATGGTTGAGCATGCTTCCTTCACCTGAAGCCTCTGTTCACCTAGCAGTTAGTAAGTATCCAGGAGTTGGGCAACTGTTGTGCTGCATCTGGGGAAAGTTAGTAGCTGGCCTAGGGGGACCTCGATAAGCCTAGGTACAAGGTTCCTGTCCCCAAACAATGTAAGGTAAGGCAACTACGAGGAGAAAATGCTATTCAGACAACAGACATTATTTAATACATAAATAAAAAATTGTCACCTTTAATTTGAGTTTTGGATATGGCCAGATGGACTCTGCAGTTTATTTCCCTAAGATTTTGAGAGTACCTGTATGTCCCCATGGCCTCTTGTCTGACTGGGCCGCATGGATGACAGTCTCACCAAACTGTTGGATGCCGCTGCATGTAGTATGCAAATCAAAGCCCGATTGATCAGGCACCCTTTGGAGGCATTTACTAAGTTGTCTGTTGAGCAGAGAGGTATATTGATAATGTGCCTTATATTTAGGAGAAAGGTGTTGAGCCCTCAATGTTTATAGATTTGTCTCTAACGATAACTTATTGCACCCACACTTTTTAAACTGGCTATTTTGCACATTCTGCCATTAGTACAATGATATGTGATCAAGCCTAATTCCAACAAATTTTCTCGAACTTGAAAGTTACAATATATAAAACATAATACTTGGGTGAGTGTTTTTAAGGAAATTTTAAAGTCTTGCTGGCTGCTGACTTGATGCATTGGTCTGTCCTGGAACACTAGTAATATCAATCCTCTTCAGGGTCCTTTGCAACCCTGTTTATCTAACAAATGGCTTTAAGCTACAGTGATAACACTCATTTCATTCACTCAATATCACAATACCTCCAATGTAGTAAAGTTACTTCAACAGGATATACTACAACTTTCCATTTTCTGTCTCTTGAGATACATATTTAATTTCATCACAAGTTCTTGATTGTTAAATGTTCCCTAATTGTCTAACAACTTCAAATAATGTTGCAGTATGATTGTTAGAATTGATAGGTAACATAAAAAGGTATAATCAATATATGAAGGCTTGGAAATGTCTTATCATAAGGGTATAGTCACGCTGAATGTCCATGGCCCCCTCTATAGTTATGCATTATGATGGATCTGGCCGACCTCTTGTTTATTAAATATTTACATTAATCATGTAAGATTCGCTAGGAATGGACCCCTCCCCAGGATGCAACCCACAATAGCTACCTAACTCCCAGGTACACATTTACAGTACTGCTACGTAAACAAAGGCATTAGTTGAAAAGTAAATGTGCCTGACTACTTCTACCATTTTTATTAAGTGTGCCCCTACAACCACTTGAGCTGGACGGTAGAGCGACGGTCTTGCTTCATGCAGGTCGGCGTTCAATTCCCGACTGTCCAAGTGGTTGGGCACCATTCCTTTTCCCCGTCCCATCCCAAATCCTAATCCTGACCCCTTCCCAGTGCTATATACAGTAGTCATAATGGTTTGGTGCTTTCTCCTCATAGTTCCCTTCCATTCTGTCCCACCTGGGGATCAAACCCGGGATCCTCGATTGCGAATTGAGAACGTAGACTACTGTACCACAGAACCCATATTATGCTTGTGTTCCTCTATATTACCACTATAATCTCAAGAATACTGTTTCTTAATAGTCCAAAGTGTAATTACCTAAGTGTAATTACCTAATTGTAGTTACAGGATGAGAGCTACGCTCATGGTGTCCCATCTTCCCAGCACTCTGTCATATAACGATTTGAAACTACTGATGGTTTTGACCTCCACCAACTTCTCACTTATCCTGTTCCAACCATCCACCACAGTTTGCAGAAGTGAACTTAATATTTTTTCAGCATCTTTAATTCCTTAGCTCGAATCTATGGTATTATTCTTTGAAGTTGCAGTTTTCAAGACGTCCTGTTTGTCAATTTTGTTGATTCATGTTGCTATTTTGTTTGTAGTTATCAAATCTTCTCTTTTTCTTCTATCTTCAAGCTTTGGGAAATTTAACACTTCTAGCCTCTCCTCGTAGCTTTTGTTTTTCTGTTCTGAAACCATTTAGTACATGTCTTTGCATCTTTTGCAGTGTATTATTGCCTAAATATTTTTCCTATTAAGTATTATCCCAGCTCAGTCTAGGTGTCTACAGCTTACTTTACCCATCCCAATGCTCAACACTGACCACTATCTTATAAACAAATGTCCTCACTGGTATACACGTCAAAACTGCCAGATGGTGCAAGCCAACATTTAAGAGTTAATGCAACAAGCACATCCTGCAATGAAAGAAAGATTTAAATGTATAAAAATATTTCAAAAGCATAAAATAATTTACTGGATACAATACCTGCCAGCTGGGTATTAGATGATGCTTGTGCAGGTGTTGCCTGTACAAGAGACACCAA
>WNGS01001312.1:56774596-56803420 GCA_020271785.1 Procambarus virginalis
TTACCACAATTACCTGAAGGTTTTATGGTAGGGGGACCCCCTGCCAAAGAATAACATCTCTTCCTCACCACCTTCTCCATAAACCATCAACTAAGTACAGGTAAAGTGAGAATATATTGCATTTATTTAATTTATTTACTGTACATGTTTTTTTCTGTGTCCAAGAACAACCCAATTTACATTATTCCTAAAGGGAAAGAATATTTGGAACTCAAACAGATCGACACTCTAGCGGCCTTCTGGAACCAAAATAAGTTAATTGGCCCAGCCCAAGCAAGCCAAGGTTCGACTGTATAAAAGTTATTAAACTAAGACTGAGAAATATACTGTACTGAAATAGTTTGGTCAACTTTGACAAGTTTATCATAACAGGGTGCTGAAGGGAGTGAATTTTAGGATAAAAGAGGAAGGCCAAAATGATTGGGAAGACAAATAGGAAATAAAAAAGAGAAAAGACAGACAATATGATTGTTGAAGTTGCTATCTGTGGTATTGAACAGATGAACTATATCAAAGAATTACAATACTTTATCTACTATGTACTGCACTAATAGTTTTTAGCTTGCTGTTTACAGTCACCAGTTAACTTTTTTTTTACTATTTAAGCAATTTTAAGTATTCATTGTTAAATATCAACTTACATACCTCTATAAGCTTTTGATTATTTGATCAATTCAAATTTCCACTCCTGTTTTGATAACTTCCTTTGAAGTGCCATCTAGATCTGACAACTTTTGCGAATCTAGCTTAGAAAAACATTTTCTTCCATTAATTCAAGGTTTCCCTCCTGCCTGTTGGGTCTACAGCCTGGCCAGCTGCCTCCAAAGATGTTACTTTCCTCCCAGAAATCTTTAATTCAATAATCAACATTAATTTGTACATCTTGAATTTAACAACTTACAAGAAAACAACGAGCACAACCAATACAATGTAGCTACGGGTAAAACCTTAAAATTCTATCCCAGTTCTTTGGTATTTATTGCAACTATTGTTATGTGGTACAAGGAGTGGCTGCAGAGAATAACTGTAGAGACAGGAGCTACATGTAACAAGGAAAGGCATAAAAGTAGACAGTATAGTCAGACAGGAAGTAGAGGACAAAAAGGGTACAGACAGGTCTGAAAATTTGAACAACATTATTAATAGTACAGTAGTTACATTACCATCACAAGCAACATTACCTTTTGACTCTCTCCCTCTGGCCCTGGAGCAACATTTTCCACTGTATAATGGCCAATGATTGGGTCGGGGAAAGTTGAAGGGAGAGTGTACTGTGCCTGTAGTGTAAATGGTTCCCGGCGGTAGAACGTCAGCATCTTGGAAAATGGTACCTAAGGGGGAAACAATTAAGAGAGCTCAATATAATTAGTACAATGGCAAGCACAATAAATAACAGCAAACAAGTAATTACATACAAATGTTAAACCTATACAGTGGTTCCTCAGCTTACAAGCACCCCTGGTTACGAGTTTTTCGGGTTACGAGCAGGATTTGCTCGGAAAATTTGTATCGGGATACGAGTTTGTTGATACGCGTAAGGGCCGACCTAGCGCGAGGTGGCATGGCAATCGCCGCTCAGTTTGCTAGTGCCTCGCGCCCAGTAACTATCCTGCCTGAATTCTTTACAAGGATTTACCATTTATTTTCTGAGTTTTTGCTATTTGAGCATAAGATTTGTTATAATTTACATCGCAATGGGTCCCAAGAAAGCCAGTGGTAAGGTTCAAGGCAAGAAATCGCATGTGAGGATGACAATAGAGGAAAAGCAAGAGATCGTTTGGAAGCATGAAAATGGTGCACGTGTTGTTGAACTTTGTAAGCAGTGCAACAAATCCACGTCAATGATATGCACTATACTTGCCAAGAAAAAGGATATTACGAGTGCTAAAGTGGCATAAGGAGTACAGTATCAACAATCACGAAACAAAGACCACAAATTCTTGAGGAAAAGTTGTTATTAATTTGGATACACAACAAGGAGTTAGCGGGTGATAGTGTTTCAGAGGCTATCATTTGTGAGAAAGCCAGGGTATTGCACGAAGACCTTGTAAAGAAAACCCCTGGAACGAGTGCAGATATGAAAGACTTTAAAGCAAGCAGGGGATGGTTTGAGAAATTTAGAAAAAGAAGCGGTATTCATAGTGTTGTGAGGCATGGGGAGGCTGCCAGCTCAGACAAACCAGCGGCTGAAAAATTTATTGAAGAATTTAAAGAGTTTGCAGAGGCTGAGGGATACCTACCAAAACAGGTGTTTAATTAATTGTGATGAAACTGGACTGTTCTTAATCTTCCATGGACAGATTTGTTGTGAGAACATCGAGCAGTGAGCCACAACCAGGACCTAGTGGTATGCAGGCAAAACGTGCCAAAGAATGCACCCCAGAGGTCCTCACTGCCTGTTGTTATAATGGAAGGGGACTTCCCTTCCAAACTCCTCTCCTCCCCCCCCCCTCCTCCTCACCATCTTCCATACGCCAAGAGCAGTCATCAGCAATGGTAAGTAATAATGAACATAGTTTTGTAGTGTAGATTTTGATGAATTAGGTATAAAATTTAGTTTGAAGTGAGGTTTTTGGGTAGCCAGGAACGGATTAATTTATTTCCCATTATTTCTTATGGGAAAATTAGCTTTGGGTTACGAGCTGTCTCCAGGAACGGATTAAACTCTTAAACCAAGGTACCCCTGTATATAGTGTGATTACATGAAAAGAACCAAGAATGTAGAACTTTTCAAATGCCATAAAACAAGAACATTATGCTATACTGTACATGTAACAGAAAATGTAACATAACCGAGTTTACTGGATAATTACAAAAAATTATTTCATGTAGTTCTAATATACGTCTCTAGATGATTGAAAAATTTCTTCTGAATTCTTAGTAAATTTCCATTTCTCAATTTGCCACAGCCAAACAACTGTATATCCAGTTTGTATTATTTTTCTCACTCAGTTTCCATGTACTGCAGATCAATAACAACTATTTAGTTTTCTTAAATATTGTCCATTGCAGTGTGATTTTTTTTTGGAGGGGGGGGAGAGATGCCTTTATGCTAGTATAGGGCGATTGATGTAACATTTTCTGGTACGCATCAAGACATTTTAGTGGCCAAGAACCTATAATCATGTTTAGTTGCGCTGGTTAGTGCATTCTATTTGTGTTTTTCTTTTAATATGGGTAAAATAATTTTATTACAAAGTTAGGCCAGCACCATATACTGAGTAAAAACAAGTTGAAATAACACAATACAATTAATAACAGTTATGATTGAATAGTGTTCAAAAACACTTCCTTGTGGGACTTCTCGTATTGCTCTTACGAGAACTTTGCTTTAACTCTTATTTTATATGTGAAATTTCTTTATGAATGTGCAAAGTTGCCTCTCAGGCAAAAACAATTTGGTCATACAGGTATACAATATTTGTGAACAGTACCATTATACACTGATAAAAAACTGACACTACCAAATTAACTTCACAAAATGAGCACACTATTCCACAAGATTACATTACCATCGACCCTGTTTGTGAATGGAAATTCATGTGCAGAATCAAATGATCTTTATTAAAAAAATAAAACCAGTTTCTTTTTTAACCCTTAAAATATATTTTACTTCTTTAAATAAAGCACATGCCTTAGGGGGGGTAAACCATTCAGAGGGACCTACCTACCTTGCGATGATTTCGGGGCCCCATGTCCTCATGGCCAGGAGACCGAGGACATGCACTGGGCACAAACTCACATCTACCAGAATCAACCACTGTGCATATCTGAATTTACCCATGCTATTCGCACACATAAATTGCACATATCAGATTCCACTGCCAAGTACTCTGAACTCTGTTGATAAAAACAGACTACACAACTATAAAGCTTACTTGATGATTCTTGGGGAAGACTTCCATGTCCCCTTCTTGTCCCGATTCATCTTGCCAGACGAGTCGAATGCTATACGGTTGAACATCAGTTACTAAAAATTCGCGAACCTAAGAAAAAGAAATACATGCTGTAATTATATTAAGTGATCTATCACCTTCCACTTTAATATGTGAACATAGAACTAAACAACAATACATGTGATAATTTGCCAACATATGATCATGAAAATCTCAAACATAACATACATAGCAAGGAAGCACTGACATGCCTCAAGTGATGTGGATTAAACATCACTTTACTAAAAAAAAAAAACCCTAGCATTTATGCTAATATACAAACTCTCAGATGCAACAACCTTAAATTTAGCTGGCAGGTAAATATAGAAAACTTCCTAGAAAACCCAGTACTGTACATTAACTTCCTATGAGCCTTCAACCACTATAAATTTGAAGGGGAAGACGAGAATGCTGTAATGCTACACAAGAAAAAATTCAGAGCTAATGAGAGATGTTTGTGTTTAACCGCAGATAAGGAACAAATTAATTTAGGAACATTCTCAAATACAACTTGTTTGGATCACAATCCCATAGAGGTAAAAACAAATATAAACTCCTGTAACATGTCCAAAGTGTGTGTGCAATGGAAGGAGCACTTTAAAAATATTTTAACAATAAAAGCATTGAGTGGAAAAAATAACAATGAATTAGCCAACATTACCTGGGACACAGCACTGAACCCTCAAACACTAACATGATGCGATATACAAAATCTGCAAAAATCATGTCCCTCTGAGAAAGTAAGCCCTAATTTGTAAAAAGGACCACAGAACACCGTATAGAAGAAAAGATTAAAATCCAGTGTTGAATGTAATGAAACACTTTTCTGGGCGAGTCCCGGAGGCTCCGTGGAGCTTACCCGACCCACAACCTGGCCCCCTTCGGAGGTGCGCAAGGAACAATGGCTTATGGAAACCCCTATGTGGTTGGAAGCCGAACCAATCATGCATCAACAGCCCAAGGACCCCTCTGGAAAGTCGCCGTCCAGTTCTTCGCCAGAAAAGAAGGAATTGGGTGTAAATGTACAAACCTACCACCAAGACCGAAAGAGCTGAAACTCCTGCACCGGAGGAGAGTATGAAGCTCCTCAACCCGACCCCCATAGGCCAATGCCTACAAGAAAAGAGCCTTAGCAAAACAATCCCGAACCGAAGGAGCCACCACAAACCGAGGAGAAGATAGAAAAGAGCACTTGGTCCAACGACCAGGATGGCTCAGGCAGTGCATGAGCAGGCTGAAGGCGAAACAATGCACAAGATGGCTTGCTATACGGAGCGGAAGCAACATCCAACCCAAACACAAGCAGGAGAGGCTCCGCCAGTGCCGCATGATACGGGGCGATAGTATTTGGCACAAGATGACGGTCCTGAAACAGCCGAGAAAAAGGACAAAAACAACCCGATCCAAAACCGAAGACAACCTATGAAGAGAAAAATTGATGAAAGGACTGCCAGGGGACTTCAAACAGCTGCGGAGACAAAGCACGCAGGTGGAACACCATCAATGAAGCCATGTGATCACCATACAAGTGGTGATAAACCCGCATCAGAAAGACCAGATGCGAAACTGGAGGAGAATATCTAACCAGCCATGTACCGGACCGGCTCGATCTGCTGAAAGAGGCAGACCCGTGGAAAAGTCAGCGGGTTCAGTTGAAAGTCTCCAAACGAGCCAGAACCCGAAGCAACAGCTGGACCAGGGAAGGGGATAAGAGGTACAGATAACCTTACCACAACCAGTCCTGCCGAAAGGAATTGGCCCCGACTGCCTCGCAGTCAGGAAAGGGAGTCACGTATACCGGGAGACTCCTCGACCACGCCGATGCCAAGAGGTCCACCTCCGGACGCCCATACGTCCGGCAGAGCCAACTGAACGAGTCAGTGTTAACCGTCCATTCCATGGAAAGAAGAAATGAACTGTGAAAGGCCGTCCGCCAGGACGTTGGACACTCCCTGGATATGAATCGCCAGGAGAGCCAAACACCCTGAGAACTCGGCAGACGAGTCGCCCAAAGCAACCAATCCCAAAAAGTCAAGGACTGCATCGAACCTCTGCAATTCAAGCAATGAATCACCGGGGTACAGTCCGAATTGAGCCAGATTGTTGATGCACGAGTGACAAACCCTCTGAAGCGACAGCCACACCTATGCGAACTCCCGCACTGTGATGCGAGCCTGACAAAAGGACAGACACTACAGACCCTGGCCAGCCTGGTGAGCACTGGTCACAAAGCCCCAGCCAAGAGACGACGTGTCCGGGAACATATCGAGCGAGGGCTTGGAGAGGCGCCACGGCACTGAACCCCAAAAAACCCGAAGAGGAAGTCGGCAACGCAGCAACCGATGCAAGACCCCCCAGAGGCCAAACCCAGCGATCGCAAGAGAGGCGGAAGGAACATTCCCGAAGGAACCAGATCCATCCCGGCAGGTAAACCATCACGGCGAAGTTCAGACTCCCACACAGCTGCTCGAGCAACCAACGAGTGACCTGAGAGCACTCTTGAAACAGCCGAAGGTGGGACCGCAGCTGCAGCAATGCCGCCGGAGGGAGAGACTAGAAAGCGGTCCAAGAGTCCCTCACAAGACCCAATCAAATCTGAATCTGAGAGGGAACCAGATGGGACTTCCACCAGTTCACCAAATACCTGAACCTGGCGAGCTGGGAAATAACCAACCCCATGTTGAGCACACACGCTGGGAGCCCACACCAGCCAATCGTCGAGGTAGACCAGAACCCGAACCCCTAGTAGACGCAAACAGGTCACCACGACTAGGGTAAGGGGGTGTGAACATGCGAGGTGCCCAACAGTAGGCAACGAAAGCAGTAAGCTTGCCGCCCCATGACAAAGCAGAGCTAGTCCCTGAACCCTGGACAAATTGAGACATGAATTGGGATAGATTGCGAGAACTTACAAATCCAGATATCACATCACAATGATTGTACTATACAAATCACTTTTACTGTCCCGTCTTGAATACTGCTCTGTACTCACTTCCCCCTTCAAAGCAGGAGATTGCTTAAATAGAAGGAATACAGAGAACATATACAGCATACATAGATACAATAAAGCAATTAAATTATTGGGATTATCTCAAAGCTTTCCAAATGTACTCACTAGAAAGAAGACGACAGATATCAAATAATATACACGTGGAAGATACTGGAGGGCTAGGTACCAAATCCACACAGTAAAATAACATACTGGAGTGAATAATATGGAAGAAAATGTAGAATAGAACCAGTGAGGAGCAGGGGTGCCAAAGGCACAATCAGAGAACACTGTATAAACATCAGAGGTCCACTGTTGTTCAACATTCTCCCAACGAGGATAAGAAAATTTGCCGGAACAACTGTGGACATCTTCAAGAGAAAACTAGATAGTTTTTTCAAGGAGTGCCGGACAAACCGGGCTGTGGAGGATGTGGGGGCCTGTAGTGGGGCCAACAAGCAATAGCCTGTTGAACCAAACTCATGAGTCAAGCCTGGCCTTGGGCCGGGCTTGGGGGAGTAGAACTCCCTGAACCCCATCAAGCAGGTATGCCAATACACGTCCTGGAGGTTCAGAGACACCATCCAAGCACCTGGATACAAACAACAGAAGCATGACCTGGGACAGTAGTCATCTGAAAGGAGGGGCAATAAATTCAGGGGTTCAGGTGGGACAAGTCCAGGATGAACCACGGATCTGCTCAGTCCTATTTCGGGACTGGAAACAGACAGGAAATGCACCCGAGGGACATCGTCATTTCAATCACACCCACTTCGAAATGGCCCGACAGAGCGCATAGGAAGGTGAAGAAAATCTAGGAGCCAGAGTCCACACGGATTCCAAGGAGTGAGCAAGCACAGCCTGTTGTCACGTGCGAGATGCAAAGAACAGACACCATTTCCTTGAAAATCGCCACAAACAACTTCAACATGGCAGCTGCCGAAGCAAGCACACCAGATGCAGGCCTGGTACCCAGTACCTCCGCATCCTCCTCAAGCCAGTCTGATGACAGCTCAGGGAAGGGAAAAGAAATGCAAGACCGAAGCCAAATGCCCACGGGCATGCGAACCCTACGCTACCAGGGATTGCTGAAAGGGCGGGAACCTGCATGTGAAGCTGTCCCTGGCCGACATCCTTAGGAAAAGCAGGGGCGAACAAGCATGCATTGAGGTGCTCAAACTCACCTCCCAGATAAACCTGAATAACCCTAGAAGTTTCCCGCCATTCAAGTGTGTGTGTCCGACAGAATGCATACCATGCCCCAATGAAAAAGTCTGCCAACCAGGAAGACTCCAGCACCTCGTAACTCACCCAATAAGGAAAAGTTGCACCAAACTCAAATGAGGAAGGGTCCATTATTGAAGCAAGATCTGGGTCACGCAGGAGGTACGCTGCAATGGCCTCCCAAACTTCCTTAGGTTGGATGCAGGAAGCCGAAAACCTCCGGAAGGAAGGGACCGAAGAACCAAAGGGAATCCGGAACTGAACCCGGGAAGGAGCAGAACTCTCAAACTCGTACAGGGAAGGTGGGATAAGAAAACCCCTCCCCCTATAACAAACCTTGCACCAAGGGTACCAACACCCAAGCGGGGTCAAACGGAGCCCAAGCCCCCGAAGAACTCCTCCCCAGTGATCCTCCATGTCAGGACCCAGGGCAGAACCGTCCTCCAAACCCTCCACCTCTGAAGAAAAGGCAGAGTCCACCAGAAAGGCTGGGAATAAGGGGCCCACTGGTCAAGACCCAGAAGCCCCGGCACGAGGAGCAGGCTCAAATGCCTCCGTCGCTGAACCAGATGGGACAACTACCGAAACTCCCCCTAGTATCACCACCAGCTAAACACTGCCCCGACTCCGGATTGGGGAGTTCTTGGGGAGTTTCGGATTGACAGTTCAGCTTTCAGTAGCATTTTTTTTTTTTAACAAGGTAGTTTGTTTTGTGATTTCTATCTTTCTGGGTGCCTTTGGGACACCAAGCTTTCTAGGTGCCTAACCCGGTCAATGGCAAACATGTAATACTTCCAACCACATTGGGGTTTCCATAGGCCATTGTTCCTCGTGCCTCTGAGGGGGGCCAGGTTCTGGCTTGTGGTCCCCGGTAGGCAGGAATGCCATTGAATTGATTGATGCCACGGTCTAATGTACACATCAGCTAGGCAAGCTCTGGGGAGCCGGAGGGGCTCTCCACAGGAAGAGCCATCCAAGAACTAGGAAAACAAGAAACATGTGCAAAGAGCAAATCAAAATCCCTTGCGAGTACAGGCCCTTCACAGCAGATCTCAAATTATTCAGTTTGATTATTTAACACTTTCGTCCAGTAACGACACAGCATTGCCTAATTTTCGGCGGCAGATTGGCGGCGGCTTCAGGAGGGGCGCACAGCGGTTTTGGATATTATTTGCATATATTCTTGTAGGGAATTTCATTGCGAATACATTGATACCACAATGAAAGACCTAGTACCAGAATTGAGGTAACAAAGTTGAAAATAGTATACCATTTTATTAGCACTCACTGGGATTATGCTCCGTCACTTTCTCTGTTTGCTGTGGGTGGTATGCCTGGATTTTGAATTTTATATTTGCATATACTCCTGTAGGGAATTTTATTGCGAACACAATGTTACCAAAATGAAAGACCTAGGACGGGAATTGAGGTGACAAACGTGAAAGGAGTAATTACCTAAGTAATTACCTAAGTAATTACCTAAGTGTAGTTACAGGATGAGAGCTACGCTCGTGGTGTCCCGTCTTCCCAGCACTCTCACACATTTTACACACATTGTACACATTTTGTGTACACATTTTATCGCTCTTGTGCGCTCCCGGGTAACACGCGCACTCACTTTCTCTGTTTGTTGTGGATGGTACGCCGGGCTTTTGGAGTTTATATGTCTTTAGTCGTGTAAAGAATTCTATTGCGGACACAATGGTACCAAATTGAAAAACCCTTGACGAGAGTTGAGGTGCCAAAGTAGGAGTATACACTTTTCAGAACTACCGCGCGCTCCCGTGAAACGCTGGGACTCACTGGGACTAGTTGAGGGCTGGGGGGCGGGGTGCGCAAAAGTGTTAATCAAGACAAATTTCTGCGAAATGCATAATTCAGTGGCAAAACACTTCTGAAGCAGAATTCCATGGACAACCAGATGTTAGCAACCACTAATAGTGCTCGTTCATCAACAACCTCATACTGATTAAGCCATTCTCTCACATATCACTTCATCATTCTTTACTGGGCTGATTTGCATTTGGACCACGTTTCCAAGATATAGTTACGATTAAAGTCAAGTCAGCCAACCACATGAAGGCTCTGGCACACTTAGGTAGATGAAGCTGTACCAACATTACTAATTTACCAATATAGTTTTCCTAATGATATACTAACAATGAAATGAAATGATATATTAACAATGATCAAATAAATGAGTTTCTAGGGTCAGGATACACATGAGCTAATGTAGAACAGCTATTTTTTACTTTCAGTTTAATTAGGAAAATCAAAACTATTCCTAATAAATCAGTCTGGCTTAGAAAAAAGCATGCTCACCTTAAATGCTGGAGAAAGCATTGCACACTGCAGAGCACAGCCTCTGGCTACAGCTTCATCTTGATTAAGAGTTGTAGACGGAATTTTATTGAACACCTTTTCTATCAAGTTTTTGATTGATGGAATACGAGTTGATCCACCCACAATTTCAACGCTGGCAATATCATCCAGCTTGAGTGATGAATCTATGAGGCACTGTTGAAGAGTTGACTCTACACGCTTCAGAAGAGGAGCAGACATTTCTTCCATCGCGGCCCTAAAGTCAAATGATTAACTAGTCAATATAAAAAATAAATATCTATTCTATTTACAGTTTTATGAGGTGGGGAGGAAACATCCCAAAGAGGAGCAATGTAGGGAAGAATAATAATCGTTTACATCACAAGTATCACCCTGAAGCAAAACTAAGACTATCCACACTATGACCAAGCAACAAGCATTAAGCAAGAAAGAGAAGGGTGGGCAGGCTGCATTTTCTTGGACTGTAAGAAAACTTTTGACAAAGCCCCCCCCCCCCCCCATAAAGGTGCTCCAATGGATAAGGGAGTACCTAAACAAAAGAAAGCAGAGTGTTACTGTGAGGGGCGAGACCTCAGAATGGCGTGATGTCACCAGTAAAGTCCCACAGGGTTCTGTACTCGGACCTATCTTTTTTTCTGATATACATGAATGATCTTCCAGAAGGTATAGACTCATTCCTCTCAATGTTCGCTGATGATGCTAAAATTATGAGAAAGATTAAGAGAGGATAGCAAGAGATTACAGGATGACCTGGACAGACTGAAGGAATGCTCCAACAAATGGCTTATGGCTACTAGAGTTTAACTTGAGCAAGTGCAAAGTGATGGAGAGGCATAGGGAGCAGAGGCCAAACACAAGGTACCAGCTGGGAGAGGAAATTCTTCAGGTGTCAGGGAGAGAGAGCAAGATCTGGGAATTAATATCACACCAGACCTGTCCCCTGAAGCTCACATCAAAAGGATAACATCACAGCATACGCAAGGCTGGCAAACACAAGCACTGCCTTCAGAAACCTATGTAAGAAATCATTCAGAACCTTGTGTATCTCATTGGATCAATACTGGAATACGCGGTTCCAGCGTAGTCCCCCCATCTAGCCAATTTAAACGAAAATGGAAAAGGTTCAGAGGTATACCACCAGGCTAGTCCCCGGGCTGAGGGGTTATGAGTTAAGAGGAAGATTACTGAAACTAAACCTCACGACACTGGAAGACAGGAGTTAGAAGAGACATGATCCCTACCTATAAAATTCTCAGAAATTGACAGAGTAGATAAAGTGTTTAGCATTAGTACCCAAATGAGCCAAAGGAACATTAGAAACACTTTTTTCAGTGTCAGTGTAATTAACAGATGGAATGCATTAGGCAGTGATGTGGTGGAGGCAAACTACAAACACAGTTTCAAATGTAGATATGATAGAGCCTAGTAGGCCCAAGAATCTGTACACCAGTTGATTGACAGTTGAGAGGCAAGACCAAAGAGCCAAAGCTAAACTCCTGCAAGCACTACTAGGCAATTACATCTTCCCACTGCATTTTCATTCCTGCTCTACCTACACTCTTAACTGCAACTTTGACTGATGACCAAACCATACATCAGAAGATGGAGAAACAACAATGTTTCGGTCCAACCTAGACCATTATCAAGTTGTGTAATTTAATACTTGCTCCTGATAACCTACTTAAAATTCAGTACTATTAAACATTCTTTTTAGTATTTTGAGGTCGACTTCATCTATATACTGTACAGTATACCATAGCAGCGATTGTCAACCTGGGGTTCTCGGAACTTTGGGGACTGTAAGCCAATTACAAAATTTAGAATGGCTCCAGCTTAACTCGCAAAATTACAAGCCAGCTCATGCTAAAACTACAGTTGAACCTCCAAACAAAAATCCCAGAGCCTTCTGCTCTGCCATAGAAGAGGTGGCATTTAAATTGGGCAGGGATAGAAAAGGTGGCATTATTTAAATTGGACAGGGACAGAAAAGGTGGCATCATTTAAATTGTTCAGGGTCCCTAAGGAGGAGGAGGTCAACACAAAAAATACAGGACATCACCTAGGAATTAGACTGCTTAACTAAAGGAAAGCAAAAAGGTCCCGCCCATAAGAGCACATCTTCCCTTTACCTAGTGAGGCAAGTATACATGGTACAAGGGGGCATGGGTTCCCAAATTTAAAAAAAATATGCAATATATGAAACTAGTTCGATATCGAAACTTTTTTGACTAGTTGTATATAAAAAGGGTTTCATCTGGTCCAAGTCTCGGCATCAGAGCATAAATAGGAACTACATGTGTAGTTCAGGTGCCACATGGTGGCCTTATGAGGATTAGCTAGCTCTCCGAGTTGTTCGTCGATTAAAAAATTTCTAAACAGTGAAGTAGTTTACCTCCATGCCTACAATTCCCAGAAGTTACCAAACATCTATAAGAAAGGGACTGGGAGGGGGGGGGGGTTAAGAGATGATGCTTGTCACCATGATGCAGAATCTGTCACTAGGAGCATTGTAGTTTCAATGGTCAAAAACATCCTAGTGGTAAACCAATGGGCCTTGACCAAGAAATAAAGAATAATTCACAATCAAAATTTTGGGATCTCATGTCAGTACAAGAATTTACTTAAAATGAGCTTCTGGACGTACATGGTAGTAAAAGGCATTTTACTCTAATTTTGGTTTATTTGTATCTCGCAAGAAAATAACTATTTTCTTGAATCTTTTAACCCTTCTAATGGGGTTAAAATAACTACATTACTCCAGAGTAATATAGTTATATGATTATTTTCATTATAGCCTAACTTTCATCAAATTACATATGGTTATAATACATATATATGGATGTAACAGTTGACCTAGACCTACAAAAATAATTCTAGACGTTACTGGAGAGAAGAGCAGCAGAGTGGGTTATAAGACATTCCCATGCGTACCTAAATAGAGCTATTCCATACATTTAGAAAGTGAAACAGCAAACACATAATGTAACTTGAACATTACAGCCTCTTCCCTACATGGCAAGTCAACAAAATTGCCTCACCCATAGTCCACTAACTTAAGGCCCCCCTCCTCACCCCACCACCTTCCTCTCAACATGTACATAGCCAAAATAAGACAAGGTATTTGCACTTTTTTGCATTTTTCATACTTTTTTGGCATGCAAATATATACTTTTATTTTTGCACACAGGCAGTGGCACCTTTTATGATAGATGCACACCAAAAGTTATGATTTGTGCACATGGGTGGTTCCACCTGTTATCTACCTACTGTTGGTAACGGTGATAAATGTGATAATGTGATGATTGGTTGTGTGGTCATTAGCAGACACTCATGCCACAGCCCATAGCTCCAGCTCAAAGTGTTATCGTTGGCTTGGCATATACTGTTGGAAAAGTTCTTGTTACCTAGCTTAAATTTTGTCTTCAGTTGTGACAGTGCCACTAACCTAATGGTTTAAACCATATGTATACAAATGCACGTATTCTTACCTGTTTAATTTAGAAGATACATCCTTATCATTCATAAAACACTCAATATTAATAGGAAGATCTGTTGAATTTGCAGACATTTGTTTCTTCAGCTTCTCTACCTCAGCACAGAGTCGAAGCCAAGCACGAGGATTGGTAGTTGCATCAACCTGTTTTAAGAAAACAAAATGTAAGATAAAAGCAACATCAAATACATGGCCTAAACATTTTATAACTGCATATTCTTCAGAAACTTTATACCATGACTTTTAGCATTAAACATCAACTTGCCTTATATTTTGATTTAAATTCCACTGCAAAATGCTGAGCCAAGAGACGATCAAAGTCACGTCCTCCAAGATTGGGATCTGCAGCTGTAGCCAACATCTTAAGTTTTCCTTTATTAAAAGCTACAGCAGACACCTAGAGTAAAAAAAAAAATCATTATTCATAGCCAATCATTTGAAGATAACCCTAACACTTTAACCAGCAACAACTAACTAGATACAAGTAGCCTGGAATTTGTGCATAATTAAATAAATCTGATTCAGTGGAGCACATTGAATGCTTTAATACTAATTTTTGAGTGAATTGCATGCACCCCTGCCTGGTTGCATGCATGCACACCTGCCTGCCTGTAAACCTGTCTGTCTACATGCCTGCCTGCCTGCCTGCAAACCTGTCTGCCTGCAAACCTCTCTGCCTACATGCCTGTCTGCCTACATACCTGCCTGGCTGGCTGGCTGGCTACATGCATGGATGCACACCTGCCTGCCTGGCTGGCTGGCTGCATGCATGGATGCACACCTGCCTGCCTGGCTGGCTGGCTACATGCATGGATGCACACCTGCCTGCCTGGCTGGCTGGCTGGCTACATGCATGGATGCACACCTGCCTGGCTGGCTGGCTACATGCATGGATGCACACCTGCCTGCCTGGCCGGCTGGCTACATGCATGGATGCACACCTGCCTGCCTGGCCGGCTGGCTACATGCATGGTTGCACACCTACCTGCCTGGCCGGCTGGCTACATGCATGGTTGCACACCTGCCTGCCTGCCTGGCTGGCTACATGCATGGATGCACACCTGCCTGCCTGGCTGGCTGGCTACATGCATGGATGCACACCTGCCTGGCTGGCTGGCTACATGCATGGATGCACACCTGCCTGCCTGGCTGGCTGGCTACATGCATGGATGCACACCTGCCTGCCTGGCTGGCTGGCTACATGCATGGATGCACACCTGCCTGCCTGGCTGGCTGGCTACATGCATGGATGCACACCTGCCTGCCTGGCTGGCTGGCTACATGCATGGATGCACACCTGCCTGCCTGGCTGGCTGGCTACATGCATGGATGCACACCTGCCTGCCTGGCTGGCTGGCTACATGCATGGATGCACACCTGCCTGCCTGGCTGGCTGGCTACATGCATGGATGCACACCTGCCTGCCTGGCTGGCTGGCTACATGCATGGATGCACACCTGCCTGCCTGGCTGGCTGGCTACATGCATGGATGCACACCTGCCTGCCTGGCTGGCTGGCTACATGCATGGATGCACACCTGCCTGCCTGGCTGGCTGGCTACATGCATGGATGCACACCTGCCTGCCTGGCTGGCTGGCTACATGCATGGATGCACACCTGCCTGCCTGGCTGGCTGGCTACATGCATGGATGCACACCTGCCTGCCTGGCTGGCTGGCTGGCTACATGCATGGATGCACACCTGCCTGCCTGGCTGGCTGGCTACATGCATGGATGCACACCTGCCTGCCTGGCTGGCTGGCTGGCTACATGCATGGATGCACACCTGCCTGCCTGGCTGGCTGGCTGGCTACATGCATGGATGCACACCTGCCTGCCTGGCTGGCTGGCTACATGCATGGATGCACACCTGCCTGCCTGGCTGGCTGGCTGGCTACATGCATGGATGCACACCTGCCTGCCTGGCTGGCTGGCTGGCTACATGCATGGATGCACACCTGCCTGCCTGGCTGGCTGGCTACATGCATGGATGCACACCTGCCTGCCTGGCTGGCTGGCTACATGCATGGATGCACACCTGCCTGCCTGGCTGGCTGGCTACATGCATGGATGCACACCTGCCTGCCTGGCTGGCTGGCTACATGCATGGATGCACACCTGCCTGCCTGGCTGGCTGGCTACATGCATGGATGCACACCTGCCTGCCTGGCTGGCTGGCTACATGCATGGATGCACACCTGCCTGCCTGGCTGGCTGGCTACATGCATGGATGCACACCTGCCTGGCTGGCTGGCTACATGCATGGATGCACACCTGCCTGGCTGGCTGGCTACATGCATGGATGCACACCTGCCTGCCTGGCTGGCTGGCTACATGCATGGATGCACACCTGCCTGCCTGGCTGGCTGGCTACATGCATGGATGCACACCTGCCTGCCTGGCTGGCTGGCTACATGCATGGATGCACACCTGCCTGGCTGGCTGGCTACATGCATGGATGCACACCTGCCTGCTATACAACAACAAAGGCAGGGAAGTCTGAAGGGAAAAACATAAGAACCATGTGTAGACATCTACCCATTGCCGACATGTTGCATTTTGCTTATGTGATTTCACCTTGCTCTGTTAAGACCGTTGCAAGTAGACAAAAATGAAGTGCATACAACTGAATCACTATCAATATCCAAAATTTATATTACAGTTTTTACGGGCTACTCATGCCCGTGCGATTTTTTGTGGTGGCTTTAATCTTCATCAATCATTACAGTTAAACAGTCAAGCATTTAAACTTTAATTATTTATGTGTCTCATTCCACATAACCTTATAATTTTAATTCCTGTTCGAGTTAAAAGCTCTTATCACAACCCGTCCTCTAAACAAAGACCTTATGTCCAGTCCATGCACCCGCCAAACCCCCCGTTTATGAAGGAGAAAAAAAAGTTTTTACACACGACTCACAACGTCTGAAACAGGTGCTTTGCCGACGACTTTTGTTTGAGTTACAACACTAAATGCTTCACCCACGTAATACAAATAATTGCCAACAGTACCTGAACACCTAAGCTAACCAGTGCCTAAATATGCACAATATGCTAATACTGTATATAATAATATTAATTTATATTTGGGAAAAGTTCTGTTTTGAATGAATAATGTTAAAAATTGATGAATGCATCTTTGGGGTCGACCTCTGGATAGAATAGACTGAGAACAGGTTGCTTACCAAGCTTACAATATATGCAAAAATACTTGACAAACCTGTAGATTTGAATTTCCACAATCAACAAAGATCACATTTCTTGGTTTTTCCTCTGTGGGAAGGTCCTGCTTGTAAATACCATATGCAAGGGCAGTGGCTGTGGTTTCATTCAAAAGGCGCAATACATTTAACCCTGCAGTAACAGCAGCATCCAACATCGCACGTCGCTCAGCATCAGTAAAATAACAAGGAACCTGTAAACAAAATTATGTATAAACAACTAGATATTTAGTAATGTATCTGCGCTTCATTTTGAAAAAATTATATTAAAAATATTACTGATAACAATCAACATGTTTTACTATAAGATGTCAATACACATGTCTATGTACAAAACATTCTTATATTATAAAAAGTAAGTAAAAGAAATAACATATATGCATGAAACTTCTGAGTGGTTAGCCAAACACAGTAACGTGACATGAAAAATTCCTTGGAGGATAATGTGGATTGAACCAGCATTCTAGGTACCCCAGACACTGATTTCCTTGCTTATTTGAGGGAAGCATTTCATGGAGAACACCATTACCCAAACCAGTGTATGCCGTTTTTTGTAAAATGTGGATTGGCTACTAGCTCTGTGCCTCCAGACTCCCAGTGGATCCGGGCAAATAACAGGCTAAATATAAATAAACTTCATATGGTCTATGGGATAAATCATATGGTCTATGGGATAAGGCACACATCTGGGGGTATCCTAGGACACTGGATCAATCACTATCCTTTTCCAAAAATTTCCATGTTAAATAAACCTAGTATTCCCCAAATATTACGTAAACAAAGAAATCGTGCACAATTCTTTTGATGTGAAAACCCAAGATTCAAAATGAACTATGTCCCAAATCCAAATAAACAACTTACAGTTCTATAGCAAATGACATTAAAACCAATTTAGGGCACTTACCCCGATTACTACATCATTGACCTTAATACCAAGTGCTTGTTCAGCTGTGTGTTTCAGCTTGCTGAAGAGCATTGCTGTTATTTGGATAGGAGTGAATATTTGTTCTTCATTTAGATATTGTACCACAATACCAACATTTCTGTCAGGAAGCTCAACTACTCTAAAAGATGCAGATGATACCTCAGCCTGCACTTTAGGGTCTCTGGAAAAAAATTAATTATTGAACCTTTGATACTAGTTTTCATGAATATGGATAAACATTTACAGTATAAACTTTTTTAATCTTAAGAGTACTGTAATGACTAGTCAAGTATCTAGACTTGGAACTTTAAGTCTAGATACAGCATAAAACTTTAACATCCACTGGTGAAATGTGCTTGTGAAGCTTCTTGTTTGCTCTGGTGATACATTAATGAGAGCCGAGCCTCTTTTTTTTCCCTATAAATTCTTGCATAAGGCATTTAATTAGATCTGCTAGAATTCATCACACTCCAACAAAAACACACATGCTGGTTTACAAACATACAGTACTAATTTAGTCAAATAAAAATTTGGTAGAACCAAAAATTATAGTATTTACAAAGACCTATATCTAAGTTGGTGATTCCCAATCTTTTGGTTTAGAGGAACCCTGGAAATATTTGGTAAAATCTTTGCGAACCCCTACCCAGCTAACATTAGCTTTGGGGTAAATTACAAAATTTACATGTAAAGCACAGTTTAATTAATAAATAACTTGTGAATACAATTTTTACAAGAGTATTTATTGCATATTCTATTTACCGTTGATAAAAAAAAAACATTCATTAAATCTGGCTTACTGGTTACAAGTACTGCTTTATATACTGCATTTCACAATTGAAAATAAGAAGTTTCAACATAACATTGATTCTAATTGTCTCCTAATTTAATGTGAAACTCGGGATTGTTTTTTTTTTAAACTATATTTACTCATTTACAAAAAAGGTGACATGATATACTTTTTTCACAAACTCTTGCAAATCTTCACAAAACCCCAGATATACACTTGCCTAAACTTTTTGGGAATCTATGGATTCTGATGAAAGGTTAAGATTCCATGTGATGCCACCAAGTTCCTCATTCAATTGCTGTGGGCTTCTTGAGGTTATCTCGAGATGATTTCGGGGCTTTAGTGTCCCCGCGGCCCGGTCCTCGACAGGCCTCCACCCCCAGGAAGCAGCCCGTGACAGCTGACTAACACCCAGGTACCTATTTTACTGCTAGGTAACAGGGGCATAGGGTGAAAGAAACTCTGCCCATTGTTTCTCGCCAGCGCCTGGGATCGAACCCAGGACCACAGGATCACAAGACCAGTGTGCTGTCTGCTCGGCCGACCGGCTCCCCAATCTACCTATCTACCTATTGGAGGTTCCAAGGATCAACGTCTATGAGGCCTGATCTCTGACCAGGCCTCCTTGTTGGTCGTCTGGTCAGCCAGGCTGTTGGACGAGACTGCTAGCAGCCTGGTTTATCAGATGTCCTTCAGGGATGTTTATTGAGTTCTCTTGAATACCGTGAGAGGCCCGCCAGTTATGCCACTTATGTGTAGTGGGAGGGTTGAAAAGTCTTGGGCCCTTGATGTTGATAGAGTTCTCTATCAGCATACCTGGACCCATTAAACCTCTGCATTTCAATGGGTATATTTTGCAAATCCTGTCATGCCTACTGGCAGGATGTCATGTTGTCATGTTATTTCTATGCAGATTCAGAACAAGTCCCTCTAATATTTTCCACTTTTAAGTTATCATGTATCTCTCACCTGTGCTTTAGAGAATACAGATTTAGAACTTAATAGGTTCACATAATTTAGATGTTTTATAAAGTGGATTCTGGCAGTAAAAGAACTTTGCACGCTCTCAAGGTCAGCAATTTCTTCGGCCAAGAATGGTGTTAGTGTGCAACAATATTCCACCCTAGAGAGCGTTTTGAAAAGTAGCCTTGGTATGGCATCCCTTGTTTGAAAGGTTCTTGTTATCCAACCTGTCATTTTCCTTGCATGCATGACAGCTAATTTATTGTGTTCTTAGAAGGTAAGGTCTTCCGACATGATTACGCCTAGATCCTTCACATTGCTTTTTGTTCTTGTGTGATTTGCCACTTTTTATAGATAGTTTGTTTTTATATATATTTTTTCCATGGTGCAGGAGCTGGAACTCATCTTTGTTAATCATATTATCTGTGGCCTATTGAACGACTCAACATCAGATTGGAGGTTTGCTGTGCTCAGCTATGTGTTTGCAAATGTTCTAGTGGTGTGTCAGGTATGTCTTTCCAACGATATTTCCTCTTGTTCTGGAACCTGCAAGCCTGCTTGCTTGATACCTGCTTGATGGGGTTCTGGGAGTTCTACTCCCCAAGCCTGGCCCGAGGCCAGGCTCAACTTGTGAGAGTTTGGTCCACCAGGCTGTTGCTTGGAGCGACCCGCAGGGCCACATACCCACCACAGCCCGGCTGATCCGGCACTTCTCTTAGAAAACAGTCCAGTTTTCTCTTGAAGATGTCCACGGATGTTCTGGCAATATTTCTTTCCTGCAAGGGATACCCCTTGTCCATGCACAAGGGGTATCCAAGCCAGATGCAATGCACGTGCAATTCTGTTCTATTTTCCCTCATTCACCAAAATAAGTGGTTCAAAGATGACAACTCTTGTACCTGCCCAAAGATGCTACTGTTAAAACTGTTGGATTATGGTCACTAAATCTTCTCCAATGCTCTAACCCTATGAATCTTTGCTCGACTCTGTGGTATGTAAATGTCTACATGTCTCCTCCTAGTTCAAGTATTGCAGCAACGTCCAGTTTCCCCCGCTCTCCCCTGCGTGGAACCTGCTGCTTGGGTAACAGCTTCTCCCCTGTATCAACCTACTCTGGCCTTGCACCCTGGAGAGGCCACTACAGACCGACATCCAGAGCACAACTCTATAGTCTCTCGAGACTGATGGAAACCTACTACTACTAGGAGAAAAGGCAGCAAAATTTACGAACAAGTAATTATCAACAAAAGGCATCAAGCCAGGGAGAATATGTAGCACCATAGCAAAATTTATGATATAATGGCCACAAGGAGAGAAACAAAAATTTTTCCTTCAAACAATTTCAAGGCCTGTAATTCCAACCTATCCTATTGATACCGAGAAATGAGCACAAGTTAAAAAAGAAAAATAAATGAATAATAATAACCTACCTACCAGGAAGAATATGCAGGACAACTAAAATTGGAATGTTACCTAATAACCAAGCACAGATATTGAGATCAAAGACTGGTGCAGATATATCCTCACAATATCACCTAGAAACAATGGTGAACATATGACAAAACCTCAAAATACCCACATGTAATTGGTATAAACTGAACTATGACTACTACATTCTCAAAATATCAAAGAGAACTTCCATCTTACCTATACTGCCGTCCCAAAAGTCTTTTGAAGCTATGAATTGTATTTTTCATGTTAGTCGTCATCTGGTTCTTTGCAGCCACACCCAAGACACGATTTTTCTCTCCAAAAGCAACACATGACCTGAAAATTTACAAAGGTTAATTTATGAGTAGCAGTAGAAACTATTCAGTGGTGCAAAACATAATTTAACAGGAAATCTTAATAATAATAACAATAATAATAAATAATAAGACTAGCTGAAATATTCCAATCAATAAAATTTAAAAGGTACTGTATTGGCATAGTTAAGCCATGAAAGCTGAAGATCTGGACAGCTTCTTTATGAATGATATCCAAAACTCTGACACTAACCAAAAAGCACAGCAGACTTTGAAAGAAAAACCAAAAACATGCCCATGCACTCAGCCCCGGGTCCAGACTCCTGGAATTACTGTACATACTGTATTTTCAGGTGTAAAAGATGCACCCTCGCATAGGACGTACCACTATTTTACAAGGATAGTTTGTGAAAAAAACTTCGTATTTTTCCATCATATATTTATTGAAAGATATTTTAAAGTGAATTTTATACCCAACTCTTACCTCCTCTAAGATCAGCTGTATAGTGGTTTATAAATTGGGCAAGACACTGGGTGTGAAACGTGTATTTCTGGATGTGATGTTTAGTGCAGCCGTATCAGGCCGCCAGGGCGGCACACCATCACAGCGCGCTTGTTTTGTTGTCGCTCATTCATTGCAAATGGCTGACAGGTGGATGAAAGTTTAACAATCCTTTCATATTTCTAGCTTTTTTATTTAGATAATAAATGTTTCTTAAAGGTAACGCTGTCTTTAAATAATGTATGACATCAGCTGTGGGTTATGTATGCTTGGTAAGGTGGCGAGATGATGCGAGCTTCCTTCATAACTGTCGACGTTTATCGTAAACAATTTTTCATACATTTGTGATAATACTGATAATAAACATTGAAAACAAGCAGAATTATTTCCAACGATTTTTGTGCCTAGCGAACTTACCCAGTAGGCTCGCCCGGCTTCCTAGCCTATGGCTCTCGGTCTCGCATCCATAATATGGCCGCATTAGATGCAGGGCAATTTTTTTATACATTTAAAAATATAAAATAACTCGTCATACGCCGACAAATACAGTACGAATTTACTGTAATAATAAATGTAAAGAACCAGTCGTATAGAGAAAAACCTTTAATTCAGGCGAGATACCTCAAGTACTTAAATCAGCAGATATAACTCCACTACACTAGGTAAAGAAAAGCATTTGATTAAAATTATAGACCAGTAGCACTAACATTACAAATAATGTTAAAAGTTTAGTGATTGGTAGTCAAATCTCCAGTTTAAGGAGAATTTCACAATCCAGATCAATATGGATTTAGAGCTGGAAGCTTCTGCCTTTCACAATTACCTGGAGCATACCTGGAGAGGGTTCTGGGAGTTGTTCTACTCCCCGAGACCAGCCTAAGGCCAGGCTCGACTTGTGATAACTTGGTCCAACAGTCTGTTGCTTTGAGTAGTCTGCAGGTCCACATATCTGCTACAGCAGATATCCATCTAACATGGATGAAATTTTCATCCATCTAACATGAATGAAAAATTTTCTGACTGATAGAAAAATGAGGGCAGTGATCAGAGATATGTATCGGACTGGAGAAATGTCACAAGTGGAGTACCACAGGGTTCAGTTCTTGCACCAGTGATGTTTATTGTCTACATAAATGATCTACCAGTTGGTATACAGAATTAATTATATGAACATGTTTGCTGATGATGCTAAGATAATAGGAAGGATAAGAAACTTAGATGATTGTCATGCCCTTCAAGATGACCTGGACAAAATAAGTATATGGAGCACCACTTGGCAAATGGAATTTAATGTTAATAAATGCCATGTTATGGAATGTGGAATAGGAGAACATAGACCTCACACAACCTATATACTATGTGAGAAATTTTTAAAGAATTCTAATAAAGAAAGATCTAGGGGTGGTTCTAGACAGAAAACTACCTAGGAGTGGTTCTAGACAGAAAACTATCTAGGAGTGGTTCTAGACAGAAAACTATCACCTGAGGACTACATAAAGAATATTGTACGAGAATCCTATGCCACGCTTTCTAACTTCAGAATTGCTTTTAAATACATCGATGGCGATATACTAAAAGAAATTGTTCACGACTTTTGTTAGGCCAAAGCTAGAATATGCAGCTGTTATTTGGTTCCCATATCTTAAGAAGCACATCAACAAACTGGAAAAGGTGCAAAGACATGCTACTAAGTGGCTCCCAGAACTGAAGGGCAAGAGCTACGAGGAGAGGTTAGAGGCATTAAATATGCCAAAACTAGAAGACAGAAGAAAAAGAAGTGATATGATCACTACATACAAAATAGTAACAGGAATTGATAAATCGATAGGGAAGATTTCCCGAGACCTGGAACTTTAAGAACAAGAGGTCATAGATTTAAACTAGCTAAACACAGATGCCGAAGAAATATAAGAAAATTCACTTTGCAAAAAGAGTGGTAGACGGTTGGAACAAGTTAGGTGAGAAGGTGGTGGAGGCCAAGACCGTCAGTAGTTTCAAAGCGTTATATGACAAAGAGTGCTGGGAAGACGGGACACCACGAGCATAGCTCTCATCCTGTAACTACACTTAGGTAATTACTTAGGTAATTACAGCCTGGTTGGGCTGGCACTTCTTGCAAGAACTTATTTAAGTGCCTCTTGAATACATCCGCTTTTGTTCCAGCAACATTTCTAATGCTTGCTGGGAGGGTGTTGAACAGCTGTGGACCTCTGATGTTAATTAATACTTTCGCGTCCCGAGAATAGGCTGACCTTGACCCCCAATTGAGCCCGGGCGTGTGGGCCAACTGTGCGTCAGCACTGAAATGTTTATAATCTTTAGGGTTGCTGAGCTTAATTTTCGCGGTATGTATTTAAATTTGGTATCAATGTGTTCGCCAGAGAACGCTCTAGAAGAATATATACCTACATTTTCACCAAACCTGACATGAGAACCACACCAAATAAGAAACTATGGCGGTCGTTAGCCGTGAGCGTCAAACAGCGCTGAAATGTTTATGAACTTTTCATGTTTGTCAATCCCAGAATTGTGCTACGTCGTTAATTTTGGTATCACTGTGACCGCAATAAAATTCCCTTCACGGACATATGCATATAAATGTAGAATCATGATCGCGGCCCACTAGCAAGAGTGTGGGAAGTGGCTGAAGTATTACCTCTACCCGACGGCAGATCGGCGAAACACCTTTTGAAAAGTTTTATTATTTTCACTGTCCTGACCTCAATTTTTGATGTACGTACGTAATTTTTATACCAATATGTTCGCAATAGAATGTTCTAGAAGAACATATGTATAAAATGTCACACAAGGATGCGTGTGACCGGCACCAATAAAAAAACTTTGTCGATTACACTCTTCATGTCAATATTTTACAATAGTTTTACCACGAAGATACAAGCTAACTCCGTTCTCTATAACAGGCTATGTGACTATTAGAAAAAACGAAAATTTAATGGTAAACATGCTGAAATTATCCCCAAGTCGATCGGATAAGAATTGGATTTTATAGAAATATTTGTTTTCCAATGCCACTTGAGGTGCATTCAAGAGATAAATATATGTCCTGCTCAAGAGACATATGGGTGCTAAATTGTGCGCAATTTAAAGGCGCTCATTTTAAAATCACAACCAGATTGATCTGATAAAATTTATATTTTTAACAAATATTTTAATGAGTGACTCAGCGCTGCGTCGTTGGTGCGAATCGGGAGAAAAATGAGTGACGAACTTTTCAGTCAGTGGAATGCGAAAGTGTTAAGTGTTCTCTGATTGTGCCTATGGCACCTCTACTCTTCACTGGTTCTATTCTGCATTTCCTTCCATATCTTTCGTTCCACTATGTTATTCTACTGTGCAAATGCCCCTACTTACGAATTTTTCGAGTTATGACCCCAATTTCATAAAAAAATTTGACTACTTACGACCTTTGCCTCAACTTGCGACTTTGTCGATACATATATGGGCCGACCGAGCACATGGTGCGCTTCAATTTACCAATGTTTCACCTAGTGACGACTGTGATTGAATTCTTTATAAAGAATTTCATTGTTTCTGTTTTTTTATTTTTGAACAGTAATTATATATCATGCCATGGGTCCCAAGAAAGTCAGTGTTAAGGTTCAACCTAAGAAAATAGTTGTGAGTAGAGGATGCTCCAGATGTCCCTTCCTCGTTAATGTGGAGGGAACCACATTCAAAGAGCCCGCCAAGGGAAACATTTCATATCTTGGGCAGGACTGTGCTCCGATTGGTGGATGGCGGCTGTGCGCAGCCTTCCTGCGCAGGCCTGGAGGGCCAAGAGGGTGAGATGAACCACACTTGACCCCAGCATGGACAAGTTCATTCGGCACCCACTAGAATTTGGGATACAGTACTTATTTACTGGCTGACTGACAAGGTTTCGCCACCCTCTATCCTACCTCCCATGAGAAGCCTAGAATTGCTTCACCTACCTTCCCCTAAGACTATAGCTAAAGGTGAACTATTATACTTGGTATTACACCACACCATTACCACACCACGTGGTTGGCAGACCTGCCCCATAGGCGACCTCCTCCACATTAAGAGAATGTGTGAAATATGGGAAGAACTGCAAAGTTTTGTTGAAAAAACTCACCCAGATAAAGCTGTAGCAAGCTGTTTCACTGACCTTTTGAATGACAATGTGATGTTTCACTACAGACAAGTTTTAAAATGTAATGAAAAACAAGTGTCTTTAGACAGATTCTTAAGACAAGCAAGCAGTGAGCCACAACCAGGTCCTAGTGGTATGCCTACAAAACGTAGGAGTACCCCAGAAAAGTCATCACTACCTGATGTTATAATAGAAGGGGGACTCCCCTCCCAAACATTAACATCTCTCCTCCTCCTCGTCTTCCATACGCCAACAAGTCATGAATAAAGGTAAGCTATAACTTGTGCATACTATAGTACAAAATGTGTGTACAGTATTATGTATGAAATGTATTTTGAAGTTAATATTTTTGGGAGCATGGAACAGATTAATTCAATTTACATTATTTCTTATGGGAAAATTTGTTTCGAGTTACGACCCGTCTCTGGGAATGGATTAAATGCGTAAATAGAGGTACCACTGGGGGCCCTGACAGCTGAGTGGACCGCTTCAGATTCGTAGTCCTGAGGTTCTGGGTTCAATACCTGGAGGCGGAAACAGATGGGCAGAGCTTCTTTCACCCTGATGCCCCTGTTCACCTAGCAGTAAATAGGTACCTGGGAGTTAGATAGCTGCTACGGGCTGCTTCCTGGGGATGTATAACAAAAAGGAGGCCTGGTCAAGGACCGGGCCACGGGGACGCTAAGCCCCGAAATCATCTCAAGATAACCTGTAGATAACTACTGTATCTTCCATGTATATATTTAATTCCTTTTTCGACTCACTTCCAAAGTACATTTGAGAGCTTTGAGAGAGGGTCCCAATAATTTAGATGTTTTATTGTTTCTGTGCATGCCATATATGTTTTCTGTTTGCTCTAATTCAGAGATCTCTCTCCTGCTCTGAAAGGGGAACGAGTACCGAGCAATACTCAAGACGGAACAGCACCAGTGATTTAAAAAGTATTAGCATTGCTGTGGGGTCTCTGGATTTGAACATTCTCATAATCCTGCATACTCATATATGTGTAATATACATACACAAAGGCTTCCTGTCCCCAACAAAATTAATTCTGGAGTTGAACTCGCAGACAACGATCTAACGTTTAGGGAGCATAAACAAGCAAATATTGCGTCAGCCAGAAAATGATAGGATGGATTACGAAAACTTTCAAATCCAGGGATCCATCACAATGGTTGTACTCTTCAAGTCACTTGTGTTGTCCCGTCTTGAGTACTGCTCAGTACTCACTTCCCCCTTCAGAGCAGAGAGATTGCTGAAATAGAGGGGAATACAGAGAACATATACGGCATACATAGATACAATAAAGCGCCTAAATTATTGGGATAGTCTCAAAGCTCTCCAAATGTACTCACTAGACAGGAGACAAAAGAGATACCAAATAATTTTCGTCAGTGTGTCATGGGCAGTGGTTGTGCTAGCTTGGAGGTGCAGCAGTCAGCCCAGAGGCCTTGCTAATTCAGTCCCCTCGCAGCCCCCCAGTCCCTCCGTACGCTCACTCAGCCTCAATATTGTGATAGTTGCACCACTCAGATCCCCGTGAACATGTCCGTCATCGGCATTGATTTCGGAAACGACGGGTGTTACATCGCTGTGGCCAGACAGGGGGTATATGAAACTATCGCCAATGATTATAGCTTACGCACCACACCGTAAGTATGTCGCTGATGTACTTGAAATGTAAGTCATAATGTAGCCCGTGGCGCAGTTAGTGGAGTGTGTTGTGCCAAGTGCTGTAGTGGGTGTTATAAGGGTTAATTTGAGACATAGACGGCGTTATTTACCACTGGTACTAAACTACCTCCTCCACTTTAACCACTGGGAAAAATGTGTGAAGTAGGACGTATTGAGTGATGATAGACCTCTACTGGCCCCCCAGTGTGATAGCGAGCACGGGTGGTGTGGGGCGGCGGCGTGGTGTAGACATAAGGGACACTACAAGATGGAAACTGGTGCAGCCCCACATGTCACGGGAGACACTTTCCCTTATTTACACACTTGTTTACACTCTTTGTACTTGTCTAATGTTGTGGAGCTACAGTTGTCGAGCTTCTCGATATGTCTTGTAAATATCTAAGTTGTGGCTGTTATAAAAGTTTAATGAACTAGGCTTGACGTTTACTTAGACTATGCCTGGAGCATACCTGCTTGGGAGTCGTACCTGGTTGATGGGGTTCTGGAGTTGTTCTACGCCCAAGCCCGGCCCGAGGCCAGGCTTGACTTGTGAGAGTTTGGTCCACCAGGCTGTTGCTTGGAGCGGCCCGCAGGCCCACATACCCACCACAGCCCGGTTGGTCGGCACTTTTTTTTTTTTTAGAAAACAATCTAGTTTCCTCTTGAAGATGTCCACGGTTGTTCCGGCAATATTTCTTATGGTCGCTGGAGGATGTTGAACAACCGCGGACCTCTGATGTTTATACAGTGTTCTCTGATTGTGCCTATGGCACCTCTGCTCTTCATGGTTCTATTCTGCATTTTCTTCCATGTCGTTTATTCCAGTATGTTGTTATTTTACTGTGTAGATTTTGACCTGGCCCGTCCAGTTCTATTCCAATGTATA
>WNGS01001312.1:56803445-56830650 GCA_020271785.1 Procambarus virginalis
CATACATTATTAGACAGTTAATGAACTCTGAAGCACCACGAGGTGTTTATAAAAAATATTAACAGTTGATTGGGAAGTTTTCATGTTTTAAAAGTTTAATAAATGTTATCAAAGCCGGCAAAGATTGAGGAAAGATGTACACGTTGTAAGTACTTGCGTAACTGCTTCGTGATCGGGGCCCATGATAACTATGGGGTGCACAATAAACTAAGACTCTCAGGATGAGTATGTGGTTCAAAATATATACTTTAATAACAAAATGTGAAACTATATTTTTATGTTTCTGAATTTCTGATGATATAGACTATATATGGTTTATAATTAAGTTAAGAGATGTATTTGTGGATGCCATTCCAAGGCTTTGGGCCTTCTTTTGAAAATTACCTGCTTGTGGCTGACATATGTAATCTGACTGTGTCAGCCATAATCACCTAGACATCGATCCTGCGTCATAATTAACATCATCAATAAATGATGATGATAGAGTGCAATTCAGGTATCTTTGCAACTTGATAGGAAATCGTTAAGTCCTAAATATATCTTGTTCTTATACTTGAAATATTGTTACATTCAACGTTTGAAAACAAAGTTTATATCTGTATCTTTAATAAAAAAAAACATTAATGTTTATCAGCGCATCTTGTGAATTACATTTTTATCAGTATTGTGCAGCCTGTTTTCCCCGCCTGGCTGGACAATTTCAATTTCTTTATTTATTATGCACCCCATACCCATCCCGTGGGCGGTGGTGTAAAGGATTACAGAGGCACATAATCGGTTCAGGAACTGAACCCTCTAGTTCGTTTAGCTAAGCAAATAACAATTTGACGCTAGTTACAAAATTATTAATGTTATATACACATGTACACACTCATACATACATGTACATATATATGCGTATACATATATACATACACATACAATATTAATCACCACACAAATAAACACATCAATAATCTTTGTGCCACAAGTGATCAACAAGAGGCTCACAACAGTCATATACAAGGCACTTTACATTTATGATGAGTCACACAGTTACTAGTCTTGACTGCCCACACCCACCACAACTGGGCGGCAGCTTTACAGTCATGTGCACCACACCCACCCAAGGGCGGCAACTTTACAGTCATGTTCATGATTACCTACAGTAAGCAAATTTTGGATACTTCGCTAAGATTTTGGGCAGCACATCATTATGAATGAAGTACTTACACACACTGATGCCAATAGTTCTTGTGTCCTGACACCGGCGATGGGGTTGTATTATTTATTTAACGAAATATATAATATATATTCCTTGAAATTTTGTCACATTAACGTCTACATCTGTCGTTCTTCTAACATATAGATGTTAAGGTTAATTAACATATATGCAAATTACAAAATTTATTAACTGGAGTGCAGAGCTTCACACACTCAATGCTAGCCATCAAGTAACTATCAAAATGCATATATCTTTGCTTTCACTTCTGTTATATTTATGACAAGGGATTTAAAATTTCCCTATATTTCTGCTTTTCTGATGATATAAAAAAAACTTTCGTTTATTACAGTATCTACATAAAATTAACATTGATCTTCATTAGGTTGTAGTTCCCATCAATAGGGAGAGCGTCGGTCAAAAATTTTTTTTTTTAAATATAAATATCTTTCCTCTCAATAATATGCCCGAAACGCTATGCGTACTAGTGGCTTTAGATATTGTATGTACTAGCTCTATCTATAAATCCAATATTATGTTTGTAAATCGACTATTTATGTACTTTCCTGAATAAAATGAACTTTAGTAATATCTAATCTCTGTGACTAAAACGTAAGAACGACTTTATCTATGCCTTTTTGATAACATATACAATTATAAGCTTTATTAGTGAATCTCTATTAATTAAGCAATATATCAGAGAGTGTGTAGGGTTCGGTGTTCCATGTGAGAAGACATGGGAGATTTTACATCAGTACAGTAAATGGTTTAAGTAGCAAACGCATACTAACGAATAATGATTGGTATCTATAGACCAACACTAGAAGTCGATTTAACTTCCAGACATGTATTTTTCAATAAGTCTTAAATGTTTTGTGGCTAGTTATGTTAGATATTATTAGAAATACGTATTCTACTTGTTAATATTAAATTTGCGATCATTTAAGGAGAGAAGTGCGACGACTGGATCACTGTGTACAGAAGGTTGAGATGCCAACAAACACTTTCCAGACAACAATATATCTTGGATAAGTCGCTCCACAACATTGACACGGACCGTTGACTTCCTGTGAGGCCACATATTTGCTTATTTCATAATGAAATTATATTATTTCATAATAAATATATGTTTTCTCGTGTTCTGCATTAAGCACCAACATTATTAGGAATAATTATACCATATTTCTTCATTATTTAAGTAATGCTATAAGGCTTTGAGTAGCTTTGGGTCATTAGGTGAACAGAATCTCCAATAGATGGGGCGAGAGTCGCGCTATCTCTCGCCCGGGCGTGAGTCGAAACTTATTTTAGAATTGATATATCTTTGTCCTCCAACAATATATATTTCCTTTGGTGCACTCACAATAACGAGTATATCTCGGTCTTTCTGAAGGCATATAATATTTTAGGCTTTATAAGCGTATCTTTGTTAATTACACACTATATTGACAAGTGCGTAGGCTTCTGCACTCCATGACCGACAAGCTACGGAATGCCACTATAAAAACGTATGTATCTTCACTTGAGCTTTATATATGTCTATGGTAAAGTATTTAAAATGAAGCTTATATTTCTATCTTTCTTAAGACATATAAAACATTTGTGTTTATTAACGAATTTACGTGAAATAAGCATTGTTCTGAGAGAGAGTTGCTCTGTCGATCAGTCTGTGCGGGGTCGGAGGTCGGCGATTATTAAAACACATGTATCTTCATTAGAACTTTATATATTTCTATGGTAAAGTAGTTAAAATGAAGCTTATATTTCTATCTTTCATAAGACATATAAAACATTTGTGTTTATTAACGAATTTACGTGAAATAAGCATTGTTCTGAGAGAGAGTTACTCCGTTGCTCGATCTGTGCGGGATCGGAGCTCGCCGATTATAAAAATACACGTATCTTCGCTTTAAATACAAATATGCCCATGGTAAGGCATTTAAAATGAAGATTAAGTTTCTATCTTTCTTGAGACGTATAAACCTCTTACGTTTATTAACGATTCTGCGTGAAATAAGCATTGTTCTGAGATGAATATTGCGGATTTCCAGCTCTACGACCGATGAAAAATGCAACTTTTATACAACTGCAAATATCTTCAGTTTTACTTTAAATTTTGTCCTGAAAGAGTTTTCATATATAGATCCAGTTTCTGCCGTTCTTCTGACATAAAAAGACCTTTGGTTTAATAAGTTATCAAGATGTTTTCAACAATATTACTAGGGCGTTCACCGATTCCAACATGGGCGACCCTTTTGGAAACGCAACACATGGGTTGACCTGATTGATATATGGGTCAGATTCCATTAACGTTCGGAACATCTACACCACGCCGCCGCCGCCACACACCCGTGCTCGCTATCACACTGGGGGGCCAGTACAGGTCTATCATCACTCAATACGTCCTACTTCACACATTTTTCCCAGTGGTTAAAGTGGAGGAGGTAGTTTAGTACCAGTGGTAAATAACGCCGTCTATGTCTCAAATTAACCCTTATAACACCCACTACAGCACTTGGCACAACACCACTCCACTAACTGCGCCACGGGCTACATTATGACTTACATTTCAAGTACATCAGCGACATACTTACGGTGTGGTGCGTAAGCTATAATCATTGGCGATAGTTTCAATACCACCCTGTCTGGCCACAGCGATGTAACACCCGTCGTTTCCGAAATCAATGCCGATGACGGACATGTTCACGGGGATCTGAGTGTGCAACTATCACAATATTGAGGCTGAGTGAGCGTACGGAGGGACTGGGGGGCTGCGAGGGGACTGAATTAGCAAGGCCTCTGGGCTGACTGCTGCACCTCCAAGCTAGCACAACCACTGCCCATGACACACTGACGAAAATTCTAGAGCACGAGGCCGGTCAGGCTCGCTCGCTAGCCCCTCGCCCGCCATGGAACAAGTAACTAAATCTCCAGAGAACACTATATTGACTAAAGCCACAACCTAATCAAACATTTTCATTCTTGAACATAATAAGCAATACTAAATAAACTTACATATGTGTTTAATAAAAAAAAAATCCGTATACTTATAAATCTGTGTGTGTAATCTAAGAATATATATTAGCTACACATATCTAACTGCTTATTAACAAAAGAATACATTGGAATATATTATATAGTTGATTTATAAATATATATAAACACACATATTTGCAAAGTCTGTGATCAATCGTTGGAGGTATATATTAAATTGGAACCGAACTGTATACGGGAACTCCCGCCCAGGTGCATGGAAGGTTGTGCATGAGTCAAGTAGAAAAAAAAAGTGTGTGGAGATGAGAAAGTTCATGGCCAGAGCTCTACTATGGTGCATATATGGTGACAACTGGAAAAAGGGACTGCAGGTGACAGGTGTATGAAGGGATTACAGGTGACAGTTGGATGAAGGGTCCTGCAGATGACAGCTGGTGTATGCAGGTGACAGCTGGTGAGTGTATGAAGGAATGCACGTGACAGCTGGAGGAAAGGGACTGCAGGTGACAGCTGGAGGAAGGGGACTGCAGGTGACAGCTGGTGGAAGGGGGACTGTAGATGACAGCTGGAGGAAGGGACTGCAGGTGACAGCTGGAGGAAGGGGACTGCAGGTGACAGCTGGTGGAAGGGGGACTGTAGATGACAGCTGGAGGAAAGGGACTGCAGGTGACAGCTGGAGGAAGGGGACTGTAGGTGACAGCTGGTGGAAGGGGGACTGTAGATGACAGCTGGAGGAAGGGACTGCAGGTGACAGCTGGAGGAAGGGTACTGCAGGTGACAGCTGGAGGAAAGGGACTGCAGGTGACAGCTGGAGGAAAGGGACTGTAGGTGACAGCTGGAGGAAGGGGGACTGTAGATGACAGCTGGAGGAAGGGGACTGTAGATGACAGCTGGTGGAAGGGGACTGTAGATGACAGCTGGAGGAAGGGGACTGTAGATGACAGCTGGAGGAAGGGGACTGTAGATGACAGCTGGAGGAAGGGGACTGTAGATGACAGCTGGAGGAAGGGGACTGTAGATGACAGCTGGAGGAAGGGGACTGTAGATGACAGCTGGAGGAAGGGGGACTGTAGATGACAGCTGGAGGAAGGGACTGCCAATGGGGGTGAGAGCTGGAGGTCGAAGGGTTATGGTGAAGGATAGTGATAACTTTCCGCCGCCTGTGTTGTTGGTTAGTTCATTCTCTACCACTTACGTGGTCACTGTTTATGTTGCTGTGTTTTATCACTGGGTTACAGTGTAAACCATCGCATGCACACTTTCACCTGTCCTCGTGTGAATAGATTTCTTAGTGATCTGTTACACTAGTTACTACCACAACTACCAAGTTAATAACATGGCATTACAGCACATTGATGAGGAAAAAGCCTTGGAGTCAAACTCCACCTTTCAATCAAAGTTGGACAGCAGGTAGGGAGCAGCATTTATAAAAGCTAACCAAACACTTGGGATAATGAAGCGTACCTCTGACTTCAAGGAAGAGAAGGTAGTGATTCAATTGTATATATCTCTGGTCATTATATTATTACTGAGCATTTGGATTACTTTATCCAAGCATGGAGACCTCATCTTCAGGATGATATAGTTGCCCCTGGAGAAAGTGCACCACCGGGCAACAAAACTCATTCCAGAGCTAAGGTAACTCACGTATCAGGAACGGTTGAAGGCCACATCTACTACGGGCTCACCATAGCCCGTGCTACTTGGAACTTCTTGTTCCAGGTAGCGAATCTTTAACAACAACAGGTTGAAGGCCACAGGGCTAACAGCACTACAAACCAGGCATGACAGAGAGGATCTTATTGGAACTTTTAAAATAATTAACACATTGGAGGATGTTGATCTGGAAAATTTGTTTAAAAGGTCAGGTGTAACACAAACAAGGAGCAACGGTTTCAAGCTCAACACACTGTAGGACTGAGAACAGGAGATGATGTCTCACCCACAGGGTCATTAACCCGTGGAACCGCCTACCCGCCGAAGCCATTCATGCCAAAACTGTGTTGGGTTTTAAAGTATAGCTGGAAAAGATCATCAAGGCAAATAGAGGGGACCTTTGACAAGCCGCCGGCTTCCTGTCCTCGTCGAGGCTACTGGTGATAGTTTAAGGTAAACACTACATATATAGTGCACAATGGGTTATTATTATTGTTATTATTATTAAGCATTCAACCATGCAGAGAGTTAGTGATGAAGGACTTTTACAATAACAATTAAGATGCGTACAATGCTAACTGGCTTCCATTGTATATAACTGACAGGAAGCCGTCGGCTTGTCAAAGGTCCCCCCTCATTGTTTCTGAAGATATTTTCCATGTTCAGTCATAAAATGAAGTAATATCTTAGTGTTTACGGCTTCGGCAAGTAGGCGGTTCCATTAACTTACAACTCTATGTATAAGAACCATCTATTTTCTGTCCTACAGTGTGCTGTGTTGAGCTTGAAGCTGTTCCCCTTCTATGTCTTACATTTGACCTTTTAAAGAAGTGGTCTGGATAAAGAAGTAGTCTGGATAAAGAAGTAGTCTGGATAAAGAAGTGGTCTGGATAAAGAAGTGGTCTGGATAAAGAAGTAGTCTGGATAAAGAAGTAGTCTGGATAAAGAAGTGGTCTGGATAAAGAAGTGGTCTGGATAAAGAAGTGGTCTGGATAAAGAAGTGGTCTGGATAAAGAAGTGGTCTGGATAAAGAAGTGGTCTGGATAAAGAAGTAGTCTGGATAAAGAAGTGGTCTGGATAAAGAAGTGGTCTGGATAAAGAAGTGGTCTGGATAAAGAAGTAGTCTGGATAAAGAAGTGGTCTGGATAAAGAAGTGGTCTGGATAAAGAAGTAGTCTGGATAAAGAAGTGGTCTGGATAAAGAAGTGGTCTGGATAAAGAAGTGGTCTGGATAAAGAAGTAGTCTGGATAAAGAAGTGGTCTGGATAAAGAAGTGGTCTGGATAAAGAAGTAGTCTGGATAAAGAAGTGGTCTGGATAAAGAAGTGGTCTGGATAAAGAAGTGGTCTGGAAAAAGAAGTGGTCTGGATAAAGAAGTGGTCTGGATAAAGAAGTGGTCTGGATAAAGAAGTGGTCTGGATAAAGAAGTGGTCTGGATAAAGAAGTGGTCTGGATAAAGAAGTAGTCTGGATTAAGACGTGGTCTGGATAAAGAAGTGGTCTGGATAAAGAAGTGGTCTGGATAAAGAAGTGGTCTGGATAAAGAAGTGGTCTGGATTAAGAAGTAGTCTGGATAAAGAAGTGGTCTGGATAAAGAAGTAGTCTGGATAAAGAAGTGGTCTGGATTAAGAAGTAGTCTGGATAAAGAAGTGGTCTGGATAAAGAAGTGGTCTGGATAAAGAAGTAGTCTGGATAAAGAAGTGGTCTGGATAAAGAAGTGGTCTGGATAAAGAAGTGGTCTGGATAAAGAAGTGGTCTGGATAAAGAAGTAGTCTGGATAAAGAAGTGGTCTGGATAAAGAAGTGGTCTGGATAAAGAAGTGGTCTGGATAAAGAAGTGGTCTGGATAAAGAAGTGGTCTGGATAAAGAAGTAGTCTGGATAAAGAAGTGGTCTGGATAAAGAAGTGGTCTGGATAAAGAAGTGGTCTGGATAAAGAAGTGGTCTGGATAAAGAAGTGGTCTGGATAAAGAAGTGGTCTAGATAAAGAAGTAGTCTGGATAAAGAAGTGGTCTGGATAAAGAAGTAGTCTGGATAAAGAAGTGGTCTGGATAAAGAAGTGGTCTGGATAAAGAAGTGGTCTGGATAAAGAAGTGGTCTGGGTTAAAAAGTAGTCTGGATAAAGAAGTGGTCTGGATAAAGAAGTAGTCTGGATAAAGAAGTGGTCTGGATAAGAAGTGGTCTGGATAAAGAAGTGGTCTGGATAAAGAAGTGGTCTGGATTAAGAAGTAGTCTGGATAAAGAAGTAGTCTGGATAAAGAAGTGGTCTGGATAAAGAAGTGGTCTGGATAAAGAAGTGGTCTGGATAAAGAAGTGGTCTGGATTAAGAAGTAGTCTGGATAAAGAAGTAGTCTGGATAAAGAAGTGGTCTGGATAAAGAAGTGGTCTGGATAAAGAAGTGGTCTGGATTAACATTCTCATGTCGTGCCTGGCATGAGAAGTGACTCATTTATGATATGAGTTTCTCGCTGTGTTGAAGTTTATCCAAAGCCGAATTGTCTTTGTGAAAGGTGAGGCTGTCAAGTGTGCTACATCAACGGTGATGGGCGCACCACAGACAACTACCTTGAATATCCACTTTTAATTGTCTTTGTGAAAGGTGAGGCTGTCAAGTGTGCTACATCAACGGTGATGGGCGCACCACAGACAACTACCTTGAATATCCACTTTCTTTTCCTTGAAGTCGAAACTTTGACTATTCCTAAAAAAATTTTTACTGCAGCATCCACTTGTTGTGCAACTTTTAATGACTGGGTCCATGCACTTGGACCCGTCGGTACTGCAAGGAGTTTCTTGCAGGTCTGTATTCGATGTCTTTGTCCAAGGAATTCCCCTTATCATTCTTTCAAAATGATTCTCTCTTCTCCTCTCCCCCTTATTTATCCTCCCTCCTCTTCCTTCTCCTTCCCGTTCGCAGCTTCTCAGTCACAACAGGATGGAGAACTATATATTTGCTGGACATAGGTCAACTTGTCTGGTATTCGAGAGGCATAATTCCCCTCCATCAGGTGCGACCAGAGAAGCCATTAGCCGGCCTCCTCCAACCTCCAGGCCTGGCCTTCCCTACCTCCAGGTCTAGCCTCCTCTGGCTCGATGGAGGTACCTCCTTCGAGACCTTTCCTTCAGCAGGTTGGTCAAGACCCAATGGCTGACGGGTTGACAAATTTACAAGGACCATAGTACCCTCTCCAGCCTGGCATCTTGAGAGGTGACACTCCAGGTACTAGTACCTTAGGTTCTTAGGTACTAGGTGTTCCTTAGGGCCCCGGCCACGCCCACCAGGAAGGCCGAGGTTCTGTGACTGGCCCTTGGGACGTCGAAGGCGTGGTTAAGGGGCCATTGAGGGCGGAGGTTCAGAGTAAGGTCAAATGAGTGACACCGGACACTCATACATCCCACCGCCTGACACCAGACACTCATACATCCCACCGCCTGACACCACTCATACATAACGGAGTATAAGGAGTAAGGGATCAGGGAGTATAAAGGACCATAAGGGATAAGGGAGTACGTAAGCAACCGGAAACAGCGAGTAACGGTGAGGGGGGAGACATCAGAGTGGCGAGATGTCACCAGCGGAGTCCCACAGGGCTCTGTACTTGGACCCATCCTGTTTCTAATATATGTGAACGATCTTCCGGAGGGTATAGACTCGTTCCTCTCAATGTTTGCTGATGATGCAAAAATTATGAAAAGAATCAAGACGGATGAAGATAGACAGAGACTACAGGATGACCTGGACAAACTGGAGGAATGGTCTAGAAAATGGATGCTAAAGTTCAACTCAGGAAAGTGTAAGGTAATGAAATTAGGCGAAGGGAGCAGGAGGCTGAACACAAGGTACCATCTGGGAGGTGAAATCCTGCAAGAGTCAAATAGAGAGAAAGATCTGGGGGTTGATATCACACCGAACCTGTCCCCAGAGGCCCACGACAAAAGAATATCATCAGCGGCATATGCTAGACTGGCCAACATAAGAACTGCCTTTTGAAACTTGTATAAGGAATCGTCTAATACCCTGTATACCACTTATGTCAGACCAATCCTGGAGTATGCAGCTCCAGCCTGGAGTCCATACCTAGTTAAACACAAGACAAAGTTAGAGAAGATTCAGAGGTATGCCACCAGGCTCGTCCCGGAACTGAGAGGAATGAGTTACGAGGAAAGGCTAAAGGAGCTGAACCTCACATCCCTGGAAAACAGAAGAGTAAGGGGAGACATGATAACCAACTACAAAATTCTCAGGGGAATTGACAGAGTGGACAAAGACAAACTCTTCAGCACGGGTGGGACACGAACAAGGGGACACAGGTGGAAACTTAGTACCCAGATGAGCCACAGAGACGTTAGAAAGAATTTTTTCAGTGTCAGAGTAGTTAATAAATGGAATGCATTAGGCAGTGATGTGGTGGAGACTGACTCCGTACACAGTTTCAAGTGTAGATATGATAGAGCCCAGTAGGCTCAGGAATCTGTACACCAGTTGATTGACAGTTGCGAGGCGGGACCAAAGAGCCAGAGCTCAACCCCCGCAAGCACAATTAGGTGAGCACAATTAGGTGAGCACATCCCTCCGCCTGACACCAGCTGACTTTGACTCGTACATGTTATATAAAATAACGTACATCCTGGAGGTGGCGCCTCTCTCTTTGGTCCTTGTGTATCAAGTGACGTCTTCCGTCTCATCTACGCCCACAGCAAGAGTAATAACACCCTGTGATCAATAACCCCTGTGATCAATAACCCTGTGATCAATAACCCCTGTGATCAATAAACCCTGTGATCAATAACCCCTGTGATCAATAACCCGTGTTCAATAACCCCTGTGATCAATAACCCCTGTGATCAATAACCCTGTGATCAATAACCCCTGTGATCAATAACCCGTGTTCAATAACCCCTGTGATCAATAACCCCTGTGATCAATAACCCCTGTGATCAATAACCTTGTGATCAATAACCCCTGTGATCAATAACCCCTGTGATCAATAACCCCTGTGATCAATAACCCTTGTGATCAATAACCCGTGATCAATAACCTTGAGGTCATCATTATTATGTGAGGGAGGCAGGAGGCGTGGCGGCCGGAGCTCCACACCTCTCTATATAAGGGGCAGCCGTGGCGGGGTCTTGAGCCCTGGCCGCCCTCACTCACGCCCACACCCGCCAGTGTAGACGAGGCACTCCCTATAGCAGCCTAGCTCACGCCCACACCCGCCAGGGGAGGCCAGGCACGCCCACACCCGCCAGGGGAGGCAAGGTACGCCCACACCCGCCAGGGGAGGCCAGGCACGCCCACACCCGCCAGGGGAGGCCAGGCACGCCCACACCCGCCAGGGGAGGCGAGGCACGCCCTAGCAGCCTAGCTCACGCCCACACCCGCCAGGGAGGCCAGGCACGCCCACACCCGCCAGGGGAGGCCAGGCACGCCCACACCCGCCAGGGGAGGCCAGGCACGCCCACACCCGCCAGGGGAGGCCAGGCACGCCCACACCCGCCAGGGGAGGCCAGGCACGCCCACACCCGCCAGGGGAGGCCAGGCACGCCCACACCCGCCAGGGGAGGCCAGGCACGCCCACACCCGCCAGGGGAGGCGAGGCACGCCCTAGCAGCCTAGCTCACGCCCACACCCGCCAGGGGAGGCCAGGCACGCCCACACCCGCCAGGGGAGGCCAGGCACGCCCACACCCGCCAGGGGAGGCCAGGCACGCCCACACCCGCCAGGGGAGGCCAGGCACGCCCACACCCGCCAGGGGAGGCGAGGCACGCCTAGCAGCCTAGCTCACGCCCACACCCGCCAGGGCAGGCCAGGCACGCCCACACCCGCCAGGGGAGGCCAGGCACGCCCACACCCGCCAGGGCAGGCCAGGCACGCCCTAGCAGCCTAGCTCACGCCACACCCGCCAGGGCAGGCCAGGCACGCCCTAGCAGCCTAGCTCACGCCCACACCCGCCAGGGCAGGCCAGGCACGCCCTAGCAGCCTAGCTCACGCCCACACCCGCCAGGGGAGGCCAGGCACGCCCACACCCGCCAGGGGAGGCCAGGCACGCCCACACCCGCCAGGGCAGGCCAGGCACGCCCTAGCAGCCTAGCTCACGCCCACACCCGCCAGGGCAGGCCAGGCACGCCCTAGCAGCCTAGCTCACGCCCACACCCGCCAGGGCAGGCCAGGCACGCCCTAGCAGCCTAGCTCACGCCCACACTCCGTGCTCCTGGTCTCTGGCTCCGGCCACAATGTGGACACTGTAGTCTCAGCTGGCCCGTAGTCCGCCCATTGTGTGGGTGACGGAGGTGTAGTTCACATATGTGTCTCACGCCCAGCCGGTGGGCATGCCGGGGTACACAGGTGACGGGGTACACAGGTGCCGGGGTACACAGGTGACGGGGCACACAGGTGACGGGGCACATAGGTGACGGGCTACACAGGTGACGGGGTACACAGGTGACGGGGTACACAGGTGCCGGGGTACACAGGTGACGGGGGTACACAGGTGCCGGGGTACACAGGTGACGGGGGTACACAGGTGACGGGCTACACAGGTGACGGGGTACACAGGTGACGGGGTACACAGGTGCCGGGGTACACAGGTGACGGGGGTACACAGGTGCCGGGGTACACAGGTGACGGGGATACACAGGTGACGGGGTACATAGGTGACGGGCTACACAGGTGCCGGGGTACACAGGTGACGGGGTACACAGAAAGTACATTAGAAAGAACTTTTTCAGTGTCAGAGTAGTTAGTAAATGGAATGCATTAGGAAGTGATGTGGTGGAGGCTGACTCCATACACAGTTTCAAGTGTAGATATGATAGAGCCCAATAGGCTCAGGGAACTGTACACCTGTTGATTGACGGTTGAGAGGCGGGACCAAAGAGCCAGAGCTCAACCCCCGCAAGCACAACTAGGTACTCACCTAGTTGTACTCACCTAGTTGTGCTTGCGGGGGTTGAGCTCTGGCTCTTTGGTCCCGCCTCTCAACCGTCAATCAACAGGTGTACAGTTCCCTGAGCCTAATGGGCTCTATCATATCTACACTTGAAACTGTGTATGGAGTCAGCCTCCACCACATCGCTTCCTAATGCATTCCATTTGTCAACCACTCTGACACTAAAAAAGTTCTTTCTAATATCTCTGTGGCTCATTTGGGCACTCAGTTTCCACCTGTGTCCCCTAGTGCGTGTGCCCCTGTGTTAAACAGCCTGTCTTATCAACCCTGTCNGACCAAAACCACAGCAAGACCGTCCCGAAAACGCCACTAAAGTTGCCGCACGGAGGACTCAATGCTGAGTCCTCGGCGGACTTGCCCCTGTTTTACGGAGGACTCAATGCCGAGTCCTCGGTACGCGAAAGTGTTAACTTACATTGATACTATTATCCATCAGGAGCTCATATACAAAAAGCTTAAATGTGTAAAACAATTTTCTTTATGAGATGTACAAGTTTTTTGGTATGAAAAAAAGTCAAATTCACTCGGCTGTTTAGAATTAGTGACGGCTTATTTTCAAGCAAATACAATATAATCTTTGACTTTACTGTTCTCCATTTTATCCAGGCAGAAGCCTCAGTACCCTATGAATTTAGGGAAAACTACACAGCAAGATGAAATCTTTAGTAAAATAATGCAGTAAATTCATCGTAGAAACAAAGCATTGAAAGAACAGCATATAATAAAACTGATCTGGAAACCACACTGCAAAATCAACCGTATAATTTCTAGTGACAAAGTTCAAGTGGATTTACCTCCTGCTGGCCTCCTTCTTCAGCAGGAGGCTGATTCTCAGCTCCACCTTCCTGGTTATTTACTGGTCCATCAGTTGTCTGGAAAAATGTCAAAATTAAATTTCCAGTTCTGTTTTAAAAAATTCAATAATTAACCCTTAAGCAGCAGTTATTGTCATATGTTCATTTATAGAGTAATGCAATTATTGCCACATGTCAATTTAAATAATTATTGTCTGGGTTTTATATGTATGATGCAAATAAGGATATAATAGGTCTATGTGGATGTAATGGAGTTACCTTCATCCTTAAAAAAAAAGCATTGAATGTCATGAAATGCCATTTTCTGGCTGAGCCCCGGAGGCTCCCTGGAGTTATTGGGCTAATATGTGATGCATTACACCAGGGCTTCAATCAATGGAGTTCTGCCAACCGGGCACCACTAGCCAGAACCTGGGCCCCTCAGAGGCTCAGGGAACAATGGTCCTGGAAAACCTCCCTGTGGTTGGGGGTTTACCTTATCTGCCATTGACTGGGGTTAGGCACCAAGAAAGGTAGGCGTAATAAAACATACCCCCACAAGGTAAGAAAAATGCAAACGAAAGCCGAACAGAGAGAGAACTCCTTCAATTCCCAAGGAAACAAGCAAGCACCACACCACATTGTCGCGTCGCTCGTCTGCGCAGCTTCCTCCTCCAAGGGAGGAGAAAGGGGAAACCCCGGACCCACTACACCGGCTACCTAACCTCAGTTCAGAAGTTAAGCATCAAAAGCAAAACAAAACCGCCGACCAGAGGGAGGGAGGGAGCCTCCGGGGCTCACCCAAAAAATGGCATTTCATGACATTCAACGCTAGTTTTCTGTCGGGAGCCTCTACGCCTCCTTGGAGCTACATAACCAAGGATAAGTAAAACGAGGGACACACCCAGGAGGCGGCCACCACATGCTCTTAAACTCTAAAGCATGACAACCGGCTGCAACCTGCAACCCAATTCAACACACGAACACCCAGGAGCATGAACGTTAACCAACTATTGGGCAGCCAGGACCCTTTTCGACCTCGAAAATCCCCACGTCCGAATATCAGCCTAAGACAAGGGGCCAAACACGGGAGTCAAAGCACCAACCTTCCGAATGTCATGAGCACGAGGATAGACAGCAGGCTGGGTAGACTTAACCCTGGGAGACCCGAGCCCGCGAACAGGGAACGTGGGAAATGGGTCAAGCGCACCCCCCCACTGGCCACCCGCAAGTAACGACAAACAGCTGCAACCGGGGACAACACATGATGCACCCCTGGCCTGACCAACCAAGCATCCCTCCAGAAAGCAGCCTTCTCATTATCCACCAAAAAAGGCTGCAATCACACAAACCGACTACCAGGACCAAAATAGCAGAAACCTGTGCTAGAGGAGAGTACGAAGCTCATAAACCTTACCCCTAGATGAGGATGGGTTGAGGAGCACCGCGCCAACCAGCCGAAGACAGCCCCAGAAGAGGCACCAGCCATTCCTTACAATTTGCTTTTGGGACAAAAGCTGCACCGAAGGCCCACCCTGACAAGCAGAACGGGAGTCCCAGCATGACCACAAAACATGTACCAAGACCTTAGAAGCACAGTCTACAAACTAGGAAGACCCTGGAAACCTAGAAGAGGAAGTCCAGGATGTACAGCAGGTAACCAAAGGACCTTCAGAACCCCCCAAAGGGGACCCAAGAGAGAAAGAAAACCTTCAGAATGAAGCCGAAGAGCCCAAAGGAACACGGAATCGAACCCAGGGGGGAGCCCAAACTACCACAACTGCCGGTGGAAATACACCACAGAAAGAAAGGGCAAAACATTACCCAGACTGAACCCCCAGTCAAACACCCAGAAACGGACCAAAAACTGAGGGACAAAATGCGCAGGAGTAAGCAAACTGCCAGGGACATTGGGTCTGGGCCCTGGATTTAGGGACCCAAACAGACAGAAAACACAAAACCAAGTGAAAAAAAACTCCAAAGTGTCCCCAGAGGAACAGAAGGGCAGAATGTTCTACAAGAATAATAAAACAGAAATGGTAACGGGAGGATAAAACTCAACGGAGGTGATAAAATGCCCCAAAACGCGAGCTCATACGCTCAACCACACGTAAACAAACCGCAGAAAGAAAATGACCATCAAAACAAAAGACACGGCTGATGCAAAAGCTAAAATCACACCAGCAGATGTGGGAATTAAGCAGACAAGAGGAGGGATGAACCTCCCCTCCCCCCAGAAGGCACAAAGCCCAAGCACGGGGGCAGACAGCTACAAAACTGCTAGCGGGCTCCCCCCACAGCTCCAGCAACCCACAATAGAGGCCCCAGGGCAGAGCCTTACTCCACCCCTGAAGAAAAGGCAGAAAAAAAGGGAGGGGGGCTGCTGGTAGGACCCAGAAGCCTTGGCAGGAGCAGGCTCGAATACCTTCATCCCCAACCCGAATAGGGCAGCACCCCCAAGCTGCCCAAGTCTCATCCCCAATTAAACCCCAAAACCCTTGGAACAGGAACAGAAGGGGGGGGGGGACAATGCCTAACCAAAACGGGACATCCGGGTGGGCAACCACCCTAGCGTGTTGTAGCAATCTAACCATAACTATAGCCACACCAGTTAGACCCCCAGCAGGCGAGAAAAGAAAAAGAAATCCCCAACAAAAGTACAACATCCCCAGAGGAAACAGGAACTGGCCACCAAGTAGAAAGGTAGGCAGGCTGCACAACACGTGGACGTGCCAACCAGCATGATACCAATCCCTACCCAAGGCCAAACAAGGGCCAAGAAACCACAGCTGGCCCCAAGGGTGGGGGTAAGTGCCGAGCAGCAAAAACCCCTAAGGAATTGGTTCTTGAACGTACCAGGGAAGAGAACCCTAACACGCAAGGGTAGTACTGGCAGGACACTTAAGGAATGAGGCCCCTAAGCACATACAGCTCCCAGTACTCTTCAGGACACCTGGCCACCACACATGACACCCCAGAGGACTCAATGAAGGTAAACTCTACTTGGAAACCGAGGCAAGAGATGATGTCCACCCTAGATCTCTTTAGCCAACGAACTGAGGTTGGGTAGCCGGCATAGTGGATGTGGAGCTCCCCCTTCCCCCTTAGAGGGGGGGGGGGCATGCACAGACTAGCGACACGATGGCATGGTGTGATGTTTGCTTGTTTCCTCGGGAACTGAAAGAGTTCTCTCTCTCTCTCTCTCTGGCTTCTGTTTGTACTTTTTTTACCTTGTGGGGTCTGTTTTATTATGCTTACCTTTCTGGGTGCCTAACCCCGGTCAATGGCAGATAAGGTAAACCCCCCAACCACAAGGAGGTTATCCAGGAACATTGTTCCCTGCACCTCTCTGAGAGGGGCTAGGTTCTGGCTCATGGTCCCCAGTAGGCAGAACTCCATTGACTAAAGCCCTGGTCTAATGTATTGCTTATAAGCCCAAGAGCTCCAGGGAGCCGTAGGGACTCCCCACAGAAAACCTGTTCTCTTTAATCACTAATAAATGATGCAGATGAAGTCATACAATCATGGCTGAAAAATGTTGACCAAACCACACGCTGGAAATTGAAGAGACGACGACGTTTCGGTTTGTCCTGGACCACAATCGACTTTTATAATGGTCCAGGATGGACTGAAACGTCATCTCCCATTTCTTGTGTGTGGTTTGGTTAATAAATGTTACTAATTAGTTACTTTACGAATGCAGTTATCGTCGTATGACGACTTATATAATTGTTGCCTGGGGTTTACCTGTATGATGCAATAAGTATACAGTTGGTCTATGTGGATGAAATGGAGTTTTCCTTGACCTTCGAAAAAATCCTGCTTTCCATTGTTACTACTAAATCCTGTTACTCATTACTTACTTACTAGGTGAATGGGGCTATTGTCATATGACATCATCTGTGGGTTCCACAGTGGTGGCTCATGCCTTCGTTTCAGTCAACTCTCTCACCCATATGGTGCCAATTAGGCCATATGTCATTGCCCAGAGCCCAACATCACTGAATATTGTGTTGATGTTCTTTTCATTACTCTATATGCTTGCAATGGAGTATACCAGGTAAACCCATCATCAATTGAAACACTTATGTGAATTGTGTGTTTTATAAAGTTATTTAACACACACTCTTGTAAAAGAGAAACAAGTGGTGCAACATCCGAGGATAACACTGGAAGTACGAAGGGTGACAAGCACCAGACTGCCTCCACCAATAAACAAAAATATTTACTTATTTTCATATTATTCTTACATATTGAATACAATTCATAATTCTATTGAAAGTGCATTTTTTTGTTGCACATAAGGCCGTATTTTTCCACAGCCATTGACCAAGGGTTTAAACTTTACTTTTAAAGAAAATAGTAAATGCACTCAACTAACCTTGTCTTGCTTCTCNAAAAAACCACGCGTTGAATGTAATGAAACGCCAATTTTTGGGTGAGCCCCGGGGCTCCTGGAGCTTATCGGGCTAATGTTGTTATGTTTAGACCGGGACACTAGCTATGGAGTTCAGACTACAGGGACCAGCGCCAGAACCTGGCCCCTTCAGAGAGGTTTCAGGGAGCAATGGCCCTGGAAAACCCCATATAGTTGGGGGTTTTCCTTATCTGCCATCGACCGGGGTTAGGCACCAGAAAGGTAGGCGTAACAAAACAACCCCACATGGTAGAAAAACTACAACAAACGAACAGAAAGGTAGAAAAAACTCCCTACAATCACAAGGAAAAACAATCAAACAATCACTTTACTGCCGCGCCGTTGTCCGCGCAGCCCTCCCTCCCCGGGAGAGGGGGAGGGGGGGCCCCGGACCTCACCGCGCCGGCTGCCGTCAGTTCGGAAACTAGGCTTCAACCAACGCGAAAAATCCGCCGACCGGACGGGAGGGAGGGTAGCCAGGGAGCCTCCGGGGCTCACCCAGAAAATGGCGTTTCATTACATTCAACGCTGGTTTTCTGTGGGGAGCCCCTACGGCTCCCTGGAGCTAATTACCCAAAGAGAAGGAAAAAAAAAAGGGGACTTACCCGGGAGGCGGCGGCCACAAACTCCTCAACGCGAAGTCGAGACAACTGGCTGCAACCTGCGACCCAAAGCAACACAAGAACACCGAGGAGCAGGGACGTTCACCAAATAACGGGCGGCCAGGACCCTGTTCGATTTCCAAAAACCACGCGCCCGAATATGTGCCCAAGACATATTACCAAACACAGCAGCCAAAGCCGCAAACTTCCTAACGTCATGGGCGCGAGGATAGACCGCAGGCTGGCTAGATTTAATAACCTGCGGACAACCTGGGAGACCCGAGCCCTGGAACAGGGAACGAGGGAAACTGGATCAACCCAAAGCGCATCCCCAGCCACACCGGCCGAAGCGCGCAAGTAACGGCGAAGCGCCGCAACAGGACACAACACATGATGCACCCCGGCCGAACCAACCAAGCATCAATGACCCATGGACCCCTCCGGAAAGCAGCCGTCTCGTTCTTCGCCAGAAAAGAAGGAGAAGGCTGTAAACGGACAAACCTACCCCCAGGACCGAAAGAGCAGAAACCCCTGCGCCGGAGGAGAGCATGAAGCTCCCCTACCCGGCCCCCAGAGGCCAAAGCCAACAAAAACAAAGCCTTGGAAAAACAATCAGGAACCGAAGGGGCCACCACAAAACGAGAGGAGGAAAGATAGGAGAGCACCCGGTCCAAGGACCAGGACGGCTCAGGAGGCGCATGAGCAGGCCGGAGGTGAAACATAGCACGAGAAAGCTTACGAAAAGGGGCGGATGTGACATCCACCCCAAAAGCAAGCGCGAGCGGCTCCGCCAGCGCCGCACGATACGAGGCGACAGTATTAGGCATCAAATGACGGTCCTGAAAAAGCCAAGAAAGGACAAAACAACCCGATCCGAAAGAAAAGACAACCTACGAAGAGCCAGAAAATGGCGAAAAGAACGCCAGGAAACTTCATACTGCCGCCGAGACGAAGCTCTCAGGTGGGACACCATCAATGAAGCCACCTGATCACCATAGAAATGGTGATACACCCGCGTCAAAAAGACCAGACGCGAAGAGCAGAGGAGAAGGGCGAACCAGCCCTGTACCGGACCGGACCGACCTGCTGAAAGAGGCGGAGCCGCGGGAAACGTCCCGGGTTCGGGCACCGAGCGAGAAGCACTGGAAACCAAGGCTGGGCTGGCCACCAAGGGGCCACAAGGACTACTCTCCCTGAGAAAGTCTCCAATTGAACCAGAACTCGAAGCAACAGCTGGACCGGAGGAAAGAGGTACAGGTAACCCCACCTCGACCAGTCCTGCTGAAAGGCATCCACCGCGAACGCCTCGCAGTCGGGGAAGGGAGTCACGTAAATCGGGAGACGCCGTGACCACGCCGACGCGAAGAGGTCCACATCTGGGAGACCGTACGTCTGGCAGATCCAACGAAACGAGTCGTCGTCGACCGTCCACTCCGTGGACAGGGGAATGAAGCGAGACAGACCGTCCGCCAGAACGTTGGACACTCCCCGGACGTGAACCGCACGGAGAGCCAAACCCCGAGAATCCAGTAGACGAACCACTCGAAGGGACCAACCCCACAGAGCCAAGGACCGAAGAGAACCTCCGCGGTTCAGGCAATGAACCACTGGAGAACAGTCCGAATGGAGGCGAATGGTCGAACCCTGAGCGACCCGAATCCTCCGAAGAGCGAACCAGACAGCCGCGAACTCCCGAACCGTGCTGTGAGCCCGACGGAATGACGGACCCCACCGACCCTGGCCTGCCTGGTGAGCACTGGTCACAAAACCCCAGCCGAGGGACGACGCGTCCGTGAACACATCGAGCGAGGGCTCGGGGAGGCGCCAAGGCACCGAACCCCGAAAACACCGAAGAGGAAGCCGGTGACGCAGCAACCGGCGTAAGAACCACGGAGGACGAACCCAACGATCGCGAGAGAGGCGGAAAGGACGTCCCCGAAGGAACCAAAACAGACGCCGAAGCCAAACCCGACCCGGCGGGTAGACTAGCATGGCGAAGTTGAGACTCCCGCACAACTGCTCGAGCAACCGCCGAGTGACCGGGACCCCTTCAGAAACAGCAGACGGCGGTCCCGCAGCCGCTGCAACGCCCCAGGAGGGAGAGACAAGGAAGCGGTCCGAGAATCCCAAAGAAGACCCAGCCAGGTCCGAACCCGGGAAGGAACCAGATGGGACTTCCTCCAGTTCACCAGGAACCCGAACCTGGCGAGCTGGGAAAGAACCACATCCCTGGCGAGCAGACACGCGGACCGACTGGGAGCCCACACCAGCCAGTCGTCGAGGTAGGCCAAAACCCGAATCCCTAGAAGACGCAGACGGGTCACCACAACCCGGGTCAGACGCGTGAAAACGCGAGGTGCCAGATTCAAGCCAAAAGGGAGGCACCGAAAACGGTAAGCCTGATGCCCCACCACGAAACCTAACCAGTCCCTGAACCCCGGATGAATAGGAACGTGCCAATACGCGTCCTTGAGGTCCAGGGACACCATCCAAGCACCCGGCTCCAACAGAAGCCGGACCTGAGACAGAGTAGTCATCCGAAAGGAGGGGCAAGGAATCCAGGGGTTCAGACGGGACAAGTCCAGAATGAACCTCAGATCCGCACAGTCCCGTTTCGGCACTGGAAACAGACGGGAAACCCATCTGAGGGACGTAGTCGTTTCGACCACGCCCAAGCGCACCCACTCCAAGATGACTTGACGAAGCGCAGGGGAAGAAACCTGCCCTGTTAACCCCGAGCCCCCCAAAGGAGGACGAGTCGCCCAACGCCACCGCAGGCCGGATGACACGACCGAAAAGGCCCACAAATCGTGGGACCAAGCGTGGGCAAACAGAGCGAGCCTCCCCCCCATCGCCCCGTCAACGGGGCAAACCGCGAAAGGGCCGACGCCCCTTACGAGAACCCAACCATCGAACAGAGCGATCACCGCGCCGACCAGACGACGCAAGCCCCGAAGGGAACGACGGCTCAGAAACTGGCACCAATGGCCTACCCCGACCAGCGGACCCCGGAACCCTGGCACGACCTCTCCGAGACCGACGAGAAGTACCGCTCCAGAGAAGCAACAAGTCCGCCATAGGGCGACAACTAGACGAAGCCGCGTGCAGAAACTGAGAGACCGCAGACTCTGCAAACAGCAACGGACAAAACGGAGACGAAAACCTAAGAGCCAGGGCCCAAGCGGAATCCAAAGAGAGGGCGAGCACAGCCTGACGGCACGCGAGGCGAGAAGCAAAGAACAGAGACACCGCTTCCTTCAGGATGGGCGCAAAAAGCTTCAACAGAGCAGCGGAAGCCCGAGCTGCCGAAGACAGCGCCCCGGACGAAGGCCCTTCACTCAACGCTCCCACATCCTCCTCAAGCCAAGCCGAAGACAGCTCGAGAAGGGAAAAGAAACGCAAGACCGAAGCCAAATATGGGCCCACAAGGCAGAACCTCCACCAGGCAAAGTAAAACAAAACAAAAGAAAAACCCCGCAAAAGTACACCGTCCCCAGAGGCAACAGGCACCGGCCGCCGCGTAGGTGGCAGGCAGCGCAACACCTTGGCGCCCTAACCAGCACAACACCACTCCCTACCCAAGGCCAAACAAGAGCCCCAAGCCCCAGCTGGCCCCAAGGGCGAGGCAAATGCCGAGCAGCAAGAACCACTACGGGAGCGGTTCCCGAACGCCCCAGAGAAGATAACCCTGACACGCAAGGGCAGTACTCACAGGGCGCCTAGGGAAGGAAACCCCTAGACGCATGCAGCCCCGGCACTGATGAATTACTCCTGGCCACCGCAAACCACAAAAACAGCAGAGAACGCCACACGAGGCAAAAACCGCCAAGGAATTTGAGGCCAGAGAAGCGTGTATCCCGGTTGACACTAGCTTGCGAACTGACGGCAGCCGGCGCGGTGAGGTCCGGGGCCCCCCCTCCCCCTCCCGGGGAGGGGAGGGCTGCGCGGACAACCGGCGCGGCAGTAAAGTGATTGTTTGATTGTTTTCCTTGTGATTGTAGGGAGTTTTTCTACCTTTCTGTTCGGTTTGTTGTAGTTTTCTACCATGTGGGGTTTGTTTTGTTACGCCTACCTTTCTGGGTGCCTAACCCCGGTCGATGGCAGATAAGGAAAACCCCCAACTATATGGGGTTTTCCAGGGCCATTGCTCCCTGAAACCTCTCTGAAGGGGCCAGGTTCTGGCGCTGGTCCCTGGTAGGTCTGAACTCCATAGCTAGTGTCCCGGTCTAACATAACATACATTAGCCCGTTAAGCTCCAGGGAGCCGTAGGGGCTCCCCACAGAAAAATTATTCTCAAATCTTGATTTTTTCTACATCATTAGTCAGAACTTCAGGCTTTCTTCAAGCAAGCATGTTGTTATAACTACAATTTTAATTTTAGACTTACTTTTTCCACCTGTGCAGCATCAAGGTGGTTATATTTCTCATCACCCTGATGGAACTGCTCAGTTGCTTTACGTGCCAACTGAACAGAACTCAACAGGTATTCGAAAGCAGCAGGAAGCTCCTCACGCTCTCGCTTCCTCCCCTTTATTGGCTCTCCTTGTTTCTGAGTAGAACAAATGATTTATATAACTATTATGTTTAAAGAGGCACATGTTGCTAAAGTATTGCCATGTTCATGCTTAAGTATTGCCATGTTCAATAAAGAACTGCAAGCTCCAAGTGATATCAATACATCGGCAGGATAACATCTCTATCAGTGTCTTATAATACAAAAACACAGCTTCATTAAAGATTACATTATTTCTACAATACACTGCATGTGAGTGGGAGAAAGAATATTGGGATGGAGTATGATCATTTACTATTATTATTTATGAGAATAAAATAAAATGTAAAATTATAATGTATGCATGATATACACACAGTATTATACATTACTGTAAATAAAAAATTCCCTTGAACAAGGAATGAATGAAATACACATACCTTTAATTCTGCTAGTTTATCCAAGTACACTTGCTTATTGCAATCTTCTCCTTCCTCATACAGCCAAGTCTCTGTATCTTCTAACAGACGGCTTAATTTTTCCTTATCGCTCGAGCTAATATACTGATCTAGGTCATCGTAAATACGGCTGCGCACATCGTAAACATACTCCTCGACAGCATTCTAATAAGAAAAAAGGAACATGTTCAAAATAAAGGATAAAGCATTCCAACTTGTACAGTACTGTATCTATAACTATACTATAAACACTACACCACACAATGAGATACACATGTACAGTACTGTAACCCCGCGATTATCCGGGATTCAAACATCCGGAAAACACCCTTATACGGCCAAAATCGTGATCGAATAACGTTACCACAATATCCGGCCAAAATGGCCACAGGAACCGGATTAAAGCTGGTTTGGCTGGATGAACATTCGGCCATACCGTATTAATCCCGTTTGTGGCTCTAGACGCATGGTGGAGGAGGGGGTGGGGTGGGTGGGTGGTGGAGGGAGGGTGGGAGGAGAGCGTCGGAGGGACCACCTGGGTACAGGAATTACCATTAATTTTAGAACAATTAATCATAGCCAAAAACAAATGAAATAAGTACTAGTAATTATGTAATAACAAATAAATAAGTTTTCTAAAAGCAATGTGCACAGACTGAAGTTTCCTTAAAAATATTGAGTTTTTTTCCTCCTTGCGGCCTACGTAAGGTGCTATAGCTGCCCCACCCCAAGTGGACCCATCCAACACTGGTCAACCCATGTGCGTCCGTCCCTCATGTTATACACAGTGCTGCGCCATTAGCGAAATATTTTTTGAAATAACTTTTTTATTTTCATAGTAACTTTAAACATTTTGGCCAAGACTATGTCTGGTAGCAGCATCAATCGTTCTGGAGGTGTTAAGAAGAAGAAAGTGGTCCTGGCATTAAAGACAAGTTATGTTCAACCAGTGAGGCGCCACAGGCAGCCAAGCGCCTTCAACAAGTGAGGCGCCACAGGCAAGCCAAGTGCCTTCAACAAGTGAGGCGCAAGCAAGCGCCTTCAACAAGTGAGGGCATGCAAGCGCTTCAACAAGTGAGGCACAAGCAGCGCCTTTAACAAGTGAGGCGCCACAGGCAAGGCAAGAGCCTTCAACAAGTGAGGCGTAAGCAAGCGCCTTCAACAAGTGAGGCGCAAGCAAGCGCCTTTAACAGGTGAGGCGCCACAGGCAAGCCAAGCGCCTTTAACAAGTGAGGCGCCACAGGCAAGCCAAGCGCCTTTAACAAGTGAGGCGCCACAGGCAAGCCAAGCACCTTCAACAAGTGAGGCGCAAGCAAGTGCCTTTAACAAGTGAGGCGCCACAGGCAAGCCAAGCACCTTTAACAAGTGAGGCGCCACAGGCAAACCAAGCGCCTTCAACAAGTGAGGCGCCACAGGCAAGCCAAGCGCCTTCAACAAGTAAGGGCATGCAAGCGCCTTTAACAAGTAAGGCGCCACAGGCAAGCCAAGCACCTTCAACAAGTGAGGCATAAGCAAGCGCCTTCAACAAGTGAGGCTTCAGCAGCTGGCAGTCAAAACTAACTTTGCTTAATGAACTGTACAGTAATTTTAAGTGTTAATTTTAGTGTTGTGTTAGTATAGGTTATGTAAATTGTTAACAATTCTTAACTTCAAGATGTGTGGCATCAATCAAGAAGACGAACACCAACAAGGTAAGTTGAGGTTTCTAGTTGAATATCTAATAATTATATGTGGCAAGGCAATTCAAATTATGTTGTTTGTAGTATAAAATAGTTGAAAATGGTCACTTTTGGACTCGTAGGTGAAAAAGTACCATTATCTGAAAATGTGATAATCCGGCTGGGGGTCCTTCCCATATAGTCCGGATGATCGAGTGGAGACAGTATATATGTTCGGAGAAGCTGGCCTCAAGCACTTTGCTCGTCTGATAACATAGATGTCACTGTAGTTACATGTTGACCTATGACTAACAACAAAATTGTAACTTGAAATTTGTATGATTACACAAGAAAAATTGAACCTTACCTTAGCATTAATGCGTTCATTTTCTAGCTTGTCGGCTTGAACCATTTGAGATTCGCGCTCCACTAAGGAATTCAGCTCAGAAGGACTATAGGACTTCACAACTTCTTTAATTGGCAGTTCTACTGTCTTTAAGACCTTTTTCCCTTTCTTTTCACTACCTTCATTCTGTACAGGTAAAAATAGAAAATTATTCAATATTCTTGGGCACTTTAAAAATTCTTAAATCAATTATTCCATAATTCTTCCTCACTCTCTCACTACCACAGTTCTTCACAAAAGGCAAGTGCACATGATGATGAGGCAGAATGGATAACTAGACATTAAACTGGAAACTGTATTACCTAACAAGAAACAGAGGTAAGGTATACAGCAACTGGAAAAGATGCAGGGATAAGGATGATTCAACAGAAAACTAGATAGTTTTCTTCAAGAAGTGCCGGACCAACTGGGATGTGGTGGGTATGTGGGCCTGCGGGCCGCAGCATGTTGGACCAATCTCTAACAAGGCAAGCCTGGACTCGGGCCGGGCTTGGCGAGTACAAGAACTCCCAGAACCCCATCAAGCAGGTAATGATTTAGGATAGGACGAAAGAATGAATGCTGCCCGCAAAAATGAATGTTTGGGGCTTCTTTGACCCTTGCTTTTCTATTTAAATTTATCTTTTACAATAATTATTTCTCTACCCCATCACATGCCACTCACCTTTACCACAATACCTTGATAACATTCAACAGTGTTTACTTATATGTATATATATTTTTAAATGAGATCACAAAAGGGAAGAGGATCAATGGAAGATGGAGTAAGCTATTGTTACCTTGGCTGGTGTCGGAGCCTCTGCTGATTTATCTGCATCCATTTTCTAGCCAAAAGAAAAAAAAATAGCACATTACTATTTCAATAATTACTTGAAACAATTTCAATAATTCCCTCAAAAGTATTTATTTTAAAACTTTAGTTGTATTCAAGTGTCCGTAACGATTAAGATTTTTGCACAAGTTATATAGCTATGCAAGTGTAGAATGTAGCAGTTCTTACTACTTGCAGTGAACAGCGGGCTTGCTTCAGGAAAAAAAAAGTTCACACTAAAGCATCTCGGAATACAGGACACTGATGCAATTTCAAGGTGTATAAATGACTAAAGAATGCAGGAAATATTGCACAAGCCCCTCTTATTGTGCTTGTCGGGGATGGAGCCTAGGCTCCCTGGTCCCACCCCTCCACTAGTCTCCAGATTCACGAGCTCTTTGGACTTATCGAATCAATATTTGAAGCTGCATAGTGCATCTCCATTGGCTTATTTCTTCATGCAGTCCATTTGTTCACTACTAACACAAATATTCTAATATGTCTGTGGCTCATTTGCCTACTCTACCTCCACCTGTGTCCCCTTGTTTGAGTACCACTCACGTTAAATATAGTCAGGCCATGTCTACCCAATTCCCTTTGAGAATTTGTTAATGATGTTATGTCTTCCTTTAACTAACTTCTAGCAACATGAGGTTTAAATCCTGTAGACTTAACTCTTACCTCTTAGTCCTGGAACTACCCTGGTGACATATGTATTGAGCTTTCTCTAACTTTATCTCGTGTTTGATTACAAACACTTCCCATTTGAG
>WNGS01001312.1:56832672-56843955 GCA_020271785.1 Procambarus virginalis
ATTTAAAGATATGATTGTTAAATTCTTTATAATTCTGTAAAACAGTAACTTTGGTATTACAGGCAAAAATAATACCAAACATGGAACTCAAAATAATTATTATTTTAAATGACATTCAGCCTTTAACGAAGCAGATACAGTGGAATGATTACAGTGAGAGGGGCTTGACAAAGCCTCATCAAATAAGCTTACTAACTAGCCTGACATCAAATTGACATAAGCTTTCATTTAATATTCTGTATAAACAAGAAAATATGGAATCCATATACAAGCTTTTTAAACTGCATGCACACCAACACCACAGCAAAAGCATGCACTGAATGCACGCTCACGCTCTCTCTCTTTCTCTCTTTCACACGCAAGAGTCGAATTCAACTAATCTTTAAATTGGGAGCAAAACTTTCCACTGATCCTGTTCAGAAATTAGAATTTCTTATATGGTCATGAACTTTTAGTTCAATCCTTTGTTTTAAACACTAATGGAGTAAACTGAAAGCTTGATGCAATATTGAAGACAGTAGTCTTAACTCAAAACTCAAAAACTTCAATATGAAGTTGAGATCTACACTCCGCATGTGTGAATATGTACAAATATTAATAATGCTTTCTATGCTGCACTGAACTGCTTAACATTCATCCCTGACAGTTTAGGGCCGTTATCTATGCACAGAACTGAAAACCTACTATTATTAGTATGGAGAAGGGCAACAGTATCACCAAATTCTTCCCTCATAACTTGAGAGGAGGGGGAAAGGGAATGGGGGGTGAGTGAAGAGATGTGCTATATCAGTAGAGGCAGCTCCCTACAAGTGCTCACAATGGTTCTTGAAAGTGAAACATCCTTAGTCACTATATTGCCTGTTTTGCATGTAAGTATTTTAACAATTTTAAACTAAAAATTGCTAGGTGTATTGCTGAATAACTTGAATACCAATGTTGAATGATCATTTTATTGGTGATTTAAGAATTTGACCCCATCATGTATATAGCAATATCAGATGAAGGTCAATTTATAAAATAAACCTTTGGGGCTAGTCTTTTGCAGTATCTCAGCATACACGTTCTGAAAATCAAATCATTTTCAATAATCATAGTCAAATGTAATAGTGCATCCTTCACAACACGTTTCTTCACATTCCAACACAGTTGTGTTTAGGCCGTCAAGTGCTGTCTTCATACACGTAGGAAAATGTAAACCTAAAGTAATAAATTAGTCCACATCCATTGGTTCCGTAGGTTTCTCAGTAGAGTGCTGCTGAGTTTCATTAGTCTTTGGGCCATTAGGTTGCTCACCCTCTGCCTTGTCTCCACTTTCTTTCTTCTCTGCTGGAGGAGGCTCTTCAACCTGTAACAAGCAGTACATCAATTAAATAGGTTCATACTACATTTCTTAACAGGATTGGAAGTAAGTAATTATCAAAAAGAAGGCACCAAACCGGGAAGGCTATGTAGCACCATCAAATGCGCGGGATAATCAGAGGGCGCTAAATATTACCAAGGATGCCAATACGAGAACAGAAACGCACAAGGCGAACGATATCAAAAGTATCCGAATCACCAAGAATACTATCGAGAGACAAGCGACCGCGCGGAACGGTCGGAAAACAAGACACACGCTCGTCCCAGAAGGCAGGACATTCAACAAGGACATGCACGACTGTAAGAGGGACAATGCAATTAGGACAATAACGAGCAGGGCAGCGCTCCAAGTGACCATGAGTTAAGCGAGTATGGCCAATACGCAACCTCGCTAGAGCTGTTTCCCATCGCCGGTTACGGTGGTAGGAGGATGACCACGAGGACACACAACTTTTAAGAGAATGTAGTTTGTTACCAGTAACAGACGACTAACAAGCCTGCCAACGGGTAAGGATGGAGGAATGGATAACCGGGTAAAAGTCGGAATAAAGAATACCTTTACGAGAGATGGGACAAGAGTGGACATCCTCCCTGGTGGCAGCATCTGCACGCTCATTTAAAGAGAAACCAATATGGCTGGGAACCCAACAAAACTCAACCGACTTAATTTACTGTGAACAAGAATCAGCCAATGCTGGATCTCGACAACTACTGGATGAACCGGATTAAAGGACCCGAGAGCCATGAGGGCACTACGAGAGTCAACAAAAACTACAAAGGAAGATTGACAACGAGAGAGCAAGAGACGAAGACCATAGAGAATAGCATAAAACTCCGCTGTGAAGATGCTAGTCTCGGAGGTAAGCGACACATAAGTGTGATTACATTAACAATTTGGGAAATCTTGGCTGATTTTTTGGGGGGGGGGGGGCAGAATTTGGTGCATTAGTGACAAGCAAGAGCCACGTGTGGTAACTTCATAAAGTGCATCAAAGAAAATGCAAACTGGAAAGATTATATACATTTTGCTGCAAAACACAACACTTTGAATTAAATATTGTAGAGTAAAGCTTACCTTGGGCTTAGGCTTGGGCTTGTTAATGATGGGATTCACTAGTGCATCAAACGCACACTTTTCAGAACGCACTTGTGATGCTGTGATAGGTAGATCTACATGCAGTGAAGTAGAGGTTATTAATCCTAGATTTTTATCAACCCAATCTTGCTTTTCTCCAATGGCCTTCTCCACCTGTAAAATTAAAAAGAATTATAAACAAAAATGAAGGATAATTAAATGTGGCTGTCTCAAAAGTAAATACAATTTCTAAGACCCTTAGTTAAGTGCATTTTTTTTTTATTCAAGTCTCCTGGGGTAGTAAACATAGTAGCATTTGTGCACACCTCATATTGAAGCAAGTTCACACTATATATTATTTTCCCACATTTAAACCTTAAGAAAGGTATGGGGTTAGAAAGAAGTGCTATAGACATGGGTTTAATTTTAAAATTTCCTCAATAGCAGAAATGTTGTCTGGTATAAATGTGGCTGGCTAGGCATCACTAAGAAGCAATATCAAGATCATGAACTCTTTGTTATAAAACGTTTAGTTCCAATTTAATCTTACATTTGTGGTGCATATTTTCAACCATGTCATGTGTTGCACTAGGTCTAACATTATGTAAGAAAATTTCAATTTTGGTGCAGTACAATGTATCTTACCAGATACAAGTCTCCTATTCCTTTCCCATTTTCATTACTTTATAGTTATCCAAAAAAGTGTAATGAAAATGGGCAAGGGAGATACTTATTTAACCACACCAAAGGTTGAATGCAATTATAAGGAATAATAAGCAATAAAACCAGCGTTGAATGTAATGAAATGCATTTTCTGGGCGAGACCCCAGAGCTATCCAGGCTGATATGTATATTATTAAACTTTGGCATCAATGTGAATGGAGTTCTAGGCCTACCGGGGACCACAAGCCAGAACCTGGCCCCTCTCAAAGAGGCATGAGGAGCAATGGCCTATAGAAATGCACATGTGTAATTACCTAAGTGTAGTTACAGGATAAGAGCTACGCTCGTGGTGTCCCGTCTTCCCAGCACTGTCATATAACGTTTCAAAGCGTTATATGGCAAAGAGTGCTGGGAAGACGGGCCTCCACGAGCATAGCTCTCATCCTGTAACTAAGGTAATTACACTTAGGTAATTACACATGTGCATTTCTATAGGCCATTGCTCCTCATGCCTCTTAGAAGGGGGCCAGGTTTTGGCTCGTGGTCCCCGGTAGGCCTAGAACTCCATTCACATTGACTGATGCCAATGTGTGTGGAGCATTCTATGTCTGCCATTGACCGGGTTGAGCACCCAGAAAGGTAGGCGCCCCAAAACAAGCCCCTAATCTGGTTAAAACTACTACAGAAAACTAACAAGTAAACAAAACTTCCCAATTGAAAAACGAGCAAGACGTCACACTTGCCACACAGCTTGAAAAGGGGAGGGGGGTGGGGCAGACCCATCGTGCCGGCTATCCACTTGTCAGCTCGTGGCTGGATGTCAAAAACACATGAAAAACTCCAACCGACCGAGGGAAGGGTGGGTTGCCGGGGAGCATCCAGATCTCGCCCAGAAAATGGCGTTTCGTTACATTCAATGCTCGTTTTCTTGGGGGAGCCCCTTCGGCTCCCCGAAGCTACCTACCCAAAGCCAAGGACAAGAGGGACAAACCTGGGAGGTGGAAACCCTGCACCTAAAAACCCCAAAGCAAGACAACAGGCAACACTAAGAGGACCTGGTGGACGATCCGAACCCCAGAACAGGGACAAAGGGATCCCCGGGCAACTAAGTGCATCCAGGGCCACAGAGGCCACGGCACGCAGGCAATGGCAGAGAGCCACAACGGGGTACAAGAAGCATCCCCGGCCAAAACCAACCAAGCAAAAACCCCAAGGATCCCTCCGGAAAAACAGCCAACCCAACCTCCCCAGAAAAAAAAAAAAAAAACGGCTGCAACAAACAAACCTAACACCAGAACCAAAAGGAGCAGAAGCCTCAAACAATCCAAAACTGAAGGTGCCAAAATCAACCCAGGGAAAGAGATAAGAGTATCGTGTCCAGGCCCCTTCCAAGCCCCAAAGACCAGGACGGCTCAGTTGGTGCTTGAGCTGGCCAGAGGTGAAACAACACCTTAGACAGCTTGCGAAACAGTGCAGAAGGAACATCAAAACCAAAAGCAAGCCGTAGCGGCTCCACCAACGCCGCACGATATGAGGCAACAGAATGTGGCATACAAAGATGGTCCTGAAACAACCACTAGAGAAAAGGACACCACCACCTGTACAAAAGTGAAGTATACCTACAAAGAAACAAAAAGAGGAAAGACTGCCAGAAAACCCCATACTGCCGCCTCGACGAAGCATGCAGGTGGGACACCATCAACAAAGCCACCTGATCACCATATACGAGGTGATAGACTCGAGTCAAAAGCACCAGACACGAAGACTTGAGAAGACCAAACCGGCCCAGGAACCGACTGGACCGAGCATCTGAAAGAAGTGGAGCCGCGGGAAAACCCCTGGGTATGGATACCGAGCAAGCAGCGTCTGAAACCAAGGCTGCCAGGTACCCAGATGGAACGTCTGCCAGGAAACCTGGAACCCGAAACCGGCGAGCCCGGAAAGAACCAACCCGGGCAGGCAGACACGCCCCGTCTGAAAGGATCCCCTCACGAGACCCCTGAAAGACCAACAAGGCCAATGACGGATGACAACGAGAAGTCGCCGCTTGCAGAAACAGTCCAACAGCAGACCCCGCAAGCAGCAAGGACTAAATGGCGATGAAAACTGAAGAACCAGGGCCCAGACAGAGGCCAATGAGGAAGCGAGTATCATGAACCGACACGCGAGACGTGAAGCAAACACAGCGACACCTCATCCCGCATTAACAGCACAACCAGCCCCAGCAGGGCAGCACGAGACAGTCAGTAATTTCAAAGCGTTATATGACAAAGAGTACTGGGAAGACGGGACACCACGAGCGTAGCTCTCATCCTGTAACTACACTTGGGTAATTACGACCCACGTGCTGCCGATGAATGTATGAGGAGAACTACTTAGGATGTGTACTGCACTAAAAAAAAAAAAAAAAGTCCCGTATAGAAAAATAAAGAAAAGCCTGTAGCCAGGGCCGTAATAACTCGCTCCCCCCCCCCCCCGTCCCAACAAAAATGAACTGCAGGGGGCAGGAGTGGGTGAATGGAAATAGACATCCACCTGTAGACATTGCAACACAGCAGCTGGTAGTGTGAGAAGATGAAAGAATTCAGTGCTATAACTAAACACTGGTCAGTTCAAAATCAGGGAACTGAACATATACATAGACCAGTCTAGCACTATCATTAGTATAGCCAATATGCATATACTAATACACACAAGAATGTATAGCAGAGAGGTAGGAAATATGTAAATAAGCAATGAAAAGAATATGTGGGCCTTAAATATGGCCCACATACCGGCAGCTAGGAACAAGAGAGTATAATCAAAATGACGAACTAAAATGACGTAGGTAACAATCTTGAGATGATGGTTATCTTGAGATGATTCCGGGGATTTTTTTAGTGTCCCCGCGGCCCGGTCCTCGACCAGGTCTCCACCCCCAGGAAGCAGCAATATATATGGACATATTAAGGTTACGTTAAGATGCACACAAAGTGGCCACTTAACATACCACAAACAATACCCAACACCCATCCAAAAATCAAGAATCAGCGCCTGGGTGACAGTGTCGCCAGACCACATAATCTTTCCTGTAGAGCGTAGGCACTATAGCGTCACGACACAGCTTAGCCAGGTAATAGTCAGGGAGCATTGCTAGTGGAGTATATCCTTAGTTGCGTATATAGTAGGAAAAGTAGGGGTAGTGTAGAGCTCGAGGCAGCATCACTCCGAGCAACCCTACACCCGTATTCGGAGAAAAGAACTAGGAAGTTTCCCCGATATATAAAAATCCAAAACTCCCCCCAGTATCTAGGAGGCTATGGCTGCAGATATAAGATGAGTTAGTGAGGCATATTACCCTTGATAAAGGTTGCGGAACACCAACACACGTTGACACCGTCCATAAACTCCCTCAGGCCATGCTCAGGACGTATGAGGTCTGAGCCGGCTCAACCCTCTTTCCCACTCAAAGGGTAGGATAACCCAGGAGGGGTCCAATGGGGCCCAAGCCTCCCCAAGTCAGCCCCCCCCCCCAACCCCGGGAACCTCTATATCAGGACCCGGGGCCGAAACATCCTCCAAAGCTATGGCCCCAAAAGAAAAAGCCGGGGCAGCTGCAAAACACTAAGGAAGGACCCACTGGTCAGACCCATACACAACGGCTGAAGGAACGGACCTGAATTCCTCCGTCGCCACCCCGTAAGGGGCAACCCTTGAAACTGCCAGTCTCAATCCTCTAAACCTTCCCCAATCCCGAAGCCCACAGACGCTCTGGTGCCGGAAGCAGGGGGGGGGGGGAGGAACAGAATGAATCACAGCAGGGGAAGAATTAGGGGGTGCAGACTGAACCAAGGCCAAAATGACCAACACCCCAAAGTCCAGCGCCCGACAAGCAAAGTGAGGCTGACTCGAGGCATCCGGGGAAGCAATCAACCTAAACCAAGCATGCAACGCCTGAGCCGCCTGCACCCAGACAGTGTCATTAGAGGATTGGTTGAAGCGAGTCACAAACAAGCAACAATGCTCGCAGGACTCCCGGTCGAAGGTGTCACCGACCCAACAGGCCGCATGACGAAGGCAAAAACAATGCGTGTCGCCTTGAGACAAGGGGACAGAGCAACCCTGAAACTCACAAGGCGAGAGAGGACCCAGGGGGGGGGGGGCACAGCCATTGGACCCCTTGTGCCCCGCAGGGTTTCCCAGGGCCCTTAGACTTATCGCTAAGGGTAAGCCCAGATGGGGTACTGCTAACTCGCACCCAAGTCTACCAAACAAACTTCTAAAACTGAACCCCTGGGACGTATCCATTTACGGGGGCCAAGCAAGGGGTACCACTGAACACAGGAGGTCAAGATAAGATAACCAGGGATAAGGAACAAAAGTAAACCCCACAGGCACAAACAAAATGAAAAGAAAAACCCTGCAAGAGCAAGTACCTAGGTGGAACAGAGCCTGCCTCTGTATAGGTAAAAACTGGCTGCACAGTACCCCGTGCCCTACTCAGTTTCAAAAACCACCACTTACCCCAGAGTAAACAAGGGCCCCCAAACCCCCCCCCCCCAACATACTCGGGGCAGTCTATCACCAAAAAGACCAGAGGTAGACCCCCCCAGGTGACTTGTGGAAGTAACTCCAAGCCCCAGGGTGGTACTACAGGGCACTTGGAGAAGTACCTAAACAAATGCAGCCGATTACTGGAATATTACTCCCAGCTTGCAACGCCACCGTAAGAGCAGTACTGGACACAAGACACAGCACAACACAGAGAATCTGGAGCCACGACTGAGCTACATCCCATCTACCGAGAAATGACAGGTGGATAGCTGGCGCAATGAGTTTAGGGGTCCCCCCTTCTCCCTCCCGGTGAGGGAGGAGCTTCGCAGAAGATGGTGCGGTGTGCCGTTGTGATCGTTTTTCAACTGGGGGTTCTGTTTACTTATTAGTTGTCTGCAGTAGTTTTAACCAGATTAGGGGTTTGTTTTGGGGCGCCAACCTTTCTGGGTGCCAGGCCAGTTGATGGCAGACAGAATGCTCCACACAAGTGCATTTTTATAGGCACGCTCCTCGTGCCTCTCTGAAGGAGCCAGGTTCGGCTCGTTGGTCCCTGGTAGGCCTAGAACTTCATTACACACTGATGCCAAAGTCTAATAAGATACAATCGCCTGGATGCTCCGGGGAGCCGAAGTGGCTCCCTCCAGAAAAGACTTGAGAGTTAACATAATCCAAGATTAGCACTAGAAGTTCATATGAATTAGATAACATAAGCAGCATATAGGAAGTTAGCAAACATAAGATCATTTGAGAATCTACACAAGGAGGCTTTCGAGTCCATTCACACTTCTTATGCGAGACCATACTCGGTATGCAGCTACGACTGGACTCCACACTTTGTTAATCATAAATAGAAACTTGAGAGAAGTTCAGATTTACACTAGATTAGTACCAGAATTGAGATCCATGGCTATAACTTACCCCCCTCACCAACATTAATAGGAGAGAAGAAACAAAGGAAATGTGATAACTACATACCAATCTTGAAGACAATACACAAAGTGGATAAGAGTGGGTTTAATTAAATCATTTAATTTAAAAGTGGATATTTAAATTAAAGAGGTAGGACAAAGGGACATCAGTGGAAGCTAGACATTCAATGGTAGAAGAGATGCAGAAAGTTCTCACTCCCTGTACAGATTGACAGCAAATTGAATGCATCGAAGGAAAAAGCTGCTAAACCGAACTCCATCCACAAGTTTAAAAAACGAAATTATAGTATGATGAAAATGTTAACATTAAGAGAAGAGACATTAACTTGCAAGGTATAAAAGCTAGGAAGTGGAGCATAAAGAGCTCGATCTCACTTCACTGTAGTCACTGACAGGTAAGCACAGACATTTTGAATGCTTTATTGATCTCCTTAACACTTCGCGCTTTCGGCGAAGCGTAAAAAAACTTACCCTATGTGCTTTGGGCGTCTCGCGCGCTTAGCGGTAAGACCTAAAAAGTGTATACTCTTTTTACTGTCCGACACTATTTGTAGGCCTCGTACGTATTTAAATTGGTATCACTGTGTTCGCAATAGAATTGTCTATAAAACATACATATAAAATGCTGCCAAAGCAGAAGGAACTCAGCAACAAAATAAAAATATTGACATACACACTTGCGAGAGCGCCAAACAGCAACAACAATGTTTCCACGCTCTTAATGATTGCGGAAGGCCACATTTACCTACATCGTTGATTATGGTAGCATTGGAACCGCAATAAAATTCTCTATACGGACATATGCATAATAAATATAGAATCAATGTCGCCCACCAACCCACAAGACGGTTGGAAGTGACCGAAGTGTTACTCGTCGGCTGGCATATCGCACCATACAATCGTTACCAAGATGAATCACTGCCATGGCCGTTTTCTTGAATAAGCTCCTTGGTTATTAGAAAAACCGTAAAGTTCATGGCGAACATTTCTAAACTATCCCAACAAAAAAATCGGATAGAAAATGGAACTTATACAAATATTTTATCGTTGGACTAGAGGGGCGTCAGCAAAGTATCCAGGGACGTAAAAGATTGAACTATAACGCTAGTCCCGGAAGCGGCAAAGTGGTATAAGGGGGATAGACATAGCCTAAGCTACCCTATCCCTTTGAGATTATTTCTTTCTTATCTCAATATACTTGAACTTGATCTCCTGTTCAACAACTGACATACTTATGACAAACTTAAATAAAAAAAAACTTTATAAAAGATTTTTAATTAAACCTATATTTACATACAATTAAACACTTTTGTTAATTTCATTTGAATAGCCCTTATACATATCATTAGTGTAAACAGGCAAACCTATAAAGTATTGAAAGACTTCCAAATCCAAGTCGAGAACAAACAAAATTTTAAACTGCAAACATCAAGTAATGTTTAGTTTCTCCTATCCTGAAATTCAAGTTTAAGAGACACTAGACTTCATATTACGACAGCAATGACAAGCACAAAAACCACAGTAGGCAATAGTTAGTAGACAACAATAAATTGACAAGGCCTTTATCAAATTGGCAATTTAATAGTCCTTATAACCCTTACACTGCTCAGGGGTCCGGAGACATTTACACCCTCTGGTGCGCAAGAAAAAAAAAATTACAAAATGTTTTTTCGTCTTCTCAACATGTTATTTGTTCCTCTGATCACGGACAAAAATAACAAAAATATCGTAGGTCACATATTTTGCTGCAATTAGATCGAGGAAGTCGTGGCAAAAAGTGGGCTTGCAGAGCGCTTCGCCAGCAGGTCTAGCGTCATGCCCGGCTACAGATCGGCTTGCCACAAAGATATTATTCCTAATTATGTCAATGTCTCTGATTGATTTTTGCATTAGTTTTTTTGCAGTAATATTATTCATACAGGTGAATTGTATATATTTATATATAAAAATGTGTGAACCCATCGCTTACTCAAACTTATGGTGTGCATATAGTAGATTGCAATTATTATATGTTCATAAAACCAATAAACAAATAGTTTTGCTGTATTTACACTCATATACACAGGTTAAATTATAAGTATCTGCTTTTTGTTCACCATACGAACTTAAGCTTGGTCTTGTGAGTCGAAAAGCAACGAGAGTTCCGCCACACACCCAGCCGAGCCACTCCATTGCCAACCCCTCCCTCAACACCACGCCGACACCTATTCTCCCCCAATCAATACTTTATTTGCTGTGTATTACACTATAGCACAGACTTATATAACGTAGTATATATTTTGTTCAGCACATACTGTACAGCTAAGCTGATATAGTTAGTTCAGGCAACTAATGTCGTCGGTATGCCAGCTTGGCGGCTGGCGGCTCCCTCACTCAGTCAAGGTCACACACACACGAAACTTTCTCCCCCAACAATACGTTTGCTGCTATTACACTCTATACACAGGTTATATATAAGTATTTGCATACTTTGGTCACCATTACGAACCAGTAGGTTGGTATTGAGAGTCGAAGAGCAAGGAAGAGTTACCGCCACAACACCAGCCAGGCCACCGCTGCCACTTCCCTCAACACACACACTACCCTTTCTCCCCCACAATACCATTTGTGGTGTATTACCTATAATAGAGCGGTTTATATATAAGTATGTATATATTTTGTTCACCACAACTGTACCGCTAAGCTGATGTAGTTATTTCAGGGACTAAGAGTCGTCAGGGATAA
>WNGS01001312.1:56850015-56864178 GCA_020271785.1 Procambarus virginalis
GCTACGTGCTAATGGATGGAAAGAGGTACAATTAATCAAATTTATTTTATCCATTTATGTTTGTAAAATGTCTTTTTTTTTGTAATTATATAAGAAAATGTTTACATATTTAATAATGAGTTATGAAAAGTACTGTAATGCTGACCTGTTAATAAAAATTTACCTTTTTGTCTAATTTTTTGTTTACTGAAGATAACTCAAGATATAACCGATGGAGTTGATAAAAATGTGACGACTGGTCATGCGCGTCGGAAACCTGCACCGAGGCCATCCAGACCGGCCAAGTCTACAAGAGCTAGTGCTGAGAAAACAGAGGAAGGGAAGACGAGGGATGAAGCCAGGAAGAAAATGCTGGAGGAGAGACGGAAGGCTATGAAGGAAGCACTGAGAGCCAAGAAAGCAGAAACTGAAGCAAGAAGGGAAGGACTAAATAGTGAAGCTCCTGTGGAAATTTTTATCCCAGAATGCAAGTAGAAGATTGTTGCTGTAATTGGGTTTTTAAATCCCTAAATGTTTAATTTGTGATAAGAATGCAAGTGAATTTTTGTGATGAAAATTGTTGGTAGTATTCTTTTAAACCTGGTCATTATGTTAAAGTGCTACAGGTGTCAGCTTTAATGGCTTTACACTAACTGAATAAGTCGGGTAGAATAAAATAGCAGACTTAGACCATTATGAACTTGTTTAATATTAAGGTGGGTGATGGTTACAAAAAATTGTCAGGATCTTATAACCTACCTTTAAATCCACTAGTGAACTAATATCTGTTCAGTTCACAAGTTCACAATAGGAGTGTGTTATTGTCATATGAAACAACTCCAGATTTTATCTTTGGACATGTTCAGACATTATTGTATTACTGCTGATTTCAGTGCTAGATTTGTCCAGTGATGCTGTGTTGGAGCCTCTGCATCCTGTTTACAGGTTTTGTCTGCAATATACTGTATTGTGAACATAATCTGCAGTGTCAGTGATATAAATTCATTACAGGCAGTTGTATTCCTTGGAACTCGAGCTCAAAAAAATATCCCATTTTCCATTGTCCTTATGAGTTAAGTGAAACTAGAGAAAGTGTTGCATGACTTTACAAACTTGTTAATTTTGGGTACAGCAACTCTGGTGACACAAAGTATAGTTGTAAACATCACTTTAATTACCTTGTGTCCAGACAGTGAAGTGCAAATTTGTTTTTGTATATTCACTTCATATTTTTATTTTACATTTCTTATTGTTTTAGCATTTAATTAAAATTTTAGAACTAGATCTTTGAAATTGCAGCGCATTGAATAGATATGTCTAATGGTCTTTACCCGCAGTATTCAGATTCTTTAGTGACTTTAATACTTTTGTATTTTCTCGGCTTCTATGTCTAGATTCACACTCGGTGCTTATATTAACTACTCTTAATTATTCAACAAACATTTACTGAAAGTTCTCCTACTAGTTACTTATCACTTATCTTGTTGAAGCCATGCTCTCTCACCTCTATATACAGTATGTCATAAAAGGTGTGCACAAAGACCACAAAAATAAAGCTTTGAATGGTGATGAATAGTTTCAAGTCCCTCAGTTGCTCACTGAGGCAATGTTCTCTCTCATAGTCATGACCAAACAGCAGTTAAGCAAGGGCAAGGACTTGTTCATTCCCCTGTGCAAATGACTGTACCAGACAATAAGTGGAGGAAGGGAGACACAAAGAGTTCTCAAGCCATTCCAGAATGGCCTCCAGTAAGTTGATCTACACTCAAGAAACCTCCTCCAATTAGTACTCAACCACAAAGAGACTGCCATGTATTGCTATACTGTTTGCAAGTTGGCCATCTGGCCACAACCCCTAACCATTACCACCACCAGATGTTAATACCTATACGCTCAACAGAATAGCAAGGAACAGTCCACCTCACAGTTATTGACTCGCAGCCCAATTAATACAAAGTTGGTAGAAATGGACAACTAGAGTAGTATCCAGTTAGCTATGTTAAGAATGAATGTGATTCTTCCCCCTCCCCTCAAAACCAACCAATTCTTATTAAATTTATAAAATTTAACCTGTAAGATGAACCTCCAGCCAAAGTTTCAGTATTGTAATCCAAAAGGAAACAAAAAATAAAATCTCTCTCAAAAAAAGGGCATCATTTCAAAATGACACTATTGACACTGCCAAGTTTAAAATTAATCAGTCATGATATAAAGTATCCAGAAATGAGGTAATTGTTGTACCGCAACTGCACTGCACAATGCAATCCCATCCAGCCAGGCTGTTTGGCTAGCAGGAGCCTGAATAAAAGCAAGGTGGGTTGCCCCCCCTTTGATTATGCTGAAATTGTGGCTGTTGATACCTGGTGGTGGTTTGGGGTAGCAGCTGGGTGGCCATTTAACAATTAGTAGAGCTTACTGCAAGTCATTCTGGGCTAGGCTGAGAAATCTTCAGTGTCTCCCTGCCCTGACTTATGGTCTGGTATGGTGGTTTGCAAAGATTCCCACTGCACTGAGGAATGTGTCCTTGCTTAGCTGTTGTTTATGTTTGCATGAGAGCAGGACATTGTCTCAGGAAGCAACAGTATGTGGTCTAGGTCAGGAACATTGCCAGCATAATGATACTAAGCATTTAAGGCCTAGTTCCAATTGTGTAAAGACCTTATCCAAAAGTGCATTTCAGTCCTACATATATTTCCCGATTTTTGGCATTTTGTGTTTTATACAGTTTTCTATTTTCCAGTTTTATGTATTGAATGTTTTTGAAAATAGATCATCATTGTGGTAACTAAACTTCATTTGTGCTTTCTTAGTCGAGGACCCTCAGATGCTCACTGGGCCAGAATTGTTAGTCCAACTTGGACTCTCATTACTGAGTATCTTTACATACGGTTGTGTCAGTAAAATGAAGGAAAGGTTGACAGTGGCGAGTCAAACTCGAACCTTCACAAAGGAACTGGCTCACTATTGTACAAAGGGAGTACAGAAATATAAGTAACACCCTCTACAAGTACTGATTAGAAACACAAGAATGCCAATTAATGTTGTACTACCATTGCAAAATTGAACTAAAGCCAACCAAGGTGGCAGCATCCACACAACAGGGTGGGGGGGGGGGGGAGCTGACTACCTTACTTTGTGCGTAGAGCCCATTACCTCATTGGTAAGGTATGTTGGTCAGTGTTCATACATTGGAGACAGCAGTGGTTTGGATAGCACATAGATGCCTCTTAATTCTTCAAGGCTAGACTCTCAGGATGCCGTTATTTTTCTGGTGGCGCATTTTCTGGTTTCGGGAGTTTTTATACTCCCTGATTTGTGATAACTTGGTCCAACAGGCTTGGAGTGACTCGCAGGCCCACATGTCCACTACAGCCTGGTTAGTTCGGTACTTGTTGCAAGAACTTATCTAGGTGCCTCTTGAATACATCCACCTTTGTTTGGTTTCATTCTGTTCACCATTGTGGTGGTGATCTTGAGCCATAGCTTCGCTTCTGGTTTGCCAAGTTCCAACTGTCTATGTGGTCACATTTGTCAGGACTCCAGTGTGCTTGTAGACAACGTCTCATTTTGTTCAGTTGAGCTCAGATGAGACCTCCTTTCTTTGCATATGCAGCACATTTTGTCTTCCCCAGGTGGATATCTCTGTCCCAATGTGGAACAAAAGGTTTTCTGTGTATGGTCTGTAGCTTCATTTCCCAATACAGTTCTATTGTATTGGATATATTTAGTCTCACCTGTGGTCAGTAAAGGGGTTTTTCTTAGTTTTCTCCACTCAAGATGTTGTTGCCTGTCTGGTCTAAGTTAAGGGCCTTTGAATGCTGTTATTCTTCTGGTTCTCATGTGGATTGTTTGGCCTTGCTTAAAAGTTGCCCCAACTCAGGCTCTACAATTTCAAGGCACTCTGCCAATCATCATATGTAGTTTTTTGGGGGCTTGTATACAATTTTATTTGAGGCAGCTGACTGAACTTCAATTTCATGTTTCCCTTAATTAGTGTTAGGTCGCTTGGCTGGTACTTCAGCACTTTCATTGCTGTCATCACTCATTGTGTGGGTGCTCTTTCCATTTTTACTCTTTCATCTGCATCTTACAGGTATGCTTCATTTATGTCTTTCAGTTTGGCTTGGGCTCAAATTTTATTTTGTTACCCACTTCTTTCTAATCCAATCCCTCAGGTTAGGTTAGGTTCAAACACCCGACATTCGCCTTCTTTTTTGTCTACCTATCCTCTTCCGAGGCTCTTATACCTGCTTGATGGGGTTCTGGGAGTTCTTCTACTCCTTAAGCCCGGCCCAAGGCCAGGCTCGACTTGTGAGAGCTTGGTCCACCAGGCTGTTGCTTGGAGCGGCCCGCAGGGCCACATACCCACCACAGCCCGGCTGGTCCGGAACTTCTCTTAGAAAACAGTCCAGTTTTCTCTTAAAGATGTCCACGGTTGTTCCAGCAAAATTTCTTATAGTCGCTGGGAGGACGTTGAACAACTGCGGACCTCTGATGTTTATACAGTGCTCTCTGATTGTGCCTATGGCACCTCTGCTCTTCACTGGTTCAATCTTGCATTTTCTTCCATATTGTTCACTCCAGTACGTTGTTATTTTACTGTGTAGATTTGGGACCTGGCCCTCCAGTATTTTCCATGTGTATATTATTTGGTATCTCTCTCGTCTCCTTTCTAGAGAGTACATTTGGTGAGCTTTGAGACGATGTTCATTGCCACCAGGGGAAGATTGATTTTCTAACAGTATTTAGACATATTATACTGTTATGTAATATGTATATATACATATTTAGTACATATTAATTATTATGCCTTTAGGTTCTAATTAGCACTTGTGGGGGTGTGGTATCGATTCCTCCTTTGTTTGGTAGCGAGCCGAATTGGTGGTGGTGGTGGCGTGAATTATACTTGCCATTATTACTCTTTCCTAACAAGACAATTTGCCAAGATACTTTTCAGGAAAGTAAAAAATCACAAAAACCTATCATACGGATTTGAACCCTATGTGAATCCCAGTGACTCGGACAGCATCCTAGGGACCAGCTTCAAAAGGAGTGTTCAACTACACTCTACACCCAGTTTTTACTTTTGTACTAATATTTGAGAGCAAATATTTTCCTTACCATGCTCATATTGTGTACCATGTTTATCTGCTATTTATTTGGGGGCCTTAGATTGTATAGTGAGAAGCATCACTAGTATACAGTACTGCTAGACGTTGTCATCAGTGAGGCAAGTTTGAATTGTTAACATGTTCTTAATAGACAAAATATTCCAGGAACTGCTAATAAATTCAATGACATTTTTGTGCAAGTAAATGACAAAGTTTGTACCTCACACTTATAATAGCATTAAACTGACCCTAACTTTGTGGAGAGGTTTTGTTGGGTTTTATCGAGTCATATTGTAAACTGGTTGCCGCCATTTATTTTGGGCTGGAAGAATTGTTTTTGTAATGAATGAATATTAGAAACGTGCCTTGTATTTGCTTCCCATACAAACATTCAATTGTTTAATGCATAGATATCTTTGTTCATCATTGTATGCATACTTATATAATTAGGCAGCTGTTGATGTTTGTCTAAACTTTTATATACCAAAATGTTAACATTTATTAACCTAATGAAAGTGAATATTTAATTATATAATGGGTCAGTGAAGTGTCAGAATGAATAAATCTAAAACAGTTTTCATCTTTACAATGAACCTATATTATGTTATACATTGCTTTAGCATAGTAATTTTTAGTAATGTTGATTTCTTTTCCAAATGTTTTCAGATTGTTTGAAAGATTGATCTCTATAATGAAATGTAAATTCATCCTTGGGCTCAGCAGATCAAGGTTGTAATTGTCATAAATGGGAAATTAATCTCCACTTAATATGAACAGAACATATTCATATTGCATGTACATATTCATGCAATTGCACAAACTACACGTGCATGTTTCATTAACACGAAACACAGGCAATGTAAATACTGTACATCTGTGTATTTAGAAATGGGCATGAACTGCACGCTCAGACAAACCCAAATACTTGTATACATGTGTGTAAACATATGCATGATTATGCAAAATCAAATTATCTGACATCTCATTCATTCATATATAATATATATATATATATATATATATATATATATATATATATATATATATATATATATGCAAACAAGCCTGAATGGTCCCCAGGACTAGATACAACTGAAAACTCACACCCCAGAAGTGACTCGAACCCATACTCCCAGGAGCAACGCAACTGGTATGTACAGGGATGCCTTAAACCACTTGACCATCACGACCGGACATAAGGAAGTGATAGCCGAGGCTATATGAACCACTTCCCCGCCGGCACCTGGATGGTTATCTTGGGCATAGCATTTTATCAAATCACCTCATTTTTTGGGGCAACACGTGAGGAACACAAATGCAAACAAGCCTGAATGGTCCCTGTACATACCAGTTGCGTTGCTCCTGGGAGTATGGGTTCGAGTCACTTCTGGGGTGTGAGTTTTCAGATATATATATATATATATATATATATATATATATATATATATATATATATATATATATATATATATATATATATATATATATATATATATATATATATATATATATATATATATATATATATAATATATATATATATGTATATACACAGTACTGTATACATATATATATTATATAGCAATTTAGCAAAGGGAACTATGGTACTGCATAATTAAAATTGTTTATTAAATTTTAACCCACTTAACGTGAATGTCACAAAATGTTGTAAAGGTTTTACAATAAAGTGCACCAAATTAGCTGAAAATCATGATAGACTAATTTTTGGAAATTAATGAAAATAAACAATATGAACAACTGGTTCAGTAAGTTTGTGACTTAGTTTTATAGTCATTTGGGATTTTTTTTAAGCAAGTCAGTCACTTTTTTTTTCAAGTACTGTATACTTTATTATGTTTCACCACCATCATAACCTTGTGCTATTATCATGGGGGCGGGGAGATTGATTTTTGATGACAAACTCATAACCAGGGAAATCAAAAGTAGGATGAGGGGATTTAATGCATTTTTTTTAATAGGGATAGGAATATACAGTAAGGTAGTGGTAGTGGGCCAAAGACTGTGAATGATTAAGTGATTTTGATTCTGTATAAGTTAACTGGAAAATTGAATTGTAATGAATGATAAACATGAATGTGATGCACTTGCATCGATTTATATATTTCTGTGCATCTTGATAAATAATGGTCAAAAGAAGGTGCCATGCCAGGAATATTATGTAGCACCATCTGCGCATCACCATCAAGTGCATCACCAAGTGATGCGCTAAACATCACTTGGGATGCCAATATGAGAACAAAGGGACAAAGTGAGCAACATCAAAAGTATTGGATTCACCAAGGATTTATTAAGGGACAACTGTCCTGTAGGCACATAAATCTAACAATCATCCTGATAATCAGGACATCCTGCAACGAGTCAACTGTCTTGTCTGCTAGTGATAAACATCCAGTATTGGATTTTAACCCCTACAGGATGAAAAGGGTTAGAATTCCAGAGACACGAGAGCACTGCAAGTTGACCACAATGAGACAGGGATGTTGACACTGAAAAAGCTGTTGATGAATAGCATAAAATTCTGCTGTGAAGATGCTAGTCTCCAGGGGCAGGTAACACTTAAGGTTGATCGGAAAACAACAATAGTCAACGTGGTTGGCAGACTTGGATCCACGTGTAAACAGATCAATGGAGTGCGAGGAAAACTGTTCAAGGAAAAGACTTAAAAATAGTAGGAAAGGTACAAGCCTTCACCATGTGGATCAGTCTTTAAAAATTTTACATGGGGGATCGTCAATGGGGGCAAGACAGGAACTTCATGAGGGAAGATGTTACAAATATGAAGAGAGAGAATTATGCAAAAGAGCCACCCTTGCAGGAAAAGGTGGCAAGAGGGATCAGAATCCTCCCTAACACAGAAATGCTATGTAGAGAAGGACGAACCAGCATGATGTCACCAGGCCGAACTGTTGAAAAAGGTAGAACCGATTTCATATCGACATGAAGTGTTAATTTCAAACTAAAATTACACCAGTTGCACCAAGAATTCTTGAAACTGAACACCTCGCAAATAAAACGGAAAGACGTCTCAGACGGTTTAGTCTGAAAGGGATGGAAAGCTAGAGGAACTGTCCCCGAGAAGATAGGACTCGCCCTGCATGGAAACTGCACGAAGCATCCAAAACCAGTCCTCAAAAAAAAAAAAGGGGGGGGGGGTTCCCCACCATAAAGAAGCAATCAATATTTCTGGCATATTCCAGATGTGAATCCAACCAACCCTGGGAAGTGAGAGAGCACAGGGCAGGAAACCTCAATCCAAAATGGAGGCATCTGAGAACCCGAGGGATGGGGGAGGAGGGCGTGACAAATTTTGGTCAATTTCTTTATGCAGACTTAATTTCTGCATAAGGTCAGATGTAAGTCAAAGACTTTGACTTCTCAGACAAGACTTCATGCTCAGCAAACCACAGTTCAGGACTGAAAATATGAGATGCTTTTTTCACCCACAGGGTTATAAATCCCTGTCCCTGGAACCATCTACCCGCCAAAGTCATAAATGCCAAAACTTAATTTTTAAAATTCTGCTGGAAAAAAAAATCAAGTGGGGAGAGGAGAACCTTTGACAAGTCGTCGGTTTCGTGTCCTTGTTGAGGCCACTAATGTGTTAGTGGTCCTCATGCAGGTAATTCAAGTAAAATGAACACCAAAGAGGAAGCCAGCAAAACAAAAATTAAGGGCGGACAGGCCCAAATCCAACAACCCCTGCAGTGGTGAACCTGACAGAACCCGAGAACCAGAACAGTGCCCAGAGCCGAATCCAGGCCATGGGGACCCACTCCACAGCCAAGGAGGAGGCACAATCGCCGAGCCACCCTGAGCAAGACCAACAGCAAACACCTCCGCAGAGGAAACACTAACAGAGGCGGAGCGGGAAAAAGCAACTAATCCAACTAGGCCCCAACCAGGGCAGAACACACTGGAACCCTCTACCAGGCCACCAGGAATCCAACCAGGGAAGAACCAGGACCATGGTATGCAGACACAAACTGGCTGGGGGGGGGGGGGGGTCCAAACTAGTCACCTATCAAGATAGGCTACGAAGGGAGCAGACGAGCTAGAAAGCCCAAACCAGCATGAAAACAGTCTAGAAGCTTGACGCTAACCCAAGGGAAGAGTCTTGAAAGAGACAAGATGGAAGCTCCAACTCCCCTCCCCCCGACACATTCCAGAACCACGAGGGAGCAGGAATGAGTCATAATTTGACCGAAAGAACTAGAGACTTAGAAAAACACCCAGCAATTCCGGGTGAACCCAAGCGAAAACGGTCAACCATAGGTTGGTGAAGAAGGTGCAGAAACTTGGAAAAGGATGGAATGCCTCATAGGGCTGCCAAAACCTCACAGGGGGACCGAACAGAACCAAGACCCCTCCGAAGGAAATGGTACACCCACACTGAGACCAACCAATGCGCAAAGCCCATATGGAGCCGAGAGTACCCCTGAAGGCAAAGAGAAAGGGGAAGAGGGAAAAAAGGTACCAGAAAACCAGGGAAATCCTCCGGAAAATTAGGAAGGTCAAAAAGTACCAATGGTCCCCGAGTGAGAAAAACATCCAGGAATAAAGCCTTCAGAAAGAAGACTCAAATCAGACTGCTATATTCGTTTGTTCTCTATCTCATTCCTGCTTATCACGCCTGAACCAACTCGTTTACTTACGAAATGACCCACTGATGGACTGGGGGAAAAAAAAAAAGAGGAAGGACCAGGCTACCACACCTCGACAGAGGGCGATAACGAAATTAGTACTGTACACTACAAATTTCTCAACTTTATCAAACTTTATCAAATGCCAACAGTCTGACAAGTTACTGCTTTCTGCCCACCTAGACCAAATTACTGAGCAAGCTAGTAAAAGGAGATCGAGAGGGACATGAGCATAATGTGCAGCGTTATACAGAACCCGATGAGGAAGAAGAAGGGCCAAGCCCCAAGAGTGAAAAACTCTACCCAAGACCTATTCTGACCGCACAGGTGAAGCTCCGTATCCCCGGGAAAGCCTAACAAGCCATGTGGCTATGAAGGCCATGAACTGCTGCGGTCAAAGCAAGCCAAGATCGAGACATGCGGAACAGAAACTTTATGAGCACCCGAATGCGGGAGAGGTATTTATAGCGCGCTGTTTATAGCATTGTGGTTCAAACAAAATTCGTCAATGAAGCACTTGTTTCGGAAGTGTTCGAACAAAATAAGTTGAGTCGTGTGTAAACCGATTTTCATTCATAAACAGGGGGGTTGGCAGATGCATGGAATCACTTTTGGGTCTTTGTTTGGAGGAGGGCTGGTTTGGCGGCTGGATAAACGAGCTTAGATCTTTGTATGTAATTACCTAAGTGTAATTACCTAAGTGTAGTTACAGGATGAGAGCTACGCTCGTGGTGTCCCGTCTTCCCAGCACTCTTTGTCATATAACGCTTTGAAACTACTGACGGTTTTGGCCTCCACCACCTTCTCACTTAACTTGTTCCAACCGTCTACCACTCTATTTGCGAAGGTGAATTTTCTTACGTTTCTTCGGCATCTGTGTTTAGCTAGTTTAAATCTATGACCTCTTGTTCTTGAAGTTCCAGGTCTCAGGAAATCTTCCCTGTCGATTTTATCAATTCCTGTTACTATTTTGTAAGTAGTGATCATATCGCCTCTTTTTCTTCTATCTTCTAGTTTTTGCATATTTAATGCCTCTAACCTCTCCTCATAGCTCTTGTCCTTCATTTCTGGGAGCCACTTAGTGGCATGTCGTTGCACCTTTTCCACTTTGTTGATGTGCTTCTTAAGATAAGGGCACCATACAACCGCTGCATATTCCAGCTTTGGTCTAATAAAAGTCGTGAACAATTTCTTTAGTATTTCTCCATCCATGTATTTAAAAGCAATTCTTAGGTTAGAAAGTGTAGCATAGGCTCCTCGCACAATGTTCTTGATGTGGTCCTCAGGTGACAGTTTTCTATCTAAAACCACCCCTAGATCCCTTTCTTTATCAGAATTCTTTAAAGATTTCTCACATAATTTATAGGTTGTGTGGGGTCTATGTTCACCAATTCCACATTCCATAACATGGCATTTATTCACATTAAATTCCATTTGCCAAGTGTTGCTCCAAATACTTATTTTGTCCAGGTCTTCTTGAAGGGCATGACAATCATCTAGGTTTCTTATCTTCCCTATTATCTTAGCATCATCAGCAAACATGTTCATGTAATTCTGTAATCCCTCTGGTAGATCGTTTATGTAGACAATGAACATTACCGGTGCAAGAACTGAACCCTGTGGTACTCCACTCGTGACATTCCTCCAATCCGATACCTTGCCTCTGATTACGGCCCTCATTTTTCTGTCAGTTAGGAAATTTTTCATCCATGTTAGTAGCTTACCCGTCACCCCTCCAATATGTTCCAGTTTCCAGAACAACCTCTTATGGGGAACTCTGTCGAAAGCCTTTTTTAGGTCCAGATAGATGCAGTCAACCCAACCATCTCTTTCCTGTAAAATCTCTGTTGCTCGATCATAAAAACTGAGTAAGTTCGTTACACAGGATCTTCCAGATCGAAAACCATACTGTCGGTCTGATATTATATCATTTCTCTCCAGGTGTTCTACCCATTTAGTTTTAATTATTTTTTCAATATTTTGACTATTACACTTGTCAATGATACAGGTCTATAATTAAGGGGGTCTTCCCTGCTTCCACTTTTGTAGATTGGAACTATGTTAGCCTTTTTCCACACATCAGCTACAACTCCTGTAAACAGGGATGCCTGAAAAATCAGCTGAAGTGGAATGCTGAGCTCAGGTGCACACTCTCTCAGAACCCATGGTGAAACTCCATCTGGACCAACTGCCTTGTTCTTACTTAGCTCCTTGAGCATTTTTCCACTTCGTCTCTAGTCACCTCTATGTGCTCTATGTTGTTCTCTGGAATTCTTATTGTGTCTGGTTCCCTAAAGATTTCATTTTGTACAAACACACTTTGGAACTTTTCGTTTAGTGTTTCACACATTTCCTTTTCATTTCCGTGAATCTATTTCCCATTATCAACCTCTGAATATTATCCTTTACCTGCAATTTGTTGTTTATGAATTTGTAGAATAGACCTGGTTCTGTTTTACATTTGTCTGCAATCCCTTTTTCAAAATTTCTTTCTGCCTCTCTCCTCACTGCTGTGTAGTTGTTTCTTGCATCTTTGTATCGTTTGTATGTTTGTGGGGTTTGGCCTCTTCCTGTATTGATTCCATTTTGTGTCTTTTGGTCTCTGCCCTCTCGCAATTCCTATTGAACCAATCCTGTTTCCTAGTTCTGCATCTCTGTTTGGTATAAATTTGTTTGTGCCTTATCATATATTTCACAAACTTGACATACATCTCATTCACTTCCTTGCCTAGCAACAAGTCTGTCCAATTATACTCACTAAAAAAATTTCTAAGGTTGCCATAATGTCCTCTCTTGAAGTCAGGTTTTTCAACTGCCTCATCCTCCTTATTTTCTTCCAGATTATAACACATTGCATACTTTATTCCCAAAAAGACATGGTCACTTTTACCCAAGGGAGGAAGGTACTGAATGTCAAATACTTCCTCCTCCTGGTAAATATCAAATCTAGCATGGAGGGAACGTCCCCTTCCCTCATCCTCGTAGCTTGTTTAACATGTTGATACAAGAATGTTTCCAGGATGAGGTCTACAAATTTACAGGTCCAAAATCTTCTGTTTTAGCTTCATATGCTTCCCAGTCTATGGATTTCAAGTGAGGACGGGTTGGTGCATGAGCTGGCTCACCCAACCAGTCCTCCAAACAAAGACCCAAAAGTGATTCCATGCACCCACCAAACCCCCTGTTTATGAATGAAAACGGTTACACACGCGACTCACAACTGATGACGTTTGAACACTTCCAAAACAAGTGCTTCACTGACGAATTTTGTTCGAACCACAACGCTGTAATGCTTCACCACGTACTACAAATACAATAATCGCCAACAGAACCTAAACACCTAACCTAACCTCACCACACCTATAGGTGTACCTATATATGCACAATATGCTAGTACAGTCCTCTATATTATAATATAATTAGATTTGAGAACATTTCCATTTTGAATGAACAGCATGTAAAATCTATGAATGCGTCTGTGGGGTCGACCTTGGATGTAATGGAGTCGAGGACAGGTTGAATTCAGGAAAGACACAGATGAAAAAAAAAAGGTCGAAAGGTTCTAAAAGATGGTTTTGGGCATTTATAAAGACATTGCCCTGGAGAGTATGTTGACAGTTAAAATCACCTAAATGGATCATGATATGAACAGCAGTGGAATGAACATTTGACTGAAAAAGAGGGTGAACGAGAGATCATCATACCGATAAAGAGAGCAGTGAGTTAGGGGCACACCAGAAATAACCATGGAATTGACCAGGAGGAGCATCACGCATTGACTCCTGGAGACAAACACGAAGTGGGTGAAAATACAGTTGCAGTTTATTAGATTGATTGATAATACATACTTTGTATTCCCTTAATCTCCCATAAATAAGTCTTTTACCCTGACCTGAAGCCTGTTTCTTTAAAGCGTCTCCCTTACTTTTTGCTGGATCCGGGATATGGCCATCTAGGCCAATATCCATCCTCCTCCAAACTATCATATCGCCCGCACTCACTCTACCTCCCAGCCTGAGACAATAGAGCATCTTGCAGTATCTTGATGCTACAGTTCCTGTCAGAAATATAAGCCTTGGTCCCTACACCTTCATCTCCTCCCTTGTCAGTAGCAGAGCCATTTGTTACCCCTTGTTCCTACTCTGGTACTGCCCCTGATCTGAAGCATGCTGTCATTTGTCCTTACTTATCCCGACTCCTTGACCACCTATCACTAATCCGTAATACCTAAGTGTAATTACAGGAAGAGCTACGCTCGTGGTGTCCCGTCTTCCCAGTACTCTTTGCCATATAATGCTTGGAACTACTGATGGTTTGGCCACCACCACCTTCTCACCTAGCTTGTCCAACCGTCTACCACAGAATTGTAGTGAATTTTCACTACCAAAGCAAAGCAAAAGTGAATTTTCTTA
>WNGS01001312.1:56868274-56905270 GCA_020271785.1 Procambarus virginalis
ATTTATATATATATATATATATATATATATATATATATATATATATATATATATATATATATATATAAATTTTCTTTAGTACAATTAAGCAAAATTTGCACACGTGCCACCATGGGCACGGGTGCCATAGGTTCGCCATCCCCCCTCCCCTGCCCCTGCCCCAGGGGGGCATCCTCTGACCCCCCCACCGGGATTCAACCCACAGTTTTCTAAGTCCTTGGTACCGTCTAGGTGAACAGAGGCATCAGGTGTAACCAAACGTGCCCAAAGGCTTCACCTATGCCTGGGAGCCAAACTCGCACCAATCGGGTGTGAGCAGACTGCGCTAGCCACTAAACTACGGGTCACCCCTTACGATTTTCCCCCATTAAAAATAAAATTACATCTTTAAAAACATTTGTTACAGATTTTCGATAAAAATGTTTCCTTTCAGCTAAATTTGGACTCTAAGGATAAAACAAAATCATTAATGGTTTTGTTTAGTTCAATACGAACGATATTAAACAAAAAAATGATAGCAAACCAATAGATTAAGGATCCCTTGGACAAAACTACAAAATTTCTTGTAACAGTTGACAACGATTTTGCGAGTTTTATTTTTGGTTGGAAACGTGACGACGAAACCTCACCTGTACTCACCTAGTTGTGTTTACAGGGGTTGAGCTTTGGCTCTTTGGTCCCGCCTCTCAACCGTCAATCAACTGGTGTACAGGTTCCTGGAGTCTACTGGGCTCTATCATATCTACATTTGAAACTGTGCATGGAGTCAGCCTCCACCACAACACATTCTAATGCATTCCATTTGTTAACTACCCTGACACTGAAAAAATTCTGTCTAACGTCTCTGTGGCTCAGAGACCACACCTAACCCTGCCTAGAGGACCGTCGGCTCTAGCTCTGCGTGCCCCGCCTTGTTCAATATGCTAACTATTCTCACCTTCAAAGTTCTTTGTCGAATCTGTACTTAAACTTGTGGATGGAGTGTGTACAAATTAGCTTGGGATAGATGGATAAATCCATGTATCCCAGCCACTGTTCTGGGGCGTATGGAAGGTGCTAGGTGTTCTAGCCCAGTTCCTGTGCCAGGTAAGTCCACTACGGGAGCACCATAGCCCATGCTACTTGCCCCTGCTCCTGTGCCGGGTAAGTCCATTACGGGCTCACCATAGCCCGTGCCCGTGCTACTTGCCCCGCTCCTGTGCCAGGTAAGTCCACTACGGGATCACCATAGCCCGGCTACTTGCCCCCGCTCCTGTGCCGGGTAAGTCCACCACGGGATCACCATAGCCCGTGCTACTTGCCCCCGCTCCTGTGCCAGGTAAGTCCACTACGGGATCACCATAGCCCGAGCTACTTGCCCCCGCTCCTGTGCCGGGTAAGTCCACCACGGGATCACCATAGCCCGTGCTACTTGCCCCCGCTCCTGTGCCGGGTAAGTCCACTACGGGATCACCATAGCCCGTGCTACTGCCCCCGCTCCTGTGCTAGGTAAGTCCACTACGGGCTCACCATAGCCCGTGCTACTTGCCACCCTCCTCTGCCAGGTAAGTCAACTACGGGATCACCATAGCCCGTGCTACTTGGAACTTTATATTCCCATTAGCTGAATCAAAACACCAAACAACGGTTAACAGCCTCATTAAACGTTGAGATGCAAGTCTCGTCTTACCCACACACTCAGACCTTGATAAAGCACTTAGGAGAGTGCGAAAGAATCTCTCTTCTTCAAATCTTTACATAAAATACACAAATGCAGAAATATATATTTTTATCGTTGTGTGTATATTTAATCTAATTTTTTATTTACCTAACCTTTGTATATATTTATCTAACCTAAACTTTTTTAGGATTATTTTTTTCCTATCAATAATAATATAATCAATAATCCTGATGATTAATTTGACTAAATTACACATACAATTATATTTATGGACGACGTTTAGGAGGTACACATTGTCTCTCCGGATATTAGGGACAGCCACAGGCCGGATAAACAATATGGCAAATCCGCTTAAGAGAAACACATGTAGATCTCCTGGATAACAGGACTCTTACACAGGAGCACTTAAGATAAGCATAACTTTAAACCAGAAACACACACATAATCCGGGTATTAGGCACGAAGTAATTTCGGATAATGGAGACGTTATGTGTGCAACTCCGGATAGGAGAAACAGTTAACGCATAGAATCCAAATAACGATGGCATGAGTAGATTCGGGTAAGCGAACATAGGAGTGCACTCCCTAGCCTCCCATATAGTGCCACTCCCACGATGAGTGCCACTCCCATGTATGCCATCAGTGCCACTCCCAGATGAGTGCCACTCCTATTAGTGCACTCCTCATGATGAGTGCCACTCCCATCGATGAGTGCCATCATGAGTGCCTCCATTAGTGCCACTCCCATGATGAGTGCCACTCCCATAGTGCCTCATTAGTGCCTAGTGCCACTCCCATGATGAGTGCCACTCTCATGATGAGTGCCACTCCGTGATGTGAGTGCCACTCCCTTGATCCCATGATGAGTGCCACTCACGGGTGCCAACCTGATGAGTGCCACTCCTGTGCACCTCAATGAGTGCATCCAAGTGCACTCAAGTGCCACCAGTCCCTCCCATTAGACTCATGTCCACTCCCAGATGAGTGCATCAAGTGCCTCCACGAGAGCATCCCATGATGAGTGCCACTCTCGATGAGTGCCACTCATATGCCTCATTGCCACTCCCATGATGAGTGCCATCCTGTGCACTACCATGATGAGTGCCACTACCATTATGCCCTCATGTGAGTGCACCCCTAGTGCCTCCCATGATGAGTGCCACTCCCCATGATGAGTGCCACTCCTATTAGTGCCACCTAGTGCCCTCCAGATGATGACCAAGTGCCACTCCCATGATGAGTGCCACTCCCATGATGAGTGCCACTCCCATTAGTGCCACTCCATGAGTGCCACTCCCATTAGTGCCACTCCATTGAGTGCTCATAGCCACTCCCATGATGAGTGCCACTCCCATTAGTGCCACTCCCATGATGAGTGCCACTCCCATTAGTGCCACTCTCATGATGAGTGCCACTCCCATTAGTGCCACTCCCATGATGAGTGCCACTCCCATTAGTGCCACTCCCTTGATAAGTATCCCACACCCATGAGGGGTGCCAACTATCAAGCCATCAGCACAGTGCCACCAGTAGGTGGTGGGAATAGACGAGGTAACTGCCTAAAATGGTCCATGAAAGCAGGGTTGACTATATCGAGGCAGTCTGTCGTCTTTAAGCGAAGTGCCAGCCGTCCCGGGATGAGGGGGGGGGTATGGGTAGTGTCAACACCCACACCAGGGGACACCCAGGACCGTCCCACCACACCAGGGGACACCCAGGACCGTCCCACCACACCAGGGACACCCAGCACCGTCCCACCACACCAGGGGACACCCAGGACCGTCCCACCACACCAGGGGACACCCAGGACCGTCCCACCACACCAGGGGACACCCAGGACCGTCCCACCACACCAGGGGACACCCAGCACCGTCCCACCACACCAGGGGACACCCAGGACCGTCCCACCACACCAGGGGACACCCAGCACCGTCCCACCACACCAGGGGACACCCAACACCGTCCCACCACACCAGGGGACACCCAGGACCGTCCCCCACACACCAGGGGACACCCAGCACCGTCCCACCACACCAGGGGACACCCAACACCGTCCCACCACCCACTCCACACGCGCAAGGAAGAGAGACCCATCGCACGGAAGAGAGCGCGTCGTCTGAGGACCTGTTAGACCGAAATAGGAATAAATACCTAAAGAGAGAGGCCATTGAAGCCACAGGGAGCCCCGCTGGTGTCCTATGCCGTCCTCCAAAGCGTAATGAATGCTCCCGAAGTCAGACATTTCAGGCCACATATTTTCAGAAATTACATAACTGCACACACGTACACACGTACACACACACACACACACACACACACACACACACACACCACACACACACACACACACACACACACACACACACACACACACACACACATCAAACACCAAACAAAGAGCGCTGGCAAACAATGGCATAAAAGGAAAACTGAAGCAGTCTTAATACGCCCCAGTTACTCAGACACCCTCTGGAGGTACAGACCGTAATCCCGACACTCTCTGGAGGCACAGACGGCACCTGGCGAGGGACCAGGGGCCCTAAGGAGAGACGGGGCCCCCCCCCTAGAGCGCGGGCCCCCTAGAGTGCGGGCCCCTAGAGAGGGGGGACGTGAGTGGAGAAGGAGGGGGTCGAGGCAGGACATCGTAGCTGTGAATAGCCACATAAACACAACTAAATGTCACTGGGAACATCAGCCACCACACACCCTCTGGCTCTCCCCATCTGGCTCCCCATCTGGCTCTCCAGCTGGCTCTCCCCGCCCCCCTGGCGCGTGTCTCAACACCCAGCATCCCCTCCACACAAGAGGTCAAAGGTCAACCACCTCCCCCCCATTGCAGTCCCTAGCGAGGCAGCCACGACTTTTATTATTTCTCACTCCGTAACAAACACAACTGTTTCATCTGATCAGAAACGTAAACAAAATTACAAACGTTTTGCTTCAACCCTGCGTTGAGGACCGGGCCGCGGGGATGTTGAACCCCGATATCATCGCAGGGTAACCTGAAAAGCTCGAACCCCAAGCAACCCACCTAACCTATCGGGGATCGAAACATAGAAAACGGCAATATTCCTGTGGTTTAATGTTCACTGATATGTCGCATTGTTAACGGATTGGTCAAGTCCGTTAAAAATGCGACGTAAGAGGACAGGCTGACTGGCTTGTAACTGCCTTTGACCTGTAATTACCTGTGACCTGTAATTACCCCAACCTGTAACCTGTAATTACCCCAACCTGTAATTACCTGTGACCTGTAATTACCCCACCCTGTAATTACCTGTGACCTGTAATTACCTGTGACCTGTAATTACGTCTATAGACTGCTATTACTTGTAGTCAGTCAGTGCCTGCGACTAAGAGCTTTCAGACGCTGGGACCGGCCCTGTTCACACACACATGACCAATAGCACGCATGTACGAAACCTGTGCATCTTTCCTCAATCATGGCGACTGTGTGTACATTTATGAAGCAATTTAGGAGCTTGGAATCTTCACAACTCGAGATTATTATTGTTATTAACAACCTCTTAGTGCTTGTAGGAGCTAGTCAGTTATTTAATAAAAATAAATGTGAACAAAATCGACTCGATAGAGAAATGATGTAAAGGTTAGGTTATGTTAAGTTAGGTCAGGTTAGGTTAGGTCAAGTTAGGTCAAGTTAGGTTAAGTTAGGTCAAGTTAGGTCAAGTTAGGTTAAGTTAGGTCAAGTTAGGTCAAGTTAGGTTAAGTTAGGTTAAGTTAGGTCAAGTTAGGTCAAGTTAGGTTAAGTTACGTCAAGTTAGGTCAAGTTAGGTTAAGTTATGTTAGGTCAAGTTAGGTTAAGTTATGTTAGGTCAAGTTAGGTCAAGTTAGGTCAAGTTAGGTTAAGTTACGTCAAGTTAGGTCAAGTTAGGTTAAGTTATGTTAGGTCAAGTTAGGTTAAGTTAGGTTAAGTTATGTTAGGTCAAGTTAGGTCAAGTTAGGTTAAGTTAGGTCAAGTTCAAAGACTAACACTGAGGTAAGAGCCACACACACACACACTTTATAACGTTCTTGGGAGTAACTTTAAGATAATTATCAACTACTCGCCAGTCGTTGACCGCTTGTCTGAGAAGTATAGTGTCTATCGTCATACCATACCCCCCCCCCCCATTATTCAGACTATGAATTAAATACACAAAATATACAAAATACAGCATAACCCCGCAACTCAACAGTGTGTGTGAACTTTCTCTGTATATCAGCAACAGGAGCATAGCAAAACTGCCTATTAACAAACTTAACCCATCTTCCTGTCCAGCGAGGAAGCAAATTAGCAAAGTTAGTTACACTTTTACCATAAAATGGTAATTTTAAATTAAATTGGGTGTTTTTTTTAAGTTTAATTACCATTTTTTTTCCAAGCAAAATACATTCATTTGCTAAGACTAGCGAACACACTATGGAGGACTGACAATAAGATCCCAGAGGAACCTAACTGCTATCCAACCGAAACTAAGCGTCGTTTAGAGAGGCCAAGTGTGAGGAGGGGTATTACAATCTGTGGTGGAGATCCGGTGTAGAGAATACCCCGTCTGGCTAATGGTTGGACCGATGCTGTTTCAATATTTACTATAATTTCCTGTTGCATTCTGTCACGTTTAATGCATCATACTAGTTTATATCTGTGTGCCGGAGAGAGGGGGGGAGGGAGAGAGGGGAGGGGAGAGAGAGAGAGAGAGAGAGAGAGAGAGAGAGAGAGAGAGAGAGAGAGAGAGAGAGAGAGAGAGATAGAGAGAGAGAGAGAGAGAGAGAGAGAGAGAGAGAGAGACAGAGACAGAGAGAGAGAGACAGAGACAGCAGACAGACAGACAGAGACAGACAGAGACAGAGACAGACAGAGACCAGCCCCCATCAACCTGCTAAACCTCCCCAACACTTAAAGAGAAAAATCGCTAGCAATTAGCGGAACTATTAATTCTGCACTGATTCCAAGCACCATTGCAAACAAAGATTATAGCACGACCTGGGAGGAAACTCCAGCTTCCTGGAACCGTTAGGAAGGTTCCTGAAGGTTCCAGAAGTCCGTATAACGTGTGTGTGTTGACCGTGATGTCATGGGGATGGCCGTGACGTCATATGGGGTTCACTCATAGGGTTTATAACCCAATGGGTGAAAAATAATCTTTTGTGTCCATCATTGTGGCTTGTTGAGCTTGAAGGTTCTGTCCCTCGTGTGAGTTACATGACCCCTGCTGCACATGTGTAGCTGTATGTATGTTGGGTGTAATATGTGTAGTGGAGAGAGTTGGGTTTAGGGCTTAATGAGGAAGGGAAGGGAACTATCAGGAGGGGGAAAGCGCCAAGCCATTACGACTATATAGCACTTGAGGGGTCAGGATAAGGATTTTGGATGGGACGGGGTGGGATGGAATGGTGCACAACCACTTGGATGGTCGGGATTGAGCACCGACCTGCATGAAGCGAGACCGTCGCTCTACCGTCCTGCCCAATGGTTGGACAGCTTAATGAGGAACGAAGAGGGAGACGCGTTGATCAGACCGCATTTACAACCATTTCATGAAATTGGGTCGTGTTTGTGTGGGAATATTCAACAATGCGACCGGGACCAACCGCCTCTATTTCACCCTCAATTACTCAAGATTATATATATATATAGCTACGCGAACAAGCCTGAATGGTCCCCAGGCATATATGCAACTGAAAAACTCCACACCCCAGAAGTGACTCGAACCCAATCTATACCTATAAACTGCAAGTCTGTCTCTGTTTGCCCCCACAGACGCTCGCGACTAGCGTCACCCAACTTTGCAAGATGCCAGATGGGGGGTATGGGAGGGTCATAGGCCCTTCAAGATTGACCGTCCTGCCATCCTATAAGAACGAGAGGCTCCCTGCGATTTTCACGACGGCAGAAATCTGGCATAATTTACTATAGAGTTTTTAAAAGTTTTTTTCAGCGTTGTTCACAATGTTTAATTTTTTTGTGAGAGGGTGGAGCGGAGAGAGAGCAAATAGGAGAAGGTGAGAGTGGAAGGATGTTTGAGGAGAGATGAGATTAGGATATATATATATATATATATATAATATATATATAGATAATATATATATATATATATATATATATATATATATATATATATATATAATGCAGAAGATGGCAGTGAAACAAGGTGCAAAGTGTATGAGAATAAAGCTTCAGGGAGAGAGAGAATATCGTAATAAAACAGTAATTGGAAAGACAAGCTTAGGAGGGGAGAGAGAAACGTGAGGAGAGAGACACAGATGAAGGAGACATTTGAGGAGACACCCGGAGAAAAAAAAACAGAAACACTTGAAGGTGGACACCATTATGACAAATTACTGTTTTGCCTAACCAAAAACGTAAAATTACAACGTTTTTTGTTTAAACATAAACGTTACAAATACAACTGTTAGCCTAACAAGAACAAAAAAATGCAACTATTTAGCCTAACCAGAAACTGCGAACCCAGACAACCCACCTAGCCTATAAAGGCTTGTTATTAGGAGCTAGAAGTCGTCTGCTCATCAACATCAAACAGCCTGGTGGATCAGACCAGGAAGCCAGGCCAAACACCGGGCCGTGGGGGACATGGATCCCTGGAACGTTCTACAGACAGACAACACGTGCTCCTGTAACACCTATGTAAAAAAACACAAAAATCGGTGTGGCTGCTAACGGTGGCCAGCTAGCACTTCCACCAACGATTAATTTGCAGTGAGGTCATATACCTCAGGTGAGGTATAACCTAATTCCAGGAAGTGTCCGGTGTGTTATTACTTGCACCGTAATGTATGCTTTCAAGCACTGTGATATTATCTTGACTTTTACACTATGTAGACTACACTTGCAGCATTCTCTGTAACATGTATACTACAGCATGTATAGCCATTACAGCACCTAAATGTTCATTTTATCGTCGTGGTTACTTTAAATCACCAGGCTACCTACAGGCCTATAATGAACGTTAATTCTTAAGAGGATAATACCACATCACTTCGAGTAGTGTAAAAGGAGACATTAAAGTGATAGGTTTTTGTTTACGAACTAACAACAACAATAAGTTTATCGTTACGAATCGACAATAGCGATAAGTTCTTGTTTACAAACTGACAACAGCAATAGGTTTATCGTTACGAAGTCGAACCTCTTTTTCTAGAACCACTGACGACTATGTTTATTTCGTTCTATCACGAGAACAACAAAGTGGAGGAGGAAGGGCGAAGCTGGGGCGATGGGCACTGCCTCACCACCTCTCTTGGAGGAGACGGAGGGGAGAGAGAAAGGGAAGGGAAAGAGAGAGGGAGGGAGAGAATAGGAGGGAGAGAGAGGTAGTGGAAGGTGGTGGTTCCCATCCGTGTGAACCTGTTTCATTACCAGTACTTTTGTAAAAGACTTATTAATCCCTTGACACTCAAAATACAGGCCCCTACTAACATCAACTATGCAACCTCTGGGTCTCTGACAGCCATCTTCCCACTGGGAAAACGTTGACCAACCCACGTCGATTCAACGTTGATTTAACGTAGATAACGTTGATTTGGTGTTGCTCTGTTACATCCTCTTTAAGGAAAGTCTAAGACATGTCTAACAGGGACACTGCCCTGAGGAGACATTACCGAACATTTGTTCTAGAAAGCCTTCCTCTGTGGTAAATGCTTTGGCTGGCACTTTGTACAGCAGTATTGTATACGAAGTCAGGTCAAATCTTTAAGCATTTACACAACACACTTACGAAACCTCTACATCTTTCCTCAAACATGGCGGCTTTGTTTACACTCATTAAGCATTTACGAGCTTAGAAACTAACAGCCCAAGGTAGATAGAAACACAGACCGAGAGAGACGCAACGTGAGATAGTAGACAGACTAAGATAAAAACTAGGAGACTAAGTGAGAGAGAGAGAGAGAGAGAGAGAGAGAGAGAGAGAGAGAGGAGAGAGAGAAGAGAGAGAGAGAGAGAGAAGAGAGAGAGAGAGAGAGAGAACAGAGAGAGAGAGACAGGGAAAGAGAGAGACAGAGAGACACAGACATTCCCACAAATGCTCATAGCAATGATTTTCTTTGTCACAATAATAATAAGCAGCACACTTCTGAATCTACTCCCCACACAACCCCGTCTCCCCCCCCAACCCCACACAAGCGTCCATCCAATTCACATAAAGTATGCAGTTTCATTCCAGGTTCGAGAACCAAAATAAATCATTACGCCTTCCACCCTCACACGAGCAAGTCTACCTCCGGCTAGAAGACAAGAACCCACAACTAATATGTTAACTTATAACGCCTGAAACTCTCTGCTTTATGATTCATATATAACCAGTATTAATTTATAACACTGACTTTATATTTTATATTCTAATACATTACTGCATCGGGCGCCTGACAACTGAGTGGACAGCGCTTCAGATTCAGATTCGTAGTCCTGAGGATCCGGGTTCGATCCCCGGTGGTGGCGGAGACAAATGGGCAAAAATGTTTCTTTCACCCTGATGCCCCTGTTACCTAGCCGTAAATAAGTAACTGGGAGTTAGACAGCTGCTACGGGCTGCTTCCTGGGGGGGGGGGATGTAACAAAAAGGAGGCCTGGTCGAGGACCGGGCCGCGGGGACGCTAAGCCCCGATAGATAGATAGATTTATCAGGGGGGAAAGCGCCAAGCCATTACGACTATATAGCACTTGGAAGGGGTCAGGATAAGGATTTGGGATGGGACGGGGGGAAGGAATGGTGCCCAACCACTTGGACGGTCGGGGATTGAACGCCGACCTGTACTCACTAGCGATGACGAGGAAGCCCAGGACGGTGCAGACGACGCCGACGACGACGATGAGGACCCCAGAGAGAGTGATGCAGACCAGGACCTGCTTGTCGGCGGTGTTGCGGCGCTTGACGGTAATCTCCCGCCAGTTGACGGTGGGCCGGTAGCCCCCCGCACCCTTACTCACTCCTGTCACCCTCTGGGCTCCCATCTCCTTCTGTCAGGGGTCAAAGGTGACGGCTGTGTTAGGGTGACGGCTGGTGACCATACTAGAAACATTATAACCTACATAACTCTACCAAATTATCGAGAACGATGCTTATTAGTACCAAGAAGCGTCGTCAATGATGGTTAAATTTTCACTACACCACTATAATTTTTACGCTGTGGTCGATAGCATTAAAATTATCACCATAAAGTGTAAGAACGTAAGAGTGTAAGAGTGCGTAAGAGTTACGCACTCACCAACTAAACTCTCCCGGCACTGCACTTTACCTGACGAAGACCAAACTTTGCGACGAGTCAGTACTGCCGGGTTCATCACCTCTACCATCGTCGTCCTCGACGATCACCTGACTAGCTTTCACCGCCATATAATTAACAACTTAAATACCTACAACTCATCTGCATTCATTAACCTCCTTTTTATGACCTATATCCAACCAGCTGTGACACACACACACACACACACACACACACACACACACACACACACACACACACACACACACACACACACACTAAAGACCATATCATTAGGTGCACAAACCGTCACAATTAAAAAATGATCCAACACAAATATGTATTAATATTCCAGGGCGGGTTAAAATGAATGCATTAAAGGCACTCGGTGGCAAAACATTTACTTATAACAAAAATGATGTACGAATGCGTGGCGTATCTCCCGGTCCCCGGCTCCCTAAGTTCTCAAGAGCTTTTGGGGGGCGTCCTGGCATCTCCTGGCATCACCTGGCCCCTCATCTCAGGTCTTTGGTAAAGATCTTGAAGGTTCTATCATGTTATCAGTCCCTGATACAACACCTGTCACACCTTGATACAATACCTGTCAGCCCTTGATACAACACCTGTCAGTCAGTCCCCAAAACCTCTCACTCCACACTATGTAAAAAAAGACACTTCGAACACTATATATGTAGGCCAGACATAAATATGTGTATTTATGTTTGCAGGTTAGATTAGCATTTTAAAAGCCCTACAATCGCATTCTATGGCTGATTGTTCAATAAATCACTGAACTACATGTTTAACAGACCTGTAATGTTGTCCATAGAGGACAGAAGAAAATGTATATATATGCTGGTTAGCATTGTAATTGTCTGGCCACGTCTGTGGTAGAATAATAATAATAATAATAATAATAATAATAATAATAATAATAATAATAATATTGGCTAAGTTTACTCTAAAACAAATAGACAGAATAGGTTCATATAACACGAACAAACTAGGGTTAACTGGACAGAACAACGGTTGATAGTTCTACCTGAACAGAAATGGCAGGTGGACTAGTTTGAAAGCGTGTTCAATGTTAGTGTGAACATTGTTCTCGAGCCTCGCGCGGGTTGGTTCCCTGCCATGTTGAACACGAGGCCAGGATAGATGGATTATTTGACTAGCATGTTCAACCCTGGTTCACGATAAATGGATTGTTTTATAGCATGTTCAACACGGGTTCACAATAGATGGGCTAGTTCACTGATATGTTCAGAAGTATGTTCAAGGGGGGTATCACGACCGAGGAGTTTGTTCAAAAGTCAGAATGTTCAAAGTAGAGTGTGAATAGTGTAACGTTCAATGTACATTTATAGAGTCTGTTCAAGGTACACTCACTGAGTCAGTTGAATGTGATAACCAATGCACTCAATATATGAGAGCGAGGCACTCTCACACACCCTCAGGCGAGCGAGGCACTCTCACACACCCTCAGGCGAGCGAGGCACTCTCACACACCCTCAGGTGAGCGAGGCACTCTCACACACCCTCAGGTGAGCGAGGCACTCTCACACAAACACCTGTGCCTGAACACAACACCTGTTCATCAACATCAGCGGCTCTTACCCCTCAAAATACCAGGGTTGTGAATATTGAGGGGGGAAGGGGGGTATGTGGGGGGCGGGCTGTGGGGTGTGCGTGGGGGAGGAGGAGGGGGGGGGGAGTTGCACACGCACTCAAGGCACGCACTCCAGCGGACGCAGGCACTCGCTGAAACACTTCTCTCCTCAAGCAGAGTGAGGGACATACTGACTGGGGTCTCCCTCTCTACGCTTACCTGTCCTCCAGTCTGCTTCCCGCTCTCTCTCTCGCTCTCTCTTGCTCCCTCTCTCGCTCTCTCTTGCTCCCTCTCTCGCTCTCTCTTGCTCCCTCTCTCGCTCTCTCTTGCTCCCTCTCTCGCTCTCTCTTGCTCTCTCTGCTCTCTCTTGCTCCCTCTCTCGCTCTCTCAGAGGCTCTGGATGCTCTATCATTTATATCCAGAGGTGACTGGATGCATGGATCAGAAGACCTTCCAGAGGTGACTGGATGCATGGATCAGAAGACCTTCCAGAGGTGACTGGATGCATGGATCAGAAGACCTTCCAGAGGTGACTGGATGCATGGATCAGAAGACCTTCCAGAGGTGACTGGATGCATGGATCAGAAGACCTTCCAGAGGTGACTGGATGCATGGATCAGAAGACCTTCCAGAGGTGACTGGATGCATGGATCAGAAGACCTTCCAGAGGTGACTGGATGCATGGATCAGAAGACCTTCCAGAGGTGACTGGATGCATGGATCAGAAGACCCCTCCAGAGGTGACTGGATGCATGGATCAGAATACCTTCCAGAGGTGACTGGATGCATGGATCAGAATACCTTCCAGAGGTGACTGGATGCATGGATAAGAAGACCCCTCCAGAGGTGACTGGATGCATGGATAAGAAGACCCCTCCAGAGGTGACTGGATGCATGGATAAGAAGACCTTCCAGAGGTGACTGGATGCATGGATAAGAAGACCCCTCCAGAGGTGACTGGATGCATGGATCAGAATACCTTCCAGAGGTGACTGGATGCATGGATCAGAAGACCTTCCAGAGGTGACTGGATGCATGGATAAGAATACCTTCCAGAGGTGACTGGATGCATGGATAAGAAGACCCCTCCAGAGGTGACTGGATGCATGGATAAGAAGACCCCTCCAGAGGTGACTGGATGCATGGATAAGAAGACCCCTCCAGAGGTGACTGGATGCATGGATAAGAAGACCTTCCAGAGGTGACTGGATGCAAGGAACAGAAGACCTTCCAGAGGTGACTGGATGCATGGATCAGAAGACCCCTCCAGAGGTGACTGGATGCATGGATCAGAAGACCTTCCAGATGTGGCTGGATGCAAGGAACAGAAGACCTTCCAGAGGTGACTGGATGCATGGATAAGAATACCTTCCAGAGGTGACTGGATGCATGGATAAGAAGACCCCTCCAGAGGTGACTGGATGCATGGATAAGAAGACCCCTCCAGAGGTGACTGGATGCATGGATAAGAAGACCTTCCAGAGGTGACTGGATGCAAGGAACAGAAGACCTTCCAGAGGTGACTGGATGCATGATCAGAAGACCTTCCAGATGTGGCTGGATGCAAGGAACAGAAGACCTTCCAGAGGTGACTGGATGCAAGGAACAGAAGACCTTCCAGAGGTGACTGGATGCAAGGAACAGAAGACCTTCCAGAGGTGACTGGATGCAAGGAACAGAAGACCTTCCAGAGGTGACTGGATGCAAGGAACAGAAGACCTTCCAGAGGTGACTGGATGCAAGGAACAGAAGACCTTCCAGAGGTGACTGGATGCAAGGAACAGAAGACCTTCCAGAGGTGACTGGATGCAAGGAACAGAAGACCTTCCAGAGGTGACTGGATGCAAGGAACAGAAGACCTTCCAGAGGTGACTGGATGCAAGGAACAGAAGACCTTCCAGAGGTGACTGGATGCAAGGAACAGAAGACCTTCCAGAGGTGACTGGATGCAAGGAACAGAAGACCTTCCAGAGGTGACTGGATGCAAGGAACAGAAGACCTTCCAGAGGTGACTGGATGCATGGATCAGAAGACCTTCCAGATGTGGCTGGATGCAAGGAACAGAAGACCTTCCAGAGGTGACTGGATGCAAGGAACAGAAGACCTTCCAGAGGTGACTGGATGCAAGGAACAGAAGACCTTCCAGAGGTGACTGGATGCAAGGAACAGAAGACCTTCCAGAGGTGACTGGATGCAAGGAACAGAAGACCTTCCAGAGGTGACTGGATGCAAGGAACAGAAGACCTTCCAGAGGTGACTGGATGCAAGGAACAGAAGACCTTCCAGAGGTGACTGGATGCATGGATCAGAAGACCTTCCAGATGTGGCTGGATGCAAGGAACAGAAGACCTTCCAGAGGTGACTGGATGCAAGGAACAGAAGACCTTCCAGAGGTGACTGGATGCAAGGAACAGAAGACCTTCCAGAGGTGACTGGATGCAAGGAACAGAAGACCTTCCAGAGGTGACTGGATGCAAGGAACAGAAGACCTTCCAGAGGTGACTGGATGCAAGGAACAGAAGACCTTCCAGAGGTGACTGGATGCATGGATCAGAAGACCTTCCAGATGTGGCTGGATGCAAGGAACAGAAGACCTTCCAGAGGTGACTGGATGCATGGATCAGAAGACCTTCCAGATGTGGCTGGATGCAAGGAACAGAAGACCTTCCAGAGGTGACTGGATGCAAGGAACAGAAGACCTTCCAGATGTGACTGGATGCAAGGAACAGAAGACCTTCCAGAGGTGACTGGATGCAAGGAACAGAAGACCTTCCAGAGGTGACTGGATGCAAGGAACAGAACCTTCCAATGATGTCGACAATCAGGGTTAATTAACCCCAACAGCCCAAGAGCCCTTCCAGGGATGATGACCAAGAGCCATGGGTAACTGATCACTACAACCCCAGAGAACCTTCCAAAGACTGCTGGTGTCAAGGGTTATATCGAAACACGGACCCGCGTCCAGGGCTGACCAACCATCCCTGGGAATAGGGCAACTTCCAGCAGTTTAAAAACAAATTATCTTCGCTTGATTCCCCAGCTCCTGGAAATAAGGAAAGCCAGAGAAGTGGAAGGAAGCGAAGGAGGATAAGTAAACGGGATAGTAGAGCAAAAGGAGGATAAGTTAGAGGGTGAAAGGCATATAGATTATAAGCTAGCCCGTTCTCTCGGACTGCCATTCCGTAAAAAATGCAACTGTTTTGAACAGCCAGTAACGTGCGAAACCCAAGCAACCCACCTAACCTATCCTGGTCGATGCACAGATAACGTCAATATTTCGGTGCTTTAATTTTGACTAATAGGTCGCGTTTTAAACGGATTGGTCGATTCAGTAAACAAAAATTTATGTACTTACCATACAAACAGGGAATAGCTCATCCATTCACTACAGACAGGAAGTAGATCATCTACTTACTACAGACAGGAAGTAGATCATCTACTTACTACAGACAGGAAGTAGATCATCTACTCACTACAGACAGGAAGTAGATCATCTACTCACAGCTAAGAACACTGGCTTCTCACCCTCTTATCTGCGTAGAAATTCCACAGCAACATTTTGGTCACGAGGTCGGTTAGTTCACGGTGTCACTGTTGGTGATGGTGCTGCCTTGTCTGCTGCTGCCTTGTCTGCTGCTGCCTTGTCTGCTGCTGCCTTGTCTGCTGCTGGTGTTAATGCTGCCTTGTCTGCTGCTGCCTTGTCTGCTGCTGGTGTTAATGCTGCCTTGTCTGCTGAAGATTCTGTTGGTGTTGATGTAGCCTTGTCTGCTGTTGGCGGTGACCACAGACGTTGTCTGTTGAACGAGTCTGCTGATGGCGTTGATGCAGCCTTGTCTGCTGCTAGAGTCTGCTGTTGGTGTTAATCCAGCCTTGTCTGCTGCTAGAGTCTGCTGTTGGCGTTGATGCAGCCTTGTCTGCTGCTAGAGTCTGCTGTTGGTGTTGATGCAGCCTTGTCTGCTGCTAGAGTCTGCTGTTGGTGTTGATGCAGCCTTGTCTGCTGTTGGTGTTGATGCAGCCTTGTCTGCTGCTAGAGTCTGCTGTTGGCGTTGATGCAGCCTTGTCTGCTGCTAGAGTCTGCTGTTGGCGTTGATGCAGCCTTGTCTGCTGCTAGAGTCTGCTGTTGGCGTTGATGCAGCCTTGTCTGCTGCTAGAGTCTGCTGTTGGTGTTGATGCAGCCTTGTCTGCTGCTAGAGTCTGCTGTTGGCGTTGATGCAGCCTTGTCTGCTGCTAGAGTCTGCTGTTGGCGTTGATGCAGCCTTGTCTGCTGCTAGAGTCTGCTGTTGGCGTTGATGCAGCCTTGTCTGCTGCTAGAGTCTGCTGTTGGTGTTAATCCAGCCTTGTCTGCTGTTGGTGTTGATGCAGCGTTGTCTGCTGCTAAAATCTGCTGTTGGCGTTGTCTACTGACCGAGTCTGCTGTAAGCGTAACCGGTTACTGTTATTTCCAGTAAAGTCTACTGTTGGTAGTTACCACTAACGAAACCTGTACATCTTTCCTCCAACAAGCCGGGACACTACGAGGTTGTTTACAACAATAACCTCGGGTTGTGAAGTTTCCAAGGTGGTAAACTGTTTAATAAATGTAAACAAAGCCGCCTTAATTGAGGAAAGATGTACAGGTTTCGTAAGTGGTTGTGTCAAGACTTAACGAATCGTGGCCCCCCCACACACACACTACAACAATGTAATATGTATGTTAATGCATATATATATGCTAATGTAAACCTTTGTGCATATTAATGGTAAAATATGTAGTGTCTTTATAACTGTATTTAAATATGTTAATTAATACATGAAAATGTCTACAGATCGCATATATAGTTTCGTTTACATATTTAAAATTTGATTCAAATTCTACATATTTCATCTAGTATATTCCATGTGTATTATTATTATATATGATGCACTAGTCAATGTGTTATACAAAAAACGGTTAAAACATCGAAAATATTGAATATTGCTTGTTTTAAACAGTCACGTCAGGTGTGTGTGTGTGTATGTGTGTGTGTGTGTGTGTGTGTGTGTGTGTGTGTGTGTGTGTGTGTGTGTGTGTGTGTGTGTGTGTGTGTGTGTGTGTGTGTGTGTGTACACATACACTTATACACAAGCGCTACACATGCGTCTTTTGTTTGCTAAGCGTAAGTGCTTACACTGGATCATGCTACCCTTTGCTCTGTAGTGCTTAGCGTGCCTAACATCCACTTCAACACGGCGTTTACTGAAATGATAACAGTATTTGCTAACCGTTCGTGCACCTGTTATTTAACTGAGTTACCGAGTACCTTTTATGAGGGATGATGTTGCTGAGCGATCCTCAAAGTCTATCAACTGCCTAACGTCCCACAGGGGTCTTCAAACATCTGTCTGATCGACCTTGTAAGTGGGGTTGAATTCCGGGGGGAAGGTCAGTATTTGGAGACCAGACGCTTGGGATAGCCTCACCCAAATTTGCACCAGGATTCCTATGTGGTATGTGCACAACATGGTCAGGTCAGAGTTGGACCAAACTATTGCCATTTGGAATCCCACGACGATTTTTGGAATATCATAATAACTGGACTTGAGAATATTTTGTCTTTGTAAAAAATAAAACATTATGCACTCATTTCTGCAAAATTTCCAGCACAATTCTACCTAATATACTTTGCCTGCAATGAGTTAAAATATGCAAGCAGTCATGGCGGCATGGTGGGGGGGGGGGTACCCGGCTCACCCTCACCTAACTTCATTATATTTTGTATATTAGAACAAATTGAATCACAGAACTTACCTGTAAGTTACTATAATGCTTCAACATTAACATGTTGACAGGTGTTGTTCAGGTGTTCTGGCCAGTCCTTAGTGCTCGATGTATCACTGCCGGGGCCTGCACTCTGCCATTCACTGTTTATGACTTCATAACACTGTTCTTGACTGTTCTTTAATTTATCTAATTCATTTCAATCATATTCTTTAATTCAGTATCAAATTATTGCGTGCACTACATTGAAAGTCAACTTCTTGCAGTAGTGCAACAAGGGACGTTTAGATAGGATGTGATATAAGAATATTTAGGTGATCTTTGACAAGCTGCCAACTTCCTGTCCCCGTGGAGGCCACTAGAGATGTGGGCCTCATATTCAGGTAATGCTCGGTAGTGAGTAAACATTCCTTTTATACCTATAAAAGAAAACGTCTTCTCGAGTGGAGTAACTAAAGAAAATGTCGAATAATCAAGGGTAAACTAATGTAGTTTAAGACGAAAACATCGACCTTTTTATATTTAACACTTGTGGACTAGATGCTTGTATGAGATATATGATTAAGCTTTAACATGTGCGGTTTCTTGCATTTACATATAGATTACATATAAGTGAGTGCGGCAGCTGTGCACGAGTGCTGACTGGAAGCAGACATATATGCGGCCTTAGGCATTATTTCCCGTCTGACTTGCTGTTGGTAGAGTTCTTGGCCTCCTGAATTTTACTGTTTTTCTCTGGGGTTGTGTCCTCTGGCCGTTGCTTCTGTGCCTTCTTCATCGCCTCCTGCTGCGCTCTCCTCCGGTGGTCACGGAAGTTTAGATTATGATTCCTGAAGGAGAAATGAAAGATATATTACTGACCATAACATGCAAATCACGTTATTTTCCCCAGTTGGGTACCCACTGCCTGTGGGTATTCCCCCACATGCGGGTACCCACTGCCTGTGGGTATTCCCCCACATGCGGGTACCCACTGCCTGTGGGTATTCTCCACCTGCCGGTACCCACTTGTCGCCAGAAAGTGACAGGAGGGAGGGAAGACCGGAGGTAGGTAGGGAGAGAGAGGTGGGGAGGAAGAGTAGTGGGAAGGGAAAAGAGAGGTAAGGCGGAAGGAATGGAGGTAGGTAGGGAGAGAGAAGGAAAGGAGTGCTTGCTAGGCCGTCCGGGAGAGAAGACAGTGATGAATGAAAGATAAGGTATGGACAGAACGGCGGCTTTGCACGGTGATAACATGTTTGGTCGTGGGATGGTGTTAACATGTCCGGGCGTCTTGTGGAGTGTGGTGGAGGGAGTGTAGTGGAGGTGGTCGCCCGGACAACAACACACAACACACTTAAGTGAAGGAATGTGTAGACGCCGTTCTTGCCCTCACCTGCTTACAATAACACACATACACCTTAATAACCATATCAATTACAACATCGCTCCTGTGCCAGGTAAGTCCACTACGGGCTCACCATAGCCCGTGCTACTTGGATCGTTTAGTTCCTAGTAGCTGAATCTTAAACAACACAACAAACTTACTACGATTAACCAACGTAATCACTAACTGGTAATTAGGTAATTACTAACTGGTGGTCATCCTCAATGACAGTTACCAAACTACTGAAAGTTACTGGATGATATTCTTATTCAATTATAAGCTTGGGCTGGACGGTACAGCGACGGTCTCGCTTCATGCAGGTCGGCGTTCAATCCCCGACCATCCAAGTGGTTGGGCACCATTCCTTTCCCCCGTCCCATCCCAAATCCATATTCTGACCCCTTCCAAATGCCATATAGTCGTAATGGCTTAGTGATTTCTTAGTGACTTAGTGAATTACCTCATTTATACGTTTTTCAATCACTTTCAAGCAACTACCACACTACCACCAACACCAGAAATGTTTAACAACCAGCACACTACCACCATCGCCCCCTCCCACACGCACGCAGGAACACTACAACTCTATTGATCAAGTGGCAGGAATTAGGAGATATTTACCACATTGTAACAAGCACCTGTATGCAAGACAAACCCTTGTGACCGTAGCCACAAGGTCGACGATCCTCACCAGACATCAAGCAGGGGACGCATATCATTATCTGACGGAAGTCATGCCACGAACTAATCCACTTTACAGCATAAGTGAATGCACTTACTAATGTGTGTTTTAAACATTATTTACACGTGGAGGGGAGTCGAACCCCCCCCCCCCCTCAGCCCTGTTTGAAGACAGAAGGAAGCCTGTACCACACAGCGGTCCTAATGTAAGTATGAAGGATATGACTTTATATACATGTCATACCCCAACAGTCAGAATCACACCACTTGGCCTAAAAGGCAAGCCCCGTTTTGCCTAACAGGCGGAGCGATTCGACGAAGTATTTGAAAGTCAGAGTAGTTAAGATGAAACGCAACAGGTTCAAGGCTAATAGGTGGGGCGTGAAGAGCTAGTCCTCACTCCCCCGTACGCACTCATAGGTAAGTACATATATAAAGTATATATATATATATATCTATATATGTATATATATNAACTGGAAAAATATTATTGAAATTGATAATTGTTTATGGTGTAAATAATTGGAGAGTATGGTGGTGCAAGAGAGGGTAAATTTATCTTTATAAATAACTTATAAATAATTTATGGAGCTTAACTAAATAGTTAAATAGATGGAAGTGAGTTGAATAGGTATTGATGGATGAAGTAGAGAGTTTAGGGTGGTGAAGGTGTGCGGGCGCGCGAGCGCAGACCTTCACCACTCGCCAGCCATGTCGAAGAGAGGTGAGCCCGGACCATCTGCTTTATCCCTTCCTACACCCGCCATCCTTCACCCACCTGGGCTGTGGGGCCTCGTGATGCCTTCCCCACACCCACACCATCTCCTGCACGCCCACACCGCCGCCCACGCCCACGGATGGTGGGGAGATATGTGATGTGTGTGGGGGGAGGTGAAGGAACAGCACTTCGTCAGGTGTTGTGTCCATGGGTGTGGGAAGTGGTCGTTCAGGAGTGTCTTAAGTGTGTTGTTAGGAAACAGTTATTTGTACGTAGGATGGTGTTAAAATGAGGATAAATACCGGTCTGGAGACGAGGTTTGTGTGGAGGTGTTGCCGGGGTGTTGTGTTGTGGTCTCACGTGTCTGGCGTAAACATTGCTCCTATACGTGTAAAAAAGTCTTAAAAACGTAATTTAAATCTTGCAATTTCTAGGCCAGAATATGTAAGATATGTTTGTGGTGGAGTGGTACTTTAGACGTGGTCGTGAGGTCAGAATTTGTTTAAAGTCTTGTTCAACACGATGGTCACATTTTTGAATAGTTTCATGTTTTTCCTATGTTAAGAGTAAATTATTTTTTTTTTGAAGTACAGTGATCAGTGTTTTGTTGCTTGCTAGTTATTGCAGTGCCCCGCGTGGCCTGCACGAGAACTATGCAGCTCTCGCTGTAAGCCAAATGCTTGCAAGCCTTTGGTAGTATCGTTAAAGACCATTAAAGGCAACCTGTTCTCTCTCAGTACGCTGCATTTTGGCCTCAAAATCCGCAAAGGCTTCCTGCAGGGGATACTGTAAGTGTCAAGTGGCTGGTATTCATGTCTGTGGTCGAGGGGTTATGGTAGGTTAGTTTCGGGTGTTTCGGTACCTCGGTGTCCACTGTGTGCACCTTGGGATTCAATGAATTGTCGGGGATGTGAAGCATTTATTTTCTTGAGGTTTAGACTATTGGTAATGTAGACGAGGGTAAGGTGTTCTCGTTCACGAACAGTATACAGTACTGTATATTGTTAAATGAGGTACTGTATTTGCTTGGGTTAAATTAGTTAATTTTAGGATGGGTTTAGGTTTAAAATCTGTTAACTGTCATGTGAACACTGTGACTTCTAATAGGTAGGGTTGGGTGCATTTTGTAGGCTTTAAAATTGTTGGCAAAGTCTTTGGTACTGTAAGGTACAGTCTGAGGTACAAGCGATATTTATCCTGTTAAAACCCTACTCTTGGAGGTCTTTATACTATAGTTACAAACATGTGGTCAAAATCATACACACGCATTTTGATAAAGCTTGTTTTCAGATTGTAAACATCATTGTTAGGAAGTATTAGGTTTAAGTTTGGTAGGTTTTAAAATGTTGTCGTGTATAATGAAACTTTCGGTTACGAAGTGCCATGTGGCTGGAGTAGCATGTTGCACTATCAGGTCTGGATGCCAACTCCAGCACTTGTAGTCAACTTTTTGCATTATTACATAAATTGCAAGCACCAGTTATCTAAACATTAAGTGTTGAGCTGCATGCATGTTTTACATTGTTAGGATTGATAGGTTTGGTTAGGCTGTGTGCTGTATGTAAATGTGGTGAATATGGGCTGGTGCGTTCTGACTTCGAAGTGTGTTGTGATAAGTCAATACTAACGGTATAGTAGCTGTAAAATTTAAACTTAAATTAATACTTCATGACTAGTATCCCCATATTATGCACAGTAGTATGACTACATCCTTAACATAGCAAAGTGGCTAGTATAGTCAATTGATTGATAAACCAGTCTTTCCCAAGCATGTCCTGCATCCCTACAGCTGATGCTGTTATTTATCTAGCACTAAATAGGTATTTAAGTTATTTTGTGGGTTGAATCCTAGGGGTTGTAGGCCCTAGAGAGGGACCTGGATAGCACAAGACTTGACAATGAGAATCCATATATATGCTGTATTGGGTTTAGGTTTTGAAATCTTAATGGAGTCTAATGAAGGGACCTGTATCACACTTTAAGGATGTTTATTTGGTTGAGCATTTCATATGTAGCAGTATACGTAATGAATAACAAGGCTGCACAAGATATCACAATATTTTATATTCAGCCCCGTGATTCATATTGCATCCAGAGTAGAATTTTCTTTTAGGTTGTCTATTTTGCAAAAATTTGAAATTTTGTTCTAGCTGGGATGCCTCGCTACCAAAATGAGCTGGTCGGTGGCTCGGCTCCAATGATAATTTAAAATTAGGAGATAAAATAACCAGTTAACAGTTAACCAGTGATTATGTAATTCATTTAATTGCAATTAGTCCTGTGGAGTGTGGTTCTGGTGTAGTCTGTAGATGGTTTCAAGCAATTTGAGCACATGTTAAATGATAGCATTAACCATGAGCCAGATCCTGCTTTGGTAGAGCATGTTATGACGTTTACATCAAAGATCACTTTATTCATCTATGAATATGAAACTACCAAAAGTTATCATAGGACCTCAAAGAATGAGTAAATTTGTTGCTTAGTCATACAATTATAAATAGTAATTGGGTAGAATTAAAAAAAACTTGTATAGTACTTACAATAAACCTTGTATGAAAGGTAGCAAAATTAATTTATATATAACTTTAACTCGTTAAGTTTTTGTTCATGTAAAGTTTCATCATTTTCTCAGGACGTGGAGCGTCGTCTGGCGGAAAATTCCGCATCTCCCTGGGTCTGCCAGTGGGGGCAGTGATGAGCTGTGCAGATAACACAGGTGTGTATTACAGTATATGCATTTGCTAAATTTACATGTACTGTTCTGTACATGTAGGTTTTAATCTTTGCTTATCTTGTTCCTTTACTACCTTCTAGCAGTTACCCATCAGTATGACATACTCTTTGGTATGTGCCCTTGTAAAGATATTTTCCTCTTGACTATACGATATGACTTGAGTTCACGTTATCACTATATAAATGTTGGTTTCAAGCCCTTCCACTCTCCCTTCACCCTTTCATATTGTTTCATTCTCCTCCCCTTCCAAGGCACTAGTTGTCTGCCTTTTTCATATGATCTCATATTTCACCCTTGTATATACTTGTTAATTGAATCAAAGGCATCCTACTTTCATGTCCTTGTCACTTGTAGTAAGTGTATTGTGCTTCACTTGGACCCCAACATTTCTTCACCACTTTCATATGTACTGTACCACACATCTTGCATTATTCCTCGTACATCTTTTTACTTTAATTTATTTTCACTTATACTCCTGAAAACATTCCCACTTTCCATACCTAACTAACTACATTATATGTGTGGGAAGTAGTATATTATCTGATAGTAAACTTTTCCTAAAGATTTTCACATTTTACCTGTACAGTACTCCAGTTTTATCCCAAGTCTTTAACATTTGCTGCTGCTTCTAGTATTTCATTCTCTATTTTTAGCCTAGTTAAAATCTCCTGCCTTTGAGGTGTAATATTTGACCTTTCCCCCATTTGTCTGTCTTCATATCCACCAGTCAAACCTAGTATTGCCTTCAAAGGGATATTCATGGTTTCTCGCGATGACTATAGTCCACAGTCATCATTGCTTAATGCTTTATCATGCTAAATACAGTTTCGCAATTTTTGCTGACCAGACCACTAGAAGGTGAAGGGACGACAACGTTTCGGTCCGTCCTGGACCATTCCAGGACGAGAATGGTCCAGGACGGACCGAAACGTCGTCGTCCCTTCACCTTCTAGTGTGGTCTGGTCAACTTACTTTAGCCATGTTATTGTGACTGATTGCCTGCACACAGTTTTGCAATTACTCTAAGCAAAGACACATCCCATAATGTTTCACAATTTTTTCAGTGTTGATGCATAAATGCAGCATTATGCATACTACTTTCCACTTTTGCCAGCTACTTTAAAACCATTCCACAGTATAAATATATACTGTATATATATCCCTATCTGTTGTACACCTGTTCCTAAACCTGTTTGATCATCCTACATTACAATATCTCTAAATTTGCAACTTTATACATTTATTAAGTAAATTAGTCCACATATAGTTCCTATTTATGGCTTCTCTATCTTGCACATCTGTTCCAAAGCTTTAACTTTTCACCATTTGCAGCAGTCATGATATTCACTTTGCCTATTTGATCCTTTTCTTATAGCATCATGTGACATTTTACATAAGCCAAGCAGGTTTGCTTCCTTTGTTTCACACCTTATTACCAGACCTCTACAGCTTTCATAGTCTCCCTATATAGACCAATTTTGCATTGCACCGATTTCCTTTTTATCTAGATTTTTGCATTGCCCTGCCTGCAATGTCACTGCTTTGCAATGACTGGCAGCTTAAACAATGTCAGTTGGTGCCTACTCTAGATGAGAGCAGAGTCCAGGACCCCCAAGGTGCATGTGATTGATTGGTTTTTATAATCCACTTTCCAGAAGTATAATTTTTTAAGAATGTAGTGTAACAGGTATACAGTAAGGTTCATGCAAAAATCTCAAGTGCTTCATGGTTTGAGGTACCGAATTAAGGTACACTGTATTCATTTAATACATGTAGTCTACCTTACTTTGTTGCGATGTTTTCGGGGCTCTACATCCCCACGGCCTAGTCCTCGACCAGGCCTCCTCCCTCCTTCCCTCCCTCCCAGTAAATCATTTTTAAATCTTGTGAACACTAAATTCTTTGTGAATGACATTTTGCAAGCCTGGTTTACTCTTAAGCAGAATTTTTCATAAATTTTGTTCTGTATTGTACATAAAAAAAACAATTGACCAAGGACAATTTGTAGTGCATCTAGTTGTCTGTTCTCTGCTTGTTACCTTTGCTTCATTTTCACATGGTGTTATCCTGTACTGGATGTCTGCAAAACCGTGACAGAATTCCCTGAATGGTCACAGAATTCTCTAAATGACACTAAATTCCTAGGTTTGATCAGGCATATCTGGGTATACCTGGACTTGAATTGACCTCATACCAAAATAAGTTGTGATCAGTGTGAATATAACACTTTTTATGTTCTAGGTACTAGTATTTCAAACTTCATCAATGGCAAGTTTAAGGTTTTCTTTTATTAAGGAAAAGTTTTCAGGTAACAAATCAACACTTGCATTACTAATCTTATTGGGCTAATAGGGGCCCAATAAAGGTCAAATGATCAAATGCCATGCTACAGTTTTGGCTGATACTAATGCACAATTGCTTATATTCTAATATTGTGGATGAATTTTTTTTATAGGGGCCAAGAACCTTTACATAATTGCCGTTCAAGGTATTAAGGGTCGTCTTAACCGACTTCCTGCTGCTGCTGTTGGCGACATTGTGGCAGCTACAGTGAAGAAGGGAAAGCCGGAGCTCAGGAAAAAGGGTATGTGAAAGGATTTATTTTTACTATTACTATATTAGATGGAAAGGATTTGGATACAAATCAACTGCTATATAAATAACAATTGACACCTGTTATCCTTTGAAAATATTACTCTTTTTATTATCCAGCCAGCCAGATATGTATAGTTTAGAGTAAGAATGTTTTGCAAAAGTTAATGTTTGGTAAATTTACAAGAATAAATTTACTAGGTAAATTTAAAGTCATGATTCATTGTTACCCAATTTCCCTCATGAGTGTGGCAACATTCATGTGTAGAAACAAATCCAAAGTTGTGTGAGGCTAATTTTGCTTAGTTTCGTTTGAGGCCCTCTGCCATCATTGGTCCTTGCCCTCCCCAACTATCATTGGCCCCTGACCCCCCCTGCCATCATTAGGCAACATAGTCTTAATATCATTCTGTTTTTTTAGACCATTAAATGTTATTGTTTTGGTTCCCAATGGCTGTTCTTATGTTGCCAGCTTTCCATATTTTGCCTTTATGCAGTTTTGTAATTGTTTATTTTCAAGTTTCCCCAGCCCTTTAACCTAAAATTTGTACTTTTTCTATAACAAAATTGCTGCATGGTATAATCAGTGATAGTGTATTTAAACTTCACTAATTCACCCTCACCAAGTAAGACTGTACAAAAGTTATAATTTAGCATAAATTACCTTAAATTATTGCTGCTGATCTTCCTCCTCCACAACGAATTAAAGGAAATGTGTACTCCACTCTCCTGACATACACCTTTTTTCATGCTTTTGAGCTCGTTTGTATATTAGGATTTAGTAAGATGTAAAGGATTATTCTTATTTTTTTTAATGTTTACAGTGTGTATGATTATCAAAAATGTATAACTGCAAAATTTATTTCAGTGCATCCTGCTGTAGTTGTGAGACAGAGGAAGCCTTACCGCAGGAAGGATGGTGTTTTCATTTACTTTGAAGATAATGCAGGTGTTATAGTTAACAATAAAGGAGAAATGAAAGGTTTGTATTAAATGTTTATTTTAAATTGAATGTTACAATTGTTAATATCTTGTATTCGTTAAATTGAATGGTATACTGTTCATCTGAATGGAAATTATAATTTTATTGTATAAGTGACTTAATTTTCCAAATGCAACATTGATTAGAATGTTAGTATACCATAAGGCACCAAGTCTACAAGATTTTTAAGCACAAGGGCATCATTGCTGTTCTCTCCCACAGGCTCTGCCATCACTGGCCCCGTAGCAAAGGAGTGTGCGGACTTGTGGCCCAGGATTGCCTCTAATGCTGGCTCAATTGCATGAGTTTGACAAATAAAGAAAAAAATTGTACTTTGTTTTATTTATACAAATTGTTCTGCAGGGATAATGAGGAGGGGTAAAGGTAAACGGTAGCATGATACTCTATTGGAGGAGAAATATTAGAAGTTTGATATTCACCTACCCTAAACGTTGGATGTTTATTTACTTCAGTCAACTGTGTTTGCTTTTGAGCTCCCGGTTTGGTGCCTTCTATTGATAATTACTTACTTTTGAGCTCGTGTGGTGTCAAATGGTTGTTCAATTTGATCAAACCATGTTTGATTCGGACAGTAAATGTATTTGAACACTTCAAATTTAATGACAATTTGAAAGGAAAATAGTTTAGTTTATGAAAACTAAAATTTACAATTTAACATGTAAATAGGGCTGCAGATTTGAAAAATTGTTGTAGAGTAAGTTTATGGTTCTAATACACTGAAGAGTTACAAAAGTTGCAATGGTTGGATATTAAAAAGGTTTATTTATTTTCTAATGTAACTGAAATAGAAATGCTAATTTACCTTGTCGAGTGGGTTCTGAGAGTTCTATTTCATAAGCTTGGTCAAAGGATGGCTTGTCTTGCAATAACTGTATAAAAGGCTGAAACTTCAACTGAGTGACGTCTATAATTTTTAGTCAAAGCAAAAAAAGTTTTGCCGCCCATGTCAAAATCTGCTTTTGTGCTTCTAGTATCTATTGTTTCAAAAGTAGCCAATTTTTAATGTGGTTATCGTTAAGCTTTCTGAATCTCTGAATGCATTCAAAGGTCTCATTGTTCTTTCATTAATTGTTTTACAACTTTTAACATCTTACTGTGTATGCAATTGTACTTTAAGTTCATCCCCGATTCAGCGTGTATGCTGAAACTAAATTTCGTAGTGACCGGTATACTGCCTTTGTTACCACCGAAGGCTGCTAGTTTATTTTGCATCCATACATTTCTGTGAACGGTAGCCCAAATAAGGATTATAGAGGGAATAAACTTATCTTGGACCGCCGATATCAGGTCTGTATACAACCTGTCCTTGGGATACCATAGTACTTATGTCATAATGCTCATAGTTCCTATGACAATGTTCAGTTTCCCTGTGGTAATTAGTTATTAGCTATCACTAGGCACTCACCCTTCCTCACGTACCATAGTACCCCGTCCCATCGCCGTAGACACCAGAATAGTCAGTCTGATCAATTTTGGACGATAATTGTAATTTAACATTCACACTTATGGTGTCCTCGCCTAGTTGCGCCCCTCTAGCGGGGTGGGGGCTCTGGCTCATTGGTCCCGCCTCCCAACTGATTTACAGATTCCTGAAGCTCTATCATATCTACATTTGAAACTTGTATGGAGTCTGCCTCCACCACATCACTGCCTAGTGTATACCATCTGTTATCGACTAAGAAAAAAGTCTTTCTAACGTCCCTGTGGCTCATTTGGGTACTAAGTTTCCACCTGAATTGTTTAAATATTTCAATTTGCGCCAAATTATTATATATACAATAGAATATACTCGACAAATCAAAGAAAATTGATCATACATTATGTATTATAGAAACGTACAGAGTAGGGTATACTATAATACCGTTCACAGGATGGGTATGGGATCCACAACCCCCAACGGGATGGGAATAGGGACCATAATACCCTTAGCATGCATATTGGATCCAATACTACCAGCACGTGCACCCTGCATGTACTCTTTACCCCCACAAGTACTCTATCCGCATAGGTACTCTTTACCTCCACATCTACTGTACCACCATGTGCAACCTGGTATCACAACATGTACTCTGCACCTCACCCTCAAACAGTCTATGGGAATTTGTGGAATACAGAGGACGGCACGGAGACATTGTGGGATTGAGCATAGAGGACGGACCGGGGGGGGGGGGAAATGTTTGACCAAAAAAAGAGAAACAATTCTACACCTTTGTAGTAACAGCGACTGCCAAGGAGAGATTAACAGACTAAGCTACTCTATCCCTTTGAGTTGTATTTTTTCTTCTCAATAAACATGGGTAGTAACTAAGTGATTGTAACCTATCCACCGCTGCCCACTAGAGGGGGAGGGGGGCGGTGAGCAGGACAAAAATTGTGACATTTACATTGCTAACCAGCATATATACATTTTCTTCTGTCCTCCATGGACAGGGTGAGATATCTGTTAAATATAGTGTTTGTGAAAACGGCAAATACTGCCATTTATGAAAGATATGGGCTTTATCGCCTTTGTTTTTTAATCCCTGTAAGATACTGTACTTTAATTGTTTTTATTAGGCGGTTTTCCAGGAGGAATACACTACTGTTCCAGTTCGTTCAAAGGTGCATTAATAAAACTGGAGTTTTAATGTTGATTTTTTATTGAACACTGGGAAAAACACAACATCCATGTCGAATACTGTACTAATAACTTAATCGGACACGAGAACACTGGAAATAGGTCACAGCGAAGGGCTGCTCATCGCTCTGAATTATGGCAAATATACTCTAGAAATGTTTTGAAGTACATAGGTGTCTACCGTTATGTAATATTCAATGCCTAGGCAGGGAGGAAAGCAAGTAGGTGGATAATGAGAGAATGTGAAGCCTCTCCTGCACCCTCACCGTGTTGTGTGAAGCCTCTCCTGCACCCTCACCATGTGTGTGAACCTCTCCTGCTTCACACAAATGATATTAAATACTTATATATGTTTTCCTGGCTCTATTACAACCTAACACTTCACAAGAGGTCCTCCCTCTGTGGAATGACATGACATATATTGTGTTCACTATGGCTCTAAAATTAAGTAACAACTTGATAAAATTTCTAGCCCCATGACAATATTTTCATGAAGATGTATTCATTGCTCTTGAAACTAGGCTGCATTCTAGGTATTCATCGAAAACGGCAATACTTTACCATCATACTGTGTTGTATAACTACACAATTTCTCCTGTAAAATTATGTAATACTTTACCAAAAACTGTCTTGTGTATTATGTCATATTTGTTATAATGATCTTAGAATTACGATTTACAAAGCAGTCCTGCACGTGTAGATTGTCATATATTATAGGAAAACAAATTGTAGAAAGTTATAATACAATTTTAAGGCTATTGTCAAATGACAACTCTACGAAAAGGGTCATAAGCATATATAGAGAGAATCTCACTATAATGTTTATATTATAAATTACTAATAACGCATAAAACTTAAAAAAGAAAGTTTACTCTCTCTGGAGAATGACAATTCTTCACGAAAGTTCTCCGGCGTAAGGTAAGGTTGTATTACAAATTTATTAACATCTGTGTAGCCTCATCACCGCTTTCCTTCATTCTTCAGTGTTGCTATATACTCTATACTATCCTTCTTCCCCATTTCTCTTCTACTATTACCTCGTCCAGTGCTTGGTAACTGCTCACATATTTTAATATTTACACTGCAGATCAAGTCGCAAGTAACAGAATCAATTACACTTAGTCACAATTCTGGCTGAATTGAACAGATATACGTGCAACCATTTTCTATGGCATCACCTACTAGGAGATATATATAAATATTATTGCTAAGAGCGACTTGGATGCTGTATAGTTATAGGGGCCATGAGTCACGAAGCAAATGAAGGCGTTCACTAACATCTATCAAGGTGAGTTAGTCGGCAATGATTCTGCACGAACTAAATGTAAATTACATTATTACTTGTACATCAAACTTGAGTCAACTAATGAATATCAAGAGAAAGCGCCAAGCCACCAGGACTATAATAAGTTCTATAAATAATGTACCACATACATTTACAAAAACTAAACTTTATAATCTCTTATATTTCAAATACAGTAATACAAGATCGAGCTTGAGATAATACTGATCATATTAACATGATCTAAGCAATGAATACTTATGAACCAAGTCACTATATCAAGTATTTGGCATTATATGAATGTTATCAAATCGCTACTGTATGCCTTATACATTACTATGTGTTCTAAGTTTATGTTGGCACTCCAAAATGTACTGAATCATGCATCTTATGCCACCACAGCTTATACTGAAGCCCCGAGGAAGACAATCTGGCATCAATAGAAACCGAGAGCTGCTGATTACGCTGAATTCATTGTATTTTTATTGTAAATCACTTGGAAAAATTACATGTTGATTTAAAGTCTTTGTTGGCTGTGTATTACAAGTTCAATTTGTATTTTGACGAGAGGAAAAGCTGATGCTTTGAAGACATTACAGACGTGAATGGAATGTGTTGTGTAAGGGGGAGGTTATAGTATTCAACCACCATGCTCCACTATTCACTAACATTGCCTATATTCTCCCTAGGTGGTGGTAGTGGGTCTGAGGCTGGACTCAGGTCAGGGAGTGCAGAGTTGAACATTGGGCTTTTCTATTGTCACTAGATGCACAGACCACGACACACTACTTTTAATATACTATCCTTTAAATCTGTCGAGTCAGCTTCGGCTACCACCTACTCACTACTGTTATAGGACCACTGTAATACTGAGCTGATGAGCCTTTGCTCATTATACATATATTCGCCTGTATATAGTTAAAATATGCATAGTAAAAACTAATAGCTGACGGTATTGTAAATATTTAAAATACGTCATCTAGAAGATGCTCAAACATTTCAGAAAATGTAAATTTCATAGACAATGTGTTGCCGTATCACAGATGACAAATTCAATTTGATAAAATATAAGCTGGCATCATCGCAAGATGAGCGCTCCCTAGCGACAAGTGCGTATACTAATATAGAATCCAAACCATTACGGTAACAGTATCAGAGGATGTAAACACCATACATGTACGGTGACATTCTAGTCGACTTCAAATAACTAAAATTGAATGCAGGTTGCCGTTAGCTACGTAAGAGTACTTACCTTTCAGTGACTACGGGAAGAGAGGTCTAGCTCTTTATGCTCCATTGTCTACAATAGTCGCAGACGAGTATTAGGGAGAATCACAAACGGTTATTTTATAAATTACAGTCTTGAAGTAAGTATTCCCAAGCGTCAAGTCGTTCCAGCTGCCGGTATCAGAACCGGGCAGTTGGATGCCGCCACAGAGGTTAGTTACATCCCACCACTTCGAAGTGGCTGGACAGACGAAATTGGTACCCATTTTGCCAACGTCCTGGATTAATTTACATGAAACTGCCCACCTCTCTGGGCAGCTGGTCAAGTAATCAACAGAACGCCTGTGCTATTGTGCACTGTTTAAATATTCAAAAGTTCCTACATATCATTCGGAATGCCAATAAGAGCCAAAACTTATAATACGAGCGATGTCAAAGGGATTGATTTATTGACAATGAGGCATTAGGAAAGCGCAAAATTTCGGATCTTGACAATAAGGACTTTTTCCTCAGATATCAGGAGGGGGTGTGACTGTCAGTTGATCAACGCAGGCCTGACAGTAATTTATGCTTTTGAGCGAGGCAGAAACAGTCGAGATGTGTAGTGCCCAACACATCATTAAGAAAACAGGACGATATTCGCCATATTATATATAAATGTGGTAACATAATTGTTTGAGTTAACATATCCCTAATAAGAGTAATAAGATAAAATATCAATTCTTAACACTGCTCACACTAAAGATGTGATAATAAAAATGTGACTCATCTGTGCCTCAAGTTTACATCCGTGCCCCTTAAAAACATGAAAATTAAGGCAACTGCAGAAGGCAGATTGGCCTTTGCGAGGCAGCTCCTATTTATACCCAAGCATGCATGTCTATTTTGACCAGACCACACACTAGAAGTTGAAGGGACGACGACGTTTCGGTCCGTCCTGGACCATTCTCAAGTCGCTTGTGACTTGAGAATGGTCCAGGACGGACCGAAACGTCGTCGTCCCTTCAACTTCTAGTGTGTGGTCTGGTCAACATACTTCAGCCACGTTATTGTGACTCATCGCCTGCATATGCATGTCTAACCGTTGCTTGTAACAATCCAGCGATTCCATGTCGATTATGTTGTTTGGTAATCTGTTCCATAAATCTACAATCCTGTTCCAGTGTTCCTTCCGAACGCCTTATCTTTGTCTATCCTGCCGGATTCTTACAGAATCTTATCTCGTGATTATAAGGCGGCCGTTGGGAGATGGCGGAGGTCGAGACACGGCCGGTGGGAGCTGGCGGTGTGGTCGGGTTATCAGAAGGAGAGGCGAGGAGAAGCAAGTCACTATCTCCCCTACATGGGAAGAACGCCAGTTCGAAATGTTAGCTGTTTGAATCCCTGCTGGACTTGCTGACACTGATATGTATTTATGCTCGTGCGAAAGAGCGTGTAGTCGTGTGTATGCTTGGAATGTTTTTCCCAAACAATGACTTCATTACGTTTAACAAATGTTAAGCGGTCTGTCCACAATTTCATAAATAAGCAAGTAACATGTCAGAGAGTGTCTTTGTCGGGGGTATTACGAGTAATATATCACAGTTACAAAACATTTGTTGCTGCTCCCACTGTCAACATGCCTCTTTGGCATGGTGGCAGTGAGAGCAGCAACACACAGAGCCTCTTTGGCCTACCACACATTGCACAGTTTATTAACCTCTTAGGTCACAGATTATTACTCGACCTTGATGTAAACAAGGTCAGTTTGACGTGTGATGTAACGAGTTTATATAGGTGGTGTCAACAGGACCACAGAGCTCGTGACCCGGTGAACAATGGCCATACAACTTAACGAAAATTAGGTCAACCAGACCTAATAATGACATACGATAAAGGCACAATTAACCCTTTATTATTTTTGCCCACTCTTGCAACAACAGCATCTTCGTTACCACTTCCAGAGGAATCGGTTACTCGAGCCAAAACTGTTCGGTTCGAGGATACTAAGGCGAATACATTTGTTGAAAAAAAAGAGTCCAGTGTGCACGTCACTCTAGCGTCTTGGGTGAAAGGAGAAGTTCGAGGTGTTCCTGAGAACGAGATCTCTCCTCTGTCAATGGCGGTGGGAGCGAGGGCGTCGCAGAGGCTGGTGCCACTTGTACCATGAGGCCACTTACACCTCTGCTCTCAGACGCCAGACTTATCACTGGGCTAATGGTACCTTCGCTGCCCCCGGGTGTACCGTGTGCTACTGGGCTATTGGTATCTTCGCTGCCCTCAGGTGCATCTTGTACCACTGGACTACTGGTTCCTTTGCTGCTCCCGGGGGCCACATGCACCAAGGGACCAGTAATATCTTTGCTTGCCCCGGGGGTTGGAGACTGCTGTACCCAAGAGTTGGTTGACGTCGCCGATTTCACAGGATGACCGACTCGGGGACACCGTGTTGCGCCGCCAGGGTCTTCGTCCTCTTTGCAAGCATAACCATAGTTGTCGAGACCAGCATCCACCTGAGGTGAAACACACAATCACCATACCGGCCAGCACCGACTTGCCAGCTACACTACCACCTTCTATACTCAAGACAATTAGGACACAGGGCACGACTAGCACTCACAGCTGATTGCACGGGGGCTGAAGAAGGCGTTACAGGAAGCAAGAGGTGAGGCCTGCAGGCAATGCGTGTGGGGGGCGGTGAGTGATAGTGTGAGGAGAGGGGGGGGGGTCTACAAGGTTCATGAGTGTGTGTGGGGACTCAAGTGGGGGTATATGGTGGCAGGGATGCACTGGTGGTAGGACATGGCTGGTTACAGGTGGAGTGCTGCGAGCGGTGGTGATGACGGCTAGGCTTCCGACACAACCCACCCGGAGTACCCTTGGTTGATCAGGCCAGTCGACTCCTCCTGTTGGCATGCCACGTACACTATCACATAATAATTAACCAAGGCAGTAAATACTTTGTTGGAAACAATATTTTAACATTACAAATAATAACACAACTACCTACATACATATGTACTAAGTAACAATATAGCTGTCTATTGTTTAGTTCATGCAAACTGAAAAAATTTATTTGTCATAAGTGCAAGGATTAAGGCACGAGTTAGGGATAAACCAGAGGCTATGTATGCTCCAGGCGTCAAGTTAAAGGTTCGAGCCTGGGTGAGGAATGGATAACACAGACTACGGCTAGACTATTCATAGGAGAGTAGGATCAACACCAAAGAAGAAAATATGTACAAACATTGTGGCTGACCAAATGGACGTTTCCTCAACTAATACTTAACTGCATGTAGCTCCAGCAGCTGTGGAATCACTTACAAAACAAAATGCAACCAACGCTTTGTTTCTTAAATATTGTTCAACTATTTTTAAGTGAAACGTAGTGCTATTAGGCAATTTAATAAATGCCTTAAGATATACCGCAACACTACCAACCCCTCCATCACCTCCCTTTACAATAACCACCATCCCTATAACCACTAACATTCATTACCACAACTATGAAGCCGATCTCCACCACTAGTCATATCACTACCGCTGTTCTCCACATTACCACTACAACCAGTTGCCATACCCGCACGCTCTCAATTACCAACATTGCACACCTTATCACCATCACTACCGTACTACCGTATTACTGGTACGCCTATCACCTTAACTACTCCCCCCCCCATTACTACATCACCACCCATACCACAATCAATATTTCATCAATCACCAGAGCAACCATCATCCCTATCGCTTACCCACAAGCACCATCGATTACAACTGCTGCCAGCATCACCACACACCAGCTCAACCATCCATATCAGTAATACCCGCCCACATGCACCCTTGGCTGTGTCCACCTACTCAACTCCCAGCTTGCATTTTCCCTATTTCAGTCTGCATCAATGGCTACCTGCAGCCTTTTCTCCCAGCCTACCTATCATCCCCCAGCTTGCCCCCCTCCTCAGCCTACCTCTCTGTCATCCTCCGTGTCGCTGATGACCTCCATGTTTTTCTCTATGAACTCCCTCCTCCTGACGCAGACCTCGATGCTCAGCACAAGGACCACCAGCCCACACACCGTCACCACGGGCCCCACCAGCATGAACGGGTTGTATCCTGTGGGGGAGAGGGCAATGGGGTAAGGGGGAGAGGAATGGACGAGGGGGAAAGAGAAGGAAGGAGTAGGATGATAGGGGACGGGAAAAGGAGGGTAACCGAGTCAAAAATTCAAATTATCCTTTATAACATTCAGTCATAATATGAGGACGGAAACCATTAGGCTTGTTGCTAGGACAACATTAGAAAAGAACACGGGGAAGAGGCTATATGAGCACAGCACTTGTTTTTTTTATTACAACAAGAATAAGCTCAGAAAACATTTAATTTTTGAAACGAATTCCCATTTTCGATAATACCACTCTAGCACACAAAACAAAGCATACCATTACCTCGCATAGCTTGGCCACTCCATAACTAAAGTACTCATGTTATAGGAACAATACATTACGTTGTCATTTTAATTTACATTATTTCCACTATTCGTGAACGTTTTCCTTGGCGCTGGGGCAGTAGACC
>WNGS01001312.1:56919530-56932904 GCA_020271785.1 Procambarus virginalis
AATAAGTCACAAAAACAGCATAGCACATTGACATCAAAATCAGAAACTTTATTCATAACATATTAAGCAAATAATTACTAGAGTCTGTAATTTTAATGTCAACTTGCAAACTAAAGATGTACACTCATTTATGAATAAAGTTATTTAATTTGATTTGATTTGACAAACAAATACTGTACAGTGACGTAAGAAACTGATCCCTCGATCGTCATCGCCCCTCAATCAACAACATAAGAATCTACAACTGTCTCCCTGCATCAATGCCACTATCATGAGCCAGGGAACAGTGCCGCCCATCCACCCTGAGTGATCTTATCCACCAAAAACTCCGACTTACCATTTACACATCCTGAAGTATTACAGGGCAATTTTTACCACATTTATGCATTTGTAAATGTGATAAGAGGCCAAATGCATTTTCCTATAAAAAGATGTATAAATGGCAATGAAGGCTAATAGATCAGCCTCGCATTTCATGATATCACCCGATTCCATGTATGACTAACCATCCCGAGTGATGGGGATATTACATGAACTAATAACTAGTTTTTGACCTACACATTGTAATCTTTCACATAGAATAGGGTAGCAGCACATTGCTGTGTATACCTAAGCTTGTTAATACAAAACGAATATGCAATAATGTACGATACAGCCAGGGCACATCTCTTAATCAAAAGAAAATGGGAACACATGCAAGTAACAAGGTCTCACCTTATGTGTTGAATTAGATCGCAATACCTTCTGAGATGGTGAAGATAAAGGATCCTCATCAGGACTATCCGAGTTATCCCTTTCCAAGATAACGCAATCCTCTTCATGGTCAATGAAATCCTTTTCATGGTCAATAAAAATTCTTATCAAGGTCAATAAAATCCTTATCATGATCAATATCCTTATGGTCAATAAAATCCTTATCATGGTCAATACAATCCTTATCTATTTCAATGATACTACTAACATTGTGTGACACAATACCCTTTCTGTCTTCATGATATAAATATTTTGGTACTGCTTCCGGTGCAATTATTTTTCCAGGCTCTTCAGGGACTATTATTTCCTCAGTATTATCTGGAACAATGAGCTCACCATATTCGTCTGACATAGTAATAAGTCTGCTATTTTCTACTTTTACATTACACAATGATGCCATATTTGCCTCTTCTTTTTCAGTTTTTACCAATTTATTGCAATTTTTGGGTGTTGCTTGTGTCTGTGTTTCAGCATTGTTAGTATTCTTGTTGTTGACAGCCTTTTGTTTAGTTTCGTTGATGTTTGCCGCTTCCTGATTAATGCTTTTCGTCGTTTCCTGTTTAATGGTTTTAGCTACTTCCTTTATTCTTTTATGGGGAGAGTGTGCTTCATTCTGGTCCTGACTCTGGCCACTAGATTCCTCTTCTCTTGCTCTCTTTGCCGACGTGGGTTGTGAAGAGACAAATTGTACTATGTTCTGATCCTTTCCTGGCAATTCCTTTTTTTTGTTTTTTGGTGACATTTTCTTATTCTTCTTTTTATCCTTCTTTCTGAAAAACACAAAATATTCAGCTTTCTAACAATAATTTTGGTATTAAGATATAAGTGATAACTGAAAATATGCAATAATACTCTTATTATAGATATAAAATTAAAGTATAGAAAGGGTTGTTACATAAAAGCAATTTTAAATTATTTCAACATGCAGAAAAAGAAGTACTACTGTACACCCGAGGCGAGGTAATGCATCTTTGATGTGGCTGAAAATAAATGAGGACGAGTGAGAGTAATTTGTATAGTTAAAAACCCATGGAACCGCCTACCTGCCGAAGCTGTAGATAATAATTATTATTATTTACAGCTTCAAATGTCAAAACATTACTTCAGTTCAAAGTCCTCAGGAACAATGGTGGTGGGGGGGGGGGCCGAACTTCTGACAAGCCGCCGTTTCCTGTCCCAATCGAGGCTACTAGACAGACGTTGGCCCCTCAGGTAAAACCAGGAATTCTCGTGCTTTGAGGACCTTGTAGCCTCCACACTTGCTCATACTCACACACAACCTCAATGTGGCACAGTTTAGTTATTTGAGTGATAAATTAGCCAGGTATGAGTAACTGAGAGCAGTGTGAGGGTAACTGAGAACAGTGTGTGGGTAACTGAGGGCAGTATGAGAGTAACTGAGGGCAGTATGAGTGCAACTGAGGACAGTATGAGTGCAACCGAGGACAGTATGAGTGCAACTGAGGACAGTACGAGTAACTGAGGGCAGTATGAATTACTGAGGGCAGTATGAGTGTAACTGAGGGCCGTATGAGAGTAACTGAGAGCAGTGTGAGTGTAACTGTGAGCAGTGTGAGTGTAACTGAGGGCAGTGTGAGTGTAACTGAGGGCAGTGTGAATGTAACTGAGGGCAGTGTGAGGGTAAATGACGGCAGTCTGAGGGTAAATGAGATCAGTATGAGGGTAAATGAAATCAATATGAGGGTAAATAAGGGCAGTATGAGTGTAACTGAGGATAATGAGAGCAAGAATAACACCAGACTTAAGTCCACGGGTCGGCTTTCAGAGATTCATAACATGGCTGGTCGCCCCCCACCTAAGGAGTCCCTCACCATTATATTTAAAATTCCCACTAATCTCGCCCCCGTAAACCCTTTTATCCATCACCAGGTAACAAGCACCACACAAGCCAGGAGACACCACCCATATAAACCACAGACACGCCTCCGTAACACCCACAAAGCCAGAAATACTACCAGCACGGGTCAAGAGTGAAAGGAAGCAGCGGGTCCCACACAACACAAACACCAGTAAACTGAAATGGCCGTGAATTTCACGTAGAGTAAATCTTCACAAAATGAATACTTTTAGAATGATTTACAAGACTTTAATACAACTACAGTACTACTATAATGAATATATATGTGTGTATACATGTATATATATATATGTATACATATACTGTATGTATATATATACATATATATAAATATATGTATAATGTATACACATGTGGGAGTATTAGGGTGGTCTCCATATACCGTGGGTGGGGCTCCTTCAGTGGGTTGTGGTTAATATAACCCAACTCGTGCATTCGGCGAGATACGGTCCGCACAGACACGCCACTGAACGCCTCAGGGTTCGTCTCCTTCACTAGCCTCGCCGTAACGCGTGGCGTTCTCTCCAATGAACGTTTTAGAACGTTTACAGACCACGAAGAGGTCTTTCTGGGGCGACCTGATCGAGGTTTCTGTGTTGGCGTCTCACCGCTGTTTTCCTCTCTGAAACGGGCATAGTACTTCTTCACTGTCGACTTCGCCACGCCGACCAACTCGCTGATTTTCTTAGTTTGGTGGCCTGTCTTCTTTAAGGCAATGATCCGAGCAATGGTTTCTCTGCTTAGGTCCTTGATAGGTGCCATGATAACGAAGCATGGTCAAACAGCAGCATATAGCTCTGATTATCATGATATCCTGCAGGCTACTGGACGTTTTGGCTTTTGGAAGCTGCTGACAGCTAACGGATGCAGTGACGTCATGTAGCCGCTGCATACTTTTGTCTAAAATTGTTTACCCACAAGATGATTACTCTTTTTTGCCATAAGTATGCGGCGCCTCGAGCCGCATACTTATGGCAAAAGTATGCCTGCAAAAGTAATGCGAAAACAGTACTCGCTTCATACTTTTGACGAGTACTGTACATAGATGAAAATATTTCAAACCCTGTTATCATATTTGCAGATGATTGATCTCGTGATGCCTTCCCCCATACTAAAATCTATAGTATGTTAAGAAAAGAAAAGATATAAAGGCCTTACCAAAAGAGACACATAAACTCTATAAATGGTCAGAAGACTGGCTTATCAAAACTGAAAAATGCAAGACCTTGTATGAAGAGCATAAAAATGCACATTACAATTTTCATACACTGAATAATTATACCATACATATGCAGCGATTTGATGAACAAAAGAACCTAAATGATATGATCCATCAGTCACTGAAAGTGGCACAACAAGTGTGTTCTGCAGTAAAACAAAAAACTTAGGAATAGGGTAAGGTAATTATCAGGAGAAAGCACTATAAACCATTACAACTATATCTATATAGCATTTGGTAGGGCTATGGGGATAAGGATTTGAGATAGGACGTAGAAATGGAATGGTTCCCAACCACTTAGACGGTCAGGGATTGAACACCGACCTTCAAAAAGCGAGACTGTGGCTCTACCGTCCAGTCTAAGTGGTTAGGCAAACTTAGAAATAGTCAAACGAACCTAATTTGACTTTAAGGAAAAGAAAGATGTTATTCAACTGTACACTCTCTGGTGCTTCTTCATCTGGATTACTGTATGACTGTATCAAAGCATGGAGACCTCATCTTCAAAGGACATATCTGCTTTCGTGAAATTCAACACGGAGTGATAAAAATCATTCCATAACTAATTCAGTCGACTTTTATACTACGAACGGTTGAGGGCCATAGAATTAAGACCACTGCTACCACACATGACAGGGCTGATATCTCATCGAAACTTTTAAAATACTAAACATGTTGGATGTTATTTACCTTCTTTATAAGGCAAAATGTAACGCACATGGGACAACATCTTCAAGCTCAACAAACCACAATGTAGGACAGAGAACATACACTTTTTCACCTATAGGGTTATAAACTTTTGAAACCAGTACCAGCCAAGACCATAAATGCCTATTAAGACATTACTTCAATTTTAAAACCCAGATAACAAATCAACAGGAGGGATCAGTTCTTGCTCTGTGCATCAGTTGTGTTGTTTATAACTGAGGTTACAATATTCCAAGTATATAGTTTGCATGTTGGGTATAGTGGCTATATAGTTGTAGTGTGGGTAAGTGAAAGTTAAGTATATGATAAGCCATAGAGTCACAGTCTTACACTATAGTAGTCTATGTATATCTGCTTTTGTATACTTCTTACATCAAATTATTACTGTATTATTATTATTATTATTATTATTATTATTATTATTATTATTATTATTATTATTATTATTATTATTATATCTTACAGGTTGTTGCAGAGCGATCTGCTCACACTCATGTCTTCCTTAGCTCTGCAAGCCAGAAGAGTTAGGGGGAGACATGATTACCATCTACAAAATTTTGAGAGGAATTGACAGGGTAGATGAAGACTGGTGATTTAGCATGGGTGGTACATGAACAAGGGAATGCAGGTTGAAACTTGATACCCAAATGAGCCACAGAGACATTTGATAGATTTGTTCAGTGTCAGTATAATTAACAATTAAATGGAATGCAGTAGGAAGTGATGTTGTGGAGGCAGACACCATATACAGTTTCAAATGTAGATATGATAGAGCCAAATAGGCTCAGGAACATGTACACCAGTTGATTGGCAGCTAAGAGGCGGGGCCAATGAGCCAAAGCCCTGCTGCAAGCACAACTAGGTAAGTCCCTAAGCCCTAGGTAAGTCCCTAAAAAAATAATATAAATTTATGTATACAAATATCATATATTTAATTGATATATATATTTAAATAGATTGGAAAATATTAAAGGAATATGGTAACAATAACTGGAAAAATATTATTGAAATTGATAATTGTTTATGGTGTAAATAATTGGAGAGTATGGTGGTGCAAGAGAGGGTAAATTTATCTTTATAAATAACTTATAAATAATTTATGGAGCTTAACTAAATAGTTAAATAGATGGAAGTGAGTTGAATAGGTATTGATGGATGAAGTAGAGAGTTTAGGGTGGTGAAGGTGTGCGGGCGCGCGAGCGCAGACCTTCACCACTCGCCAGCCATGTCGAAGAGAGGTGAGCCCGGACCATCTGCTTTATCCCTTCCTACACCCGCCATCCTTCACCCACCTGGGCTGTGGGGCCTCGTGATGCCTTCCCCCACACCCACACCATCTCCTGCACGCCCACACCGCCGCCCACGCCCACGGATGGTGGGGAGATATGTGATGTGTGTGGGGGGAGGTGAAGGAACAGCACTTCGTCAGGTGTTGTGTCCATGGGTGTGGGAAGTGGTCGTTCAGGAGTGTCTTAAGTGTGTTGTTAGGAAACAGTTATTTGTACGTAGGATGGTGTTAAAATGAGGATAAATACCGGTCTGGAGACGAGGTTTGTGTGGAGGTGTTGCCGGGGTGTTGTGTTGTGGTCTCACGTGTCTGGCGTAAACATTGCTCCTATACGTGTAAAAAAGTCTTAAAAACGTAATTTAAATCTTGCAATTTCTAGGCCAGAATATGTAAGATATGTTTGTGGTGGAGTGGTACTTTAGACGTGGTCGTGAGGTCAGAATTTGTTTAAAGTCTTGTTCAACACGATGGTCACATTTTTGAATAGTTTCATGTTTTTCCTATGTTTAGAGTAAATTATTTTTTTTTGAAGTACAGTGATCAGTGTTTTGTTGCTTGCTAGTTATTGCAGTGCCCCGCGTGGGCCTGCACGAGAACTATGCAGCTCTCGCTGTAAGCCAAATGCTTGCAAGCCTTTGGTAGTATCGTTAAAGACCATTTAAGGCAACCTGTTCTCTCTCAGTACGCTGCATTTTGGCCTCAAAATCCGCAAAGGCTTCCTGCAGGGGATACTGTAAGTGTCAAGTGGCTGGTATTCATGTCTGTGGTCGAGGGGTTATGGTAGGTTAGTTTCGGGTGTTTTGGTACCTCGGTGTCCACTGTGTGCACCTTGGGATTCAATGAATTGTCGGGGATGTGAAGCATTTATTTTCTTGAGGTTTAGACTATTGGTAATGTAGACGAGGGTAAGGTGTTCTCGTTCACGAACAGTATACAGTACTGTATATTGTTAAATGAGGTATTTGCTTGGGTTAAATTAGTTAATTTTAGGATGGGTTTAGGTTTAAAATCTGTTAACTGTCATGTGAACACTGTGACTTCTAATAGGTAGGGTTGGGTGCATTTTGTAGGCTTTAAAATTGTTGGCAAAGTCTTTGGTACTGTAAGGTACAGTCTGAGGTACAAGCGATATTTATCCTGTTAAAACCCTACTCTTGGAGGTCTTTATACTATAGTTACAAACGTGTGGTCAAAATCATACACACGCATTTTGATAAAGCTTGTTTTCAGATTGTAAACATCATTGTTAGGAAGTATTAGGTTTAAGTTTGGTAGGTTTTAAAATGTTGTCGTGTATAATGAAACTTTCGGTTACGAAGTGCCATGTGGCTGGAGTAGCATGTTGCACTATCAGGTCTGGATGCCAACTCCAGCACTTGTAGTCAACTTTTTGCATTATTACATAAATTGCAAGCACCAGTTATCTAAACATTAAGTGTTGAGCTGCATGCATGTTCTACATTGTTAGGATTGATAGGTTTGGTTAGGCTGTGTGCTGTATGTAAATGTGGTGAATATGGGCTGGTGCGTTCTGACTTCGAAGTGTGTTGTGATATACTAACGATACTATTGATATACTAAGTCAATACTAACGGTATAGTAGCTGTAAAATTTAAACTTAAATTAATACTTCATGACTAGTATCTCCATATTATGCACAGTAGTATGACTACATCCTTAACATAGCAAAGTGGCTAGTATAGTCAATTGATTGATAAACCAGTCTTTCCCAAGCATGTCCCGCATCCCTACAGCTGATGCTGTTATTTATCTAGCACTAAATAGGTATTTAAGTTATTTTGTGGGTTGAATCCTAGGGTTAGTTGTAGGCCCTAGAGAGGGACCTGGATAGCACAAGACTTGACAATGAGAATCCATATATATGCTGTATTGGGTTTAGGTTTTGAATCTTAATGGAGTCTAATGAAGGGACCTGTATCACACTTTAAGGATGTTTATTTGGTTGAGCATTTCATATGTAGTAGTATACGTAATGAATAACAGGCTGCACAAAATATCACAATATTTTATATTCAGCCCCGTGATTCATATTGCATCCAGAGTAGAATTTTCTTTTAGGTTGTCTATTTTGCAAAAATTTGAAATTTTGTTCTAGCTGGGATGCCTCGCTACCAAAATGAGCTGGTCGGTGGCTCGGCTCCAATGATATTTAAAATTAGGAGATAAATAACCAGTTAACAGTTAACCAGTGATTATGTAATTCATTTAATTGCAATTAGTCCTGTGGAGTGTGGTTCTGGTGTAGTCTGTAGATGGTTTCAAGCAATTTGAGCACATGTTAAATGATAGCATTAACCATGAGCCAGATCCTGCTTTGGTAGAGCATGTTATGACGTTTACATCAAGATCACTTTATTCATCTATGAATATGAAACTACCAAAAGTTATCATAGGACCCAAAGAATGAGTAAATTTGTTGCTTTGTCATACAATTATAAATAGTAATTGGTAGAATTAAAAAAAAACTTGTATAGTACTTACAATAAACCTTGTATGAAAGGTAGCAAAATTAATTTATATATAACTTTAACTCGTTAAGTTTTGTTCATGTAAAGTTTCATCATTTTCTCAGGACGTGAGCGTCGTCTGGCGGAAAATTCCGCATCTCCCTGGGTCTGCCAGTGGGGGCAGTGATGAGCTGTGCAGATAACACAGGTGTGTATTACAGTATATGCATTTGCTAAATTTACATGTACTGTTCTGTACATGTAGGTTTTAATCTTTTGCTTATCTTGTTCCTTTACTACCTTCTAGCAGTTACCCATCAGTATGACATACTCTTTGGTATGTGCCCTTGTAAAGATATTTTCCTCTTGACTATACGATATGACTTGAGTTCACGTTATCACTAACAATGTTGGTTTCAAGCCCTTCCACTCTCCCTTCACCCTTTCATATTGTTTCATTCTCCTGCCCTCCCAAGGCACTAGTTGTCTGCCTTTTTCATATGATCTCATATTTCACCCATGTATATACTTGTTAATTGAATCAAAGGCATCCTACTTTCATGTCCTTGTCACTTGTAGTAAGTGTATTGTGCTTCACTTGGACCCCAACATTTCTTCACCACTTTCATATGTACTGTACCACACATCTTGCATTATTCCTCGTACATCTTTTATTTACTTTAATTTATTTTCACTTGTACTCCTGAAACATTCCCACTTTCCATACCTAACTAACTACATTATATGTGTGGGAAGTAGTATATTATCTGATAGTAAACTTTCCTAAAGATTTTCACATTTTACCTGTACAGTACTCCAGTTTTATCCAAGTCTTTAACATTTGCTGCTGCTTCTAGTATTTCATTCTCTATTTTTAGCCTAGTTAAAATCTCCTGCCTTTGAGGTGTAATATTTGACCTTTCCCATTTGTCTGTTTCATATCCACCAGTCAACCTAGTATTGCCTTCAAAGGGATATTCATCATGGTTTCTCATGATGACTATAGTCCAGTCATCATGGCTTAATGCTTTCATGCTAAATACAGTCTCGCAATTTTTGTTGACCAGACCACTAGAAGGTGAAGGGACGACAACGTTTCGGTCCGTCCTGGACCATTCCAGGACGAGAATGGTCCAGGACGGACCGAAACGTCGTCGTCCCTTCACCTTCTAGTGTGGTCTGGTCAACTTACTTTAGCCATGTTATTGTGACTGATTGCCTGCACACAGTTTTGCAATTACTCAAGCAAGACACTGTGGTGGATTCAGTTGAATGTTTCTGTGGTTGGTTCGGGGTTTTGGCCGAGTGTCATTTTTTTTTTGTGGTTTAAGCCGAGTATTTTGTGGTTTCTGTGTGGTGTGTGTGGGTGTGTGTGTTGTGGTGTGTGTGTGTGGTGTGTGTGTGTGTGGTGTGTGTGTGTGTGTGTGTGTGGTGTGTGTGTGTGGGTGGTTGGGTGTGTGTGGGTGTGTGTGTGTGTGTGTGTGTTGTGTGTGTGTGTGTGTGTGTGTGTTTGTGTGTGTGGGTGTGTGTTTGTGTGTGGTGGTGTGTGTTTGGTGTGTGTGGTGTGTGTGTGTGTGTGTGTGTGGTGTGTGTGTGTGTGGTGTGTGTGTGTGTGTGTAATTACCTAAGTGTAATTACCTAAGTGTAGTTACAGGATGAGAGCTACGCTCGTGGTGTCCCGTCTTCCCAGCACTCTTTGTCATATAACGCTTTGAAACTACTGACGGTCTTGGCCTCCACCACCTTCTCCCCCAACTTGTTCCAACCGTCTACCACTCTGTTTGCGAAAGTGAATTTTCTTATATTTCTTCGGCATCTGTGTTTAGCCAGTTTATATCTATGACCTCTTGTTCTTGAAGCTCCAGGTCTCAGGAAATCTTTCCTGTCGATTTTATCAATTCCTGTTACTATTTTGTATGTAGTGATCATATCACCTCTTTTTCTTCTGTCTTCTAGTTTTGGCATATTTAATGCTTCTAACCTTTCCTCGTAGCTCTTACCCTTCAGTTCTGGGAGCCACTTAGTAGCATGTCTTTGCACCTTTTCCAGTTTGTTGATGTGCTTCTTAAGATATGGGCACCAAACAACAGCTGCATATTCTAGCTGTGTGTGTGTGTGTGTGTGTGGGTGTGTGTGGGTGTGTGTGGGTGTGTGTGTGTGTGTGTGTACTCACCTATTTGTACTCACCTATTTGTGCTTGCGGGGGTTGAGCTCTGGCTCTTTGGTCCCGCCTCTCAACCGTCAATCAACAGGTGTACAGTTTCCTGAGCCTAATGGGCTCTATCATATCTACACTTGAAACTGTGTAGTTTCTGTGTGGGTGTGTGTGTGTGTGTGTGTGTGGGGGGTGTGTGTGTGGTTGTGTGTGTGGGTGTGGGTGTGTGTGGGTGTGTGTGTGTGTGTGGGTGTGTGTATTCACTTAGTTGTATTTTACGGGGGTTGAGCTTTGCTCTTTCGGCCCGCCTCTCAACTGTCAATCAACTGTTTACTAACTACACTAACTACTTTTTTTTTTCCACACCACACAGACACACACACCCCAGGAAGCAGCCCGTGACAGCTGACTAACTCCCAGGTACCTATTTACTGCTAGGTAACAGGGGCATTCAGGGTGAAAGAAACTTTGCCCATTTGTTTCTGCCGGGTGCGGGAATCGAACCCGCGCCACAGAATTACGAATCCTGCGCTATCCACCAGGCTACCTGGCCCCTAAAGTGTGGTGTGCGTGCGTGTGTGTGGGTGTGTGTGTGTGTGTGGTGTGTGTGTGGGTGTGTGTGTGGTGTGTGTACTTACCTATTTGTACTTACCTATTTGTGCTTGCAGGATCGAGCATTGACTCTTGGATCCCGCCTTTCCAGCTATCGGTTGTTTACAGCAATGACTCCTGTCCCATTTCCCTATCATACCTAGTCTTAAAAGTATGAATAGTATTTGCTTCCACAACCTGTTCCCCAAGTGCATTCCATTTTTCCACTACTCTCACGCTAAAAGAAAACTTCCTAACATCTCTGTGACTCATCTGAGTTTCCAGTTTCCACCCATGTCCCCTCGTTCTGTTATTATTACGTGTGAACATTTCATCTATTTCCACTTTGTCAATTCCCCTGAGTATTTTATATGTCCCTATCATATCTCCTCTCTCCCTTCTTTTCTCTAGTGTCGTAAGGTTCAGTTCCTTCAGTCGCTCTTCATATCCCTTCCCTCGTAACTCTGGGACAAGCCTCGTCGCAAACCTCTGAACCTTCTCCAGTTTCCTTATGTGTTTCTTCAGGTGGGGGCTCCATGATGGCGCGGCATACTCTAAGACGGGTCTCACGTATGCAGTGTAAAGCGCCCTAAAAGCCTCCTCATTTAGGTTTCTGAATGAAGTTCTAATTTTCGCCAGTGTAGAGTACGCTGCTGTCGTTATCCTATTTATATGTGCCTCAGGAGTTAGATTAGGTGTCACATCCACTCCCAGATCTCTTTCTCGAATCGTTACAGGTAGGCTGTTCCCCTTCATTGTGTACTGTCCCTTTGGTCTCCTATCACCTGATCCCATTTCCATAACTTTACATTTACTGGTGTTAAACTCCAGTAGCCATTTCCCTGACCATCTCTGCAACCTGTTTAAGTCCTCTTGGAGGATCCTACAATCCTCGTCTGTCACAACTCTTCTCATTATTTTGCGTCATCCGCAAACATTGACATGTATGACTCCACTCCTGTAAACATGTCATTTACGTAAATTAGAAAGAGGATTGGTCCCAGCACCGATCCTTGAGGTACTCCACTTGTTACTGTTCTCCAGTCCGACTTCTCGCCCCTTACCATTACCCTCTGGCTCCTTCCTGTTAGGTAGTTCTTCACCCATTCTAGGGCCTTTCCGCTTACTCCTGCCTGCCTCTCAAGTTTGTATAGCAGTCTCATGTGCGGTACTGTATCAAAGGCCTTTTGGCAGTCAAGAAATATGCAGTCTGCCCAGCCTTCTCTGTCCTGCCTTATCCTTGTTACTTTATCATAGAATTCTAAAAGGTTTGTTAGGCATGATTTCCCTGTCCAGAAACCATGTTGGTGCTTGTTTACAAACCCAATGCTCTCCAGGTGCTCAACAAGTCTTAGCCTAATTATTCTTTCAAGTATTTTGCAGGGATGCTTGTCAATGATACGGGTCTGTAGTTAAGTGCCTCCTCCCTGTCACCTTTCTTGAAAATCGGTACGACATTTGCCTCCTTCCAGCAACTGGGCAATTCTCCCGACATAAGTGACTCATTAAAGATCATTGCCAGAGGCACACTGAGAGCCTGCGCTGCCTCTTTAAGTATCCACGGTGATACTTTGTCTGGTCCAACAGCTTTATTTGCATCCAGTGTTGTCAACTGTTTCATTACCTCCTCTGCTGTCACCTCTATGTCTGATAGTCTGTCATTTAGGGTAATCGCTTCTAACAATGGGAGCTGCTCAGGCTCGGTTGTGAACACTCCATGGAAATTTGCATTCAGTACCTCGCAGATTTCCTTGTCGCTTTCTGTATATGCCCCTTCTGTTTTCCTCAGTCTTGTCACTTGGTCATTTACCGACATCTTCCTTCTTATATGGCTATGTAGTAATTTAGGTTGCTTTTTCGCTTTGACTGCAATATCATTCTCATAATTTCTTTCCGACATTCGTCTTATGTTAATGTAATCATTCCTAGCTCTGTTACATCTAATCCTGTTGTCCTCTGTCCTTTGTCTTCTGTACTTCCTCCACTCCCTCCTGCTTCTCACCTTTGCTTCCTTACATTGTCTATCAAACCATGGGTTATTATATTCCCTCCTGCTTTTTTCCTTTATTGTTGGAATAAATCTCTCTTCAGCCTCTTTGCATTTCAATATGACTTGGTTCATCATACCTTGCACTGTTTTTCCTATAAGCTCTTCCTCCCACTGCACTTCTCCAGGTAGTCCCTTATCCTTCTGTAGTCCCCTTTCTGTAATCAATCTCCTTCCCCTACCTCTTGACCGTTGGTCACAATTTTAAGCTCCATCATGTAGTCAAAGACTAGGACACAATGGTCACTGGCTCCTAGTAGTATTTC
>WNGS01001312.1:56933420-56981011 GCA_020271785.1 Procambarus virginalis
CGCACATAATAAGTATTTGAGAGAGTGATTAGGAGTCAGGTCACCAATTTCATGGAGACCAAGACCTTCACAACCCAGGCCAACATGGATTTCGAGCGGGAAGATCGTGCCTTCACAGCTACTTGAGCACTACGATAAAGTCACTGAGGCATTAGAAGAAAAACAGAATGCTGATGTGATATACACGGACTTCGCAAAGGCATTCGATAAATGTGACCATGGCGTGATAGCACACAAAATGAAGTCAATGGGAATAACCGGTAAAGTAGGACGCTGGATACTCAGTTTTCTGTCAAACAGGACTCAGCGAGTAACGGTCAACCATATAAATCTAGTCCAAGTGCAGTTAAAGCTCTGTACCTCAGGGTACAGTCCTTGCACCGCTGCTTTTCCTTATTCTCATATCAGATATAGACAAAAATACAAGTCACAGCTTCGTATCATCCTTTGCAGACGACACAAAAATCAGTATGAAAATTACCTCGGCTGAAGACATTGAAAAACTTCAAGCTGATATTAATAAAGTTTTCGACTGGGCATCAGAAAATAATATGATGTTTAACAGTGACAAATTCCAGGTACTCAGGTACGGTAAAAATGAGGACCTTAAACATAATACAGGGTACAAAACACAATCAAATGTGCCATAGTAGGAAAACAAGCATGTAAAGGATTTGGGAATAATGATGTCTGACGACCTAACGTTTAGGGAGCATAACCAAGCAAATATTGCGACAGCCAGAAAAATGATAGGATGGATTACGAGAACTTTCAAATCCAGGGATCCCATCACAATGGTTGTACTCTTCAAGTCACTTGTGCTGTCCCGTCTTGAGTACTGTTCAGTACTCACTTCCCCCTTCAGAGCAGGAGAGATTGCTGAAATAGAGGGAATACAGAGAACATATACGGCACGCATAGACGCGATAAAGCACCTAAATTATTGGATCGTCTCAAAGCTCTCCAAATGTACTCACTAGAAAGAAGATGAGAGAGATATCAAATAATATACACGTGGAAGATACTGGAGGGCCAGGTCTCAAATCTACACAGTAAATAACAACGTACTGGAGTGAACGATATGGAAGAAAATGCAGAATAGAGCCAGTGAAGAGCAGGGGTGCCATAGGCACAATCAGAGAACACTGTATAAACATCAGAGGTCCGCGGTTGTTCAACGTCCTCCCAGCAAGCATAAGAAATATTGCCGGAACAACCGTGGACATCTTCAAGAGGAAACTAGATTTATTCCTCCAAGGAGTTCCGGACCAGCCGGGCTGTGGTGGGTATGTGGGCCTGCGGGCCGCTCCAAGCAACAGCCTAGTGGACCAAACTCTCACAAGTCAAGCCTGGCCTCGGGCCGGGCTTGGGGAGTAGAAGAACTCCCAGAACCCCATCAACCAGGTATCAACCAGGTATCCACCAGGGAACAGCACTACTCATTCACCAGGGAACAGCACTACTCATCCACCAGTGTCAGAGCTGGATGAATCCACCCACATATCCACCAACTCCCAATTACCATTTACACATGCTAAGCTATTAAAGGGCAACTTTTACCACAGAAACACACATTTATAAATGTGAAAAAAGGCCAAATGCATTTTCCTACAAAAAGATGTATAAGTGTGGCAGTATGTAATCGTGTAAGTAAAAAGCAAGTCTCACCTTATTTGCTGAATTGGATCGCAATACTGTGACCTTCTGAGATGGAAGAGTTGAAGGATCCTCGTCAGGACTGTCCGGGCTATCAATGTCCAAATCATTACCATCCTTATCCAGGTTAATATTATCCCTATCATTGCCTGTTTCAGTGATACTGCTAGCATCGTGCGACACGACACTCGCTCCATCATCATGAGCTAGAGTGTTTGGTTCTACTTCTGGTGCAGTTACTCTGTCAAGCACTTCAGGCACTATTATTTCCTCAATGCTGTAAGGACCAATGACCTCGCCCTCTTCATCAGGAACAATAATAAGGTGACTATTTTCTGCTTTTACATTGTTCAATGATGTCTTATTTGCCTCCTTTTTTACCAACTTTGGCTTGTCTATCTTTTCAGTTTTTACCAATTTCTTGGACTTGTTGGGACTTGCTTGTGTCTTAAGACCCTCTGCTTCAGCACTGTTATTGTTATTATTATTATTGTTGTTGTTATTATTGTTGGCAGATTTCTTTTTAGTTTTGTTATTGTTTGCTGCTTCTTGTTTAATGCTTTTAGTCGCTTCCTGTTTAATGGTTTTAGCTACTTGCTTTATCCTTTTATTGGGAGAGTGCGCTTCATTCTTGTCCCGACTCTGGCCACTAGATTCCTCTTCTCTTGCTCTCTTTGCTGACTTGGGTTGTGAAGAGAGGAATAATGTGATGTCCAGCTGTTTTCTAGGCGATTCCTTTTTTTTGTTTTTTGGCGACATTTTCTTGCTTTTATCCTCCTCTGAAAAAATATATAATTTTTAACAACTTTAGCATTAAGATATAAGTGACAACTGAAAATATATAATATTACTCTGTATTATACAGTATGCATAAAATTAAAGTATAGAAAGGGTTGTTAATTACTTAAAATAATTGATTCAAAATTGCTATTAACATGCAGTAAAACCCGAGGCACCGAAGCATCATTACCTTGCCTCACCCGAGGCAAGGTAACGATGCTTGACATGGCTGCGACCTACCCTAACACTGCCTCTCCAGGGTAATATATACGTACTCCAACTCCACATCTACTCATCACAGTAATTAACAATGCAAGGTAAAAGTTATAATTATTTATTCATAACATTTCCCTACAATAAGAAAATTGCTAGAAGTAAACAACACACACGCTACCTTCTAAATAACCACCCGGTAGATATGCAATTCCTAGCAATAAGCCCCAGCCATTTGTACTACAGTAGTGACTTATACGGACAACAAACTTATGTCGACTAAAACTTATAAATTAATAGCGACTCAAGACCATAACCTTTAAATAATAATAATAATAAAAAAAAAGATGACAACCGAAGTGTCACTTTATGATGGCCAACTAGCTCACAAGCCTTGGGTAAGTGGCCAAATAAGGCTTACATAACTAACTCAGCTTGTGGAGGCACAGTTAAGCTGAAAGCCTAAGTCAAACAAACCCTTTAATCACCTTGTTTCAGAATGCTAAGTAATTTGTCAGCATTGCACTTCACCTACCACTCATTCTTTCATCTTTAAGCCTTGCCCTTGTGCTCATGCAGTCACCCATCCAGTTACAAGCCAAAATCACTGGTTCTTTAGCTAACCAAGTAGTACATACAAAAAAATTACACTGTCCCATAATATACATGACAAAAGTTTCTCTGATATTCATGGTTAGGTTGTTTAAATTATAGCAATGATGTAGCATGGCCTCACTTGGACAGTCCTTTTGTATTTGGCTAAACTGCAGGACCAAGCGACATACACATCACCCATTGAGATACGTCGCTGACATGGCAATGTCAAATTGCATTACCCTAACCCATACAAAACTCCTATAACACACATTTTAACTTTTACTACAAAGATCCCAGCAATGAAGCAAGGGCTCGAAGCTAAATTTTAAAATCTGTTAAGGTACGTAATGTGGGGATACAGGTCAATTCATAAAGAAGTCAGTTCACTAATGGATTTTAAAACCTAACAAGTTATAAAGTTTAAACAATATAAAAAAGAAACTGCATGAAACACCTGTGTATGATTTGAATATTATAGCCATCTGTTCTTGGAAGACTTGATACTAAAACTGGTACACGGTGTTTATTTTACAAATACTTCAAGCATTAATTGAGCAATACAAAATAGATATACTGTAGAATATGATGCAGACCTAACAAAATTTATACAATCCAATCATCTGATGGCATCAATTCAAAATGAAGTACAGTACTACGTTTGGCCAATTGAGTTAAAAGTATACCTTTCACTGTAAACCAATATGATCAATAACATTTTAGTATGATATTAATTTTCTTGAATTCCAGTTTTGACAAATTATAGGACCTAACATACAAGTACAGATCACACAGTGTATGTTGCTACCTCTAGCAGTATTTGGAAAATAAAGGAGCCCAGGGGTTAATGTGAGTAATCCAAAAAATATGGCTGAATTCATGTGTACTGGAGGCGCTTGTAACCTCCACACTTACTCATACTCAAAGTGTCCGAATTTAGAGTTAAATGTATTAGGATGATAAATTAGCCCAGACTAAATTAGGCCACTATGAGTGTAACTTTGCCTAGTACGAGTGCAAATGAGGGCAGTGTGAGTGTGTATGAGGGAAGTACGAGGATAGCTGAGGATAGTATGAATTACTGAGGGTAGTACGAGTGTATCTTGAGGGCAGTATGAGGGTAAATAAGGGCAGTACGAGTGTATCTGGGAGCAGTATGAGTGACTGTATGAGGGTAAATAAGGGCAGTGTGAGTATCTGAGGGCAGTATGAGGGTAAATAAGGGCAGTGTGAGTGTATCTGAGGGCAGTATGAGGGTAAATAAGGGCAGTGTGAGTGTATCTGGGAGCAGTATGAGTGACTGTATGAGGGTAAATAAGGGCAGTGTGAGTGTATCTGAGGGCAGTATGAGTGTAACTGTATGAGGGTAAATAAGGGCAGTATGAGTGTAACTGTATGAGGGTAAATAAGGGCAGTATGAGTGTAACTGAGGATAATGAGAGCAAGAATAACACCAGACTTAAGTCCACGGGTCGGCTTTCAGAGATTCATAACATGGCTGGTCGCCCCCCACCTAAGGAGTCCCTCACCATTATATTCAAACATTCCCACTAATCTCGCCCCCGTAAACCCTTTTATCCATCACCAGGTAACAAGCACCACGCAAGCCAGGAGACACCACCCATATAAACCACAGACACGCCTCCGTAACACCCACAAAGCCAGAAATACTACCAGCACCACCCAAGCAGCCCCGTAAACACAAGTAACCTAAAATGGCCGTGAATTTCACGTAGAGTAAACCTTCCACTACTAAAAAAAAAAACAGACTACGGTATATATATAGTGGTTTATATTTATTCTAAAGATATTGGTATTAATTATTGCATTTGATTGGTATATAGGGGGGAGGAGAGGTATAATTTGATGTTCTTTTGACAATCTCGATTTGATACAGCCATTTCAAAACTTTTTTTTTTAATCATTTTTTTTAATTTAATAATTTGCCCGAAATGCTATGCGTACTAGTGGCTTTAGGTATTGTATGTATTCTCTCTATCTTTAAATACATCATTATGTATGTAACTCAATGGATGTACCTTTACCTGCATTAAGAATCTGAATCTGAATAATTAGTACGGCAAATATATATGTGCTGCCACATGATAGTTAGTCGTATATGGTAATAAAGAGGAACATGGGGATGTGAGTCTATTCTATACTAGCAAACTTTGCGTACAAAATAAAAAAAAATGTGTATTCCAATATTCAGGATTCAGAGTCTTTATTATGCACCCTATACCCATTCCATGGGCTGTGGTGGAAAGGGTTACAGAGGTATATTAATATAGTCAATATTTTGGAGTGAATTAAATAGTCATTCAAAGTTCAAAGGAATGGCCCGTGAAATCACCCACCACCTCCTATAGAATTACGTAAATGTTGAAACAAAAATATAAAATTTCTAACTATAATTGTCTTACTGAGTGTATAAAGTGAATAAGCATAACTTTCCTCGGAAGTGTATTTAAAACAAAATAAGACACTTAATTATAGACGCAGGTGATGCCCATATCAATAACAAAAGAAGGTAAGGTAAGTTAATTATGATGAGAAAGCACTAAGCCAGTATGGACGGAACAACGACCATCCCCGTTGGACCATCGGGGATCGAACGCCGACCCGCAAGAAGAGATCCAGTTACCGCTGCACCGAGCGAAGAAGCTTCAGGCTAGCTAGCTAGCTAGCTATATATATATATATATATATATATATATATATATATATATATATATATATATATATATATATATATATATATATATATATATATATATATATATATATATCAGTGACGCTTAGCTCATGTATAGGCACCACAGAAGCCCTCCCTTCTCATTGTTCAAACAACATAGGTTCCAGTTATTGGGGACAGGAAGCCTGGTATATGGCTGGTTTGTCAAGGCCTCCTTAGTTATAGGCCAACCACTAACCTTCCCCCAGGAAAGGTTAGTTGATTAACTAGTTATAACCCACTAGTAACTAGTATACTAGTATAACTAGTAACCCACACTAGTTACATAACTCCCGGGTACCTATTTAGTGCAATTAAGGTCAGACGTGCCATTTTAACACTTAAACATGGGCAGTTGCCTAGGGGCTCCATATGTTGCCATATTGTTTATGCGAAATCTTTATTATCAAGTGGATAATTACTCGACCGCCTGCAAGAAAGGCTTGGGATTTACGTCCCATTTCAAATTATATTTATAACAATCTGACAGCGCACATCTCCTGTGCCAGGTAAGTACGACGGGCTCACCATAGCCCGTGCTGCATACAACTTTTTGTTCAAGAGTACTGTAAATGAATCTAAAATAACAGCATATATGATGGTGGTGCCCATTATCTGGGTTGAGGGCCGCAGTGCCCATCAGCCAGGTAGGGGCCCCCAGTGCATTGCCTTGCCCAGGGCCTATACTGTTATTTAGATGACTGGCAGGTAATGAATCCCTTCAATGGCAAACATTCCAATTGTAAACTATGTGAACAAAAGCTGGGACATACTCCAGTATGTCTCCAATACACCAATAATACGCTGTGTGTATTATTGGTTTTAGTCATAGTATATACTATCTATATTTAGTAGTCTAACATTGTTAGTAACTCTTTTATATGTACCTTTACCTGAATAAACATTATTATTATTTACTATATTTTATTTTTTCATTCCCATTTTTTAATTTTCAGTTTTGCTTTAAAATTTTATTGTTATATTTACATTCTCAGCATCAGGATCTTTGTCCAGATAGTGACACTGTAAATAAAGTTAGTCAACTCTTATACTTGAATGCCAACTCTTATACCAGACATGACAGGGCTCATCTCATCAGAACTTTTAAAAGACTGAACAATTTGAAAGATATTGAGCTATACAGAAAACAGATGCTTTTTCACCCATAGGGATATAAACCTATAGAACTTCCTACCCCACCCAAGTAGTAAATGTTAAAACTGCTGCAATTCAAAATCTAGCTTGATGAAATCATGAGAACATATGGGAGGGCTTTTGACAAGCACCAACTTCCTGTCCTCATTGAGGCCACTAGATAGTGGCCCTCAGGTAAATCCAGGTAAATAAAATATCAGTTACATAAATATAATTTATATGCAGTTTAGGCATTAATCAGGTTGAAGCATCAACTTTAATGCAATAGTATACTCAATTTGGCTACAATTTATAATGTGCTAACTTAACGTGCTGTAATGTACATTATATGTTACACTAAGTAATATCATAACTAAACATTCACTAATGAACTGCACACATTTCATATGACACAGTGAAAATATATTCAATAATAATCTTGCATTACTTGCCTTTTCTAAAACAATTTACAACATACAGGTAAAAATACTTTCTCTACTTTCTGGGAAACTACTACTAAAAGTATCTAGCGGAAGCAAGTACAGTACATACTATAATTAGCTTTAAAATTCTGAAGTATAGTAACTTTTCTTTGGATGGGTACTGGAGCTTTTCATTCTGAATATAATTGGTTGCATAATATGGAACAATTATTTAATGTAAAAATTATCTATTAAGGTCCTTGCAACAAACTCTATATCTAACAATACAGTATTTTTAACAGACACAATTTTATATTGCATATTTGTATAACAAATACAGCACACACACTAATTACAGTATAATATATCAGCACCACAGTCTATGTTTAACTGCTCTATTAAATTTATAACCAAAGTCTGGAAATCCTTAAGGAAGACACGTTACTACTACAAATTGTAAAATAATTTGTAATGATACAAATTATCATTAAAAATTGTCAATCATTTTACAATTAATTAAATACTAGTACCATGTTTGTACTGTTACAATAAACTCTAGTTTATAAATTACTGAAAATTTTTAATTCAGAACATCTCTAACAGTTCTAAATGTTAACATACTTCTCATTTAGTTTCATATATTACCCCATTAAACTTGTAAATAAATTTTCTAATATTTATATTATGACTGAAATGCTCTGCTTGTTAGTGACTTTAAGTAACATACATTTCTTGTCTACAAAAACTCCACTGTTTTATGTATGAAATGTGTATACTTTTATATAAATAAAACAAAACCAGTATGGTCCCTCTGAAGGCAAAAATATTATGTAAAAGAAGGCACTTATTCAATGGAGCTTTTGTTTCAAATGTTCACTTAGTATCCTCTTCTTTTACTTTTCCTATGTTAACATCATTATTTACCTTATCAATGTCAACAAAGATAATGGGTTCATCAATTTCTGTAACCTTATTCCTTGTAGATCTTCTGACTCCAGATTTCTTGGAAGGCTCACCATCAAGATGCTTCAGTATGTGCTTCTCCAGTGCAGCTTTAATATTGGTGCGATAACTGCAGATATCGCAAAAGAGGCTGCGTTCACCAGTGTGTTGCTTCTGATGTATATTTAGTAGTGACTGGTATGGAAAAATTTTGTCACACTGCTGACACTTGGGAAGCTTGAGAAGCCCAACATTAAAGGGCTTATTGTTGTGTAATATTAGTCCCTCAAGCTCTTCATCACCGTGGTTTTGCATACAATGCATGATCATTTTTGCTCGAACACTTTCTCTATGACCACATTGAGTACATGAGTATGGTAAAGCATCTTTATGATTACTCCTCTTGTGTTGTTTATAATGATAATTATCTTCAAACACTTTTTCACAGTAGTCACATTTGAACTCCTGGTGTGGCATGCCAAGTTCAGTGTGACCGACTGTTCCATCAATATTTACAGTACGCAAAATAATCTTGGGATTCACACAATTTTTGTGCTTGCGATGAATATGGTCACGAACAGTCATCTTACTGGTAGCATAAAATGAGCACACACTGCACCCAAAGGGTTTAATGCCTGTATGTACTCGCATGTGCACTTTATATTTCCAGTTGTCATGGAAGACTTTAGAGCAATAAGAGCAGGTTGTCTGTCGATTTACATTACTTTTCTTTGTGCCAGTTATACTAAGTTGGCCCTTGGACCAATCACCATTATCCAATGATTCAATAAGAGCATTTGGGTGCTTCTCCCTGATGTGAACTACAAGATCTGTCTTATGAGTAGCCTTCATCCCACAAGTAGCACATTCGAAGCGTTTTCTCAATATATTTCGCCTCTTCTTTCCACCATGTGAAGTAGTGTCAGTTGTGTCTGCTGAGTTTAAGCTACAATCTGTGCTCATTTGCTCATTGGCTTCGTTTTTTCCATCTTCATTTTCATTTCTATCTTTGTGTTCATTTTTATTTCCTTTCTTGTTTTCATCTTTGTTTACATTCTCAGTATCTGGATCTTTTTCCTCTTTACTATCCTCTGTAGATATATTTCTTTCTTCAGACTTCTTTCGAGCCTTGGATGAATATTTAAGTTTAGGCTCATCTGAATGTACAATAAGGTGAGAAGTGGTCATGTGGCGCTGCATGTAATCTCGAAACCTGGTTGTGAAGCTGCAAATATCACATGAATAAGGTCTTTCTTCTGTGTGAATTTGGATATGCTTCATGAGTGAATACTTTGAGGTAAATACACGATTGCACACTGCACAAGTGAAACCCACCTTGTTGCCAACATCATGTCCAAGAGATACCCCATCTTCCAGTATAACTTTCTGAGGAGCTTGCTTTGACAAGCGATCATCTAAGTCATTCTTAACTTCATCCAGTGATACTGGCTGAACACGCCCCACTTTTATGACATGCTGCTTGAATATATGGTTCTCCATTGTCTCCGGTTCACAGAATTGAAGGAACACACGTGACATTCATAAAGCTTGGTTTCATGTTCCATCAGCATATGTTCCTGGAAAAAAATATGTGTATGTATATACAATATATAAATTAAATTTTAAATCATTTACACCAATACACACATACTTCATATGAAATTAAATAAACAACCGTTGACTGCTTGACAGATGTTGGGTAGATAAAATTATTACTATCTTTCAAAAGTTATCATGATAACTCATGATAACTAATAAGCTAACGAGTTATCAGGGCAATAATGTCGACTATAAAACTTGTATTAACAATATGTCTAAGTACCTTTCCTCCCTTCCATTTTTACCAACTTTTAACTACACACATTGTTTTATATCTAATATATTCCCACTTTGACTACACATTCTCAGCCATATTCCCCTAAATTGTCCAATATTTTGTGTTTAACCTTTCTTGACATTTTAGATATTCTTACACAGTCGCCAACTTCCTTACATTCAGACACTACTTTCTCTAGTTAGAGTACCCACTTCCCACTAACATTAAGTTTATCCAACACTCCATAACAACCCGTCCACACAACATTCTTCGGCTTCCCTTGCATCTTTCACACGTCTTTTGCTAATACCTTGGTTCACAACCGAAGTACTGGGGTGCAATCCCTGGGCAGGACAGAAACAGTAGGGCAATTTTCCTTTCACATGATGACTCTATTTTCATCTCAAGTAAATAGGTACCCAGTAGTTAGGAAGCTGTTGTGGGTTGCATCTTGGAGATGGTCAGTTGTTGCCTAAGGGGGGATGTCAATAAGCCTAAGTAGAGGTTTCCAAGCCCCCAACAATGGGAATTACTTAAACATATTTTCTACATTTCAATCTTTTTCCCCTTATGTTCAGTAGACATGTATGAACTTATGCTCAAAAAATGTTCATAAACTATGTGACCTACAAAATGCTGACCTTGGTAAGCTTAAATGCGAATGGAGGAAATGTTTTAGATGTATCTTGGGTGTCCATCCTTGCACTCCATGTAATCTCCTACCAGGCCTGATGTCCACATCCACACTTGAAGAAATAATTTACAAATGAATAGAATAATTTTGTCTGAAGGAAATTGCCCATCCAGTCAACTCATTTTTTTCAGGCTCTTACTTATTACTGGCCTCTCCTACTTTTCCAGAACTAAAACTTAGTTGTTAGTAAATACAACTAAAGAGTAAGTGATATAGTGGTGTAGTAGGTTTACAGTATAGGATAATATAACTACTGTAGTTAGCAGAGAAAGCAAGGAGACCCCTAGCTGGATATTTAGAGTTATGAAGGAACAACAGTGTATATAAATGCATGACCATTTATGAATGAAGTTATTTGATTTGATTTGACAAATACCTTATAATGACCTAATATAAACTGCAACAATTTGCCTGCATCAATGCCAAAATCATAAACTATGAAACAGTGCCATCCATCCACCAAAAACTCCCATTTAACATTTACAAAAAGGCCACATTTTACCACAGAAATGTGCACTTTTAAACGTGATAAAGGCTAAATACATTTTTCTACAAAAAAAAAAAAAAAATGTGCTGTATGCATATGGCATTATGTAATAATGTACTGTACAGCCTGTGCCAATCTCTAATTCAAAAGAAAAATGAGGATACAAAGTAACAAGATCTCATCTTATGCGCTGAATTAGATTGCAATACCGTGACCTGAAACGGCGGTGATAAATGATCCTTATCAGGAGTTTCGGGGTTATTCCTTTCTAAGATACTTTATTACCTTATCATAGTCAATAAAATTCTTATTGTGGTAAACAAAAAAATTCTTATCACCTACTTCAGCAATAATGCTAACATCACATGACACAAAACTCTATTCATCTTCATGACATCAATACTGTATTTTGGTACTGCTTCAGGTAGTTACTTTTCCCAGGCTCTTCAGGGGCTATTATTTCCTCATTATTGTAAGGAACGACGCGCTCACCATCTTCATCTGGTACAATATTAAGTTGACTATTTTCTGCTTTTACATTATTCAATGATGTCTTATTTGAATCTTCTTTTTCAGTTTTCACCGATTTACTTGATTTCTTTTAAGTTTTCTCTCAAGGGATCCTGATTGATAAGATATCAAGAGTAACAGAGACTACACTTGATGAGCATGGTACTTAAATTTTGTCTAAAGTTCAGTACTTTTTTATTAAGCAGTTTGATAGCACAGATAAAAAATAAATAACAGAATAGGGTTAAAAGATTTCATCAAAACAAACTAATTTGCCTCTTACACTGACACATACAACCAAAATATGGTTTGATGCATGAATTTATCTCAATTAGAGATGCTTTAACCGTTAAGCTACTCCATTTGCTAGCTGCGATTTCCTCCTTTGCACAAATCACTATATGCAATTTTTTCTGATTTAATTTTATAAATATTTTTTAAAATGCACATCTCAGTGTAGTACTTTTGAATAGGCTGAACAATCCAAGGGTTAAGAAAACACATTAGAATAAATAAAATATTTACCATAGGACAAAGTTGCAACTGGCAAGGAAGGAATGTATCCTAGAGTGCAGGAAGCAAACTGAATCAGAAATTCTAAATTGTAAGTGACTTGCAATAGCTTTCTTCAAGTTGTAATTTGTTAAATGCATCATGTAGATGCTTAATGGTACAGTTCTTGAATATTTTCAAGTAAATTTTATAAGGTACAAATTTAAGTGCTAAGTACTATGAAATTGCAAGTACAAGTACAGTACTTGAAAATTAGTACTTGAGTACCAAATACAAGTTAGCATTTGAACCCAAGCCCAAACTAAATTCTACAAGGTTTACATAATTATTATTATGTATTATACTTTATTATTATTATTAATTTTAAACCATTTGAATTATGAAAATATGATTTATATGCAGTTTAAGCGTTAAGTAGGTTGAAGCATCAACTTTAATGCAACATTATACTCGGTTTGGCTACAATTTATAATATGCTAACCTAATGTGTTGCACTGTACAGAATGTGTGTTACACTATCTAGTGTCATAGCTCCAAACATTTACTAACTAATCAACTGCACACATTCTCTATGCCAAAGAGAAAATATATTCAATAATAATCTTGGATTACTTGTCTTTTAAAAAACACTTTACCACAAACAGGTAAAAATACTTTCTCTACTTTCTGGGCATACACTGTACTACAAAAAGTATCAAGAGGAAGAAAGTACTGTACTAGAATTAGCTTTAATATTCTTAAGTATAGTAACTATTCTTTCGATGGGAACTGGAGCTTTTCATTCTGAATATAACTGGTTGCATAATGAAGAACAATTACTCTATATATAATTATCTAATAAGGACCTTGCAACAAACCCTACATCTAACAATATACTGTAATATTTTTAACAAACAAGACTTTATATTGCATATTTGTATAACAAATACAGTACACACTAATTATAACATATAAGCACCACAGTCTATGTTTGACCACTATATATATCGAGTCTATAACCGAAGTCTGGAAATCCTTAAGGAAGACACGTTACAGCACTGTACTGCTAAAACTGCCATTTCTAAAGATCATTAAAAACTGCAAATCCTTTGGTAAAATTTTAATAATTCAATGATGTTAAGCTTTTCATTTAGTTTTAAGTACTACCCCATTACACTTGTAAATAAATATCTTAGTTATTCTTATGTTATGCCCAAAATGCCATGTATTAGTGGCTTTAAGTGCATTTCTTACAAATTCTTTCCAGTTTCATGTATCAAATGTATGTACTTTTTATATCAATATATTATTATTATTATTATTTTAATAAAATCTGTATTTCCTTAGAAGGTAAAAATATTACGAAAGAGAAGGCACTTAGTCAATGGAGCTTTGGTCTTAGATGATCACTTAGCATCCTCCTCTTCTACTTTTATGTTAATATCTTTGTTTACCTTATCAACATCAACAAAGATGATCAGTTGGTCACTTTCTGTGTCCTTATTCCTTGCAGATTTTCTCACTCTAGATTTCTTGGAAGACTTAGCATCATGATGCTTCAGTATGTGCTTCTCCAGTGCAGCCTTAATATTGGTGCGATAACTGCAGATATCGCAAAAGTACCTACATTCACCGCTGTGCTTCTTTTGATGTATATTTAGTTGTGACTGGTATGGAAAAATTTTGTCACACTGCTGACACTTAGGAAGCTTGAGAAGCCCAACATTAAAGGGCTTATTGTTGTGTAATATTAGTCCCTCAAGCTCTTCATCACTGTGGTTTTGCATACAATGCATGATCATTTTTGCTCGAGCACTTTCTCTATGACCACATTTAGTACAGGCATATGGTAAAGCATCTTTATGATTACTCTTCTTGTGTTCTTTATAATCATAATTATCTTCAAACACTTTTTCACAGTAGTCACATTTGAACTCCTGGTGTGGCATGCCAAGTTCAGTGTGACCGACTGTTCCATCAATATTTACAGTACGCAAAATAATCTTGGGATTCACATAATCTTTGTGCTTACGATGAATGTGGTCACGAACAGTCATCTTACAAGTAGCGTAAAATGAGCACACACTGCACCCAAAAGGTTTAATGCCTGTATGTACTCGCATGTGCACTTTATATTTCCAGTTGTCATGGAAGACTTTAGAGCAATAAGAGCAGGTTGTCTGTCGGTTTACATTACTTTTCTTTGAGCCAGTTACACTAAGTTGGCCCTTGGACCAATCACCATTATCCAATGATTCAATAAGAGCATTTGGGTGCTTCTCCCTGATGTGAACTACAAGATCTGTCTTATGAGTAGCCTTCATTCCACAAGTAGCACATTCAAAGCGTTTTCTCAATATATTTCGCCTCTTCTTTCCACCATGTGAAGTAGTGTCAGTTGTGTCTGCAGAGTTTAAGCTACAATCTGTGCTCATATCTGCATTTGCTTCACTTTTTTCATCTGCATTTTCATTTCTGCTTATGACTTCATTTTTATTTACATTTTTAGCATTTGGATCTTTCTCCTCTTCATCATCCTCTGTAGATACATTCCTCTCTTCAGACTTCTTTTGATTCTTGGATGAATATTTAAGTTTAGGTTCATGTGAATGTACAATAAGGTGAGCATTAGTCATGTGGCGCTGCATGTACTCTCGAGACTTAGTACTGAAGCTGCAAATATCACACGAATATGGTCTTCCCTCTGTGTGACTTTGAAGATGTTTCATGAGTGAATGCTTGGTGGTATATATACGATTGCACATTGCACAAGTGAAACGCTCCTTGTTCCTAACATTACGTCCAATAGATACCCCATCCACCAACATAACTTTCTGAGGTGCTTGTTTTGACAAGCGATCATCTAAGTTATTCTTAACTTCATCCAGTGATACTGGCTCAACACATTCCTCTTTTATGACATGCTGCTTGAATATATGGTTCTCCAGTGTCTCCGGGTTCACAGAATTGAAGGAACACACATGACATTCATAAAGCTGGTTTTCATGTTCCGTCAGCATGTGTTCCTGGAAAAATTATGTATATGTATATACAGTACATAAATTATATTAGAAACCATTTACACCAATATACATATATTTCAGATGAAATTAAATCAACATCCAGTTGACTGCTTGAAAATTGTTGGGTAAGATAAATTATTACTCCCTTTCAAAAGCCAATGAAAGCTAATGTCAACCCTGACATTATCAGGGCAATAATGTTGACTAAAACTTGAATTAACAACAGATCCAAGTACCTGTACAGTACTTTTCCTCCGTACCATTTTTACCAACTTCTAACTACATGCATTGTCTTTTTCTCCAACATATTCCCATTTTGACTTCACTTTCTCAGCCATATTTCCCTAAATTGTCTAATATTTTGTGTAAGTAATTATCAATAGAAGGCACCAAACCAGGAAGGCTATTAATATTTTGTGTAGCCTTTGGTGACATTTTAGATATTCTTCCATTGTCTCCTCCAACTTACTTCATTCAGAGACTTGCAAAATTTTTTCCCCTAGTTCAAAAACCTGCTTCCCACTAACATTAAGCTTATCCAGCACTCCATAGTGACAACCCCACAACATTCCTCCATTTCCCTCACACCTTTCACTGTGCCCTCAGCTCATAGTAGAGGCACTGCAATTCAATTCCTGGGCAAGACAGAAACAGTTGGACAATTTTCATTTCACCTGGTGCCTCTGTTTACTAAACAGTTAAGTAGGTACCTGGGTGTTAGGCAATTGTTCTGGGTTGCATCCTGGGGAAGGTCAGTAAGCCTATGTTGAGGTTTCCCATCCCCAACAATGGAAATATGTACAGCAAAACAATCAAATTTTCTCCTTTTCACCTTTATCCTTTCCCATTCATGTACAATACACATATGAAAGAACTTATGCTCATAAACTGTTTATACACTATGGGACCTACAAAATGCTGACCTTGAAAAGCTGAAGCGATAACATCACATGACTCTGTCTTCATGATATAAATATTTTGGTTCTGCATCGGTTGCAGTTATTTTTCCAGGCTCTTCAGGGACTATTATTTCCTCAATATTATAAGAAACAATGAGCTCACCATCTTCATCTGGTACAATATTCAGTTGACTATTTTCTGCTTTACATTACAGTATTCAGCAATGCCTTATTTACCTCTTGTTTTCAGTTTTCACAGATTTATTTAACCTGCTGAAAGTTGCTTTTGTCTTAAAAGGTCTCTGCTTGATAAGATATCAAGTGTAAGTAATACAGACATTTTCCCTTTGTGTGGGGTGGTACTTTAATTTTATTTGAAGCTTAGTACATGTCTCGTACAACAGTTTGATAGTGGGGACCAAGAGTAAATTGTAACAGAATAGGTTCAAAAGATTTCTATCAGTTTGCTCTTTACACCAACAGGTGCAACCAAAATATGAAGCATGACATATAAATGTATCTCAATTACAGATACAATTACTTTAACCCTTAATTATGCTACTCCATTCACTAATTGCAATTTCCTCCTGTAAACAAAGGCCTTGTTTTACACCTCAATGCAGTACTTTTCAACAGCAGAGCAGGCAAAGGGTTAAAAAAAAACATTAAATAAAATATTTACCATAAGACAAACTTGCAACTGGCAAAGAAGGAAGGCACTGCTCCCAAGAGTGCAGGAAGCCAACTAAATCCCAAAAGTCAAATTGAGAGCAAGCTGCAACAGTTTTTTTTCGAATTGTAACTTGCCAAATGTGTTACATAGAAGCTTGGTAGTATGTACTTGAAAATACTTACCAGTAAATCTTTTCAAATCAATATCATTAAGTACAAGTTCAAGTACAGTGCTGTTTGACTACAATTTATAATATGCTAACTTAACGTGCTGCACTGTATAATGTGTGTGTGTTACACTAGCTAGTGTCACAGCTCCAAACATTCACTGATGAACTGCACACACTTCATAGATCACAGTGAAAATATATTCAATAATAACCTTGCATGACTTGCCTTTTTTAAAACAATTCATAACATGCAGGTAAAAATACTTTCTCTATTATCTGGACATCTACTACAAAAAGTATCAGGAGGAAGCAAGTATTAGAATTAGCTTTAACATTCTCAGGTATAACAACTTCTCTCTGGTTGGGTACCGGAGCTTTTCATTCTGAATATAACTGCTGGCATAATTTTTTATTTTATTTTATTTATTTATTTACAAGAGTTCTGACATTCTTGTACAGCCACTTGTACACATAGCCTTTCGGGCAAGTCCTTAATCCTATGCTCCCTGGAATACGACCCCATAAAAAATCGTTTAACAACCAAGTACCCACTTTACTGTTGAGTTAAACAGAGGCTACAGTTAAGGATTTGCGCCCAGTAAATCCTTCCCGGCCAGGATACGAACCCAGGACAAAGCTCTCGCGGAACACCTGGCGAGTGTCTTAACCACTACACCATGGGGACTGCAAATTTAAACAATTCGAACAATTACTTAATATAAAAAATTAAACAATTTAATTTAATCAATTTTAATTTAAACAATTACTATAAAAATACTTAACAAAAAATTTATATCAATATAAAATTATTAAGGACCTTGCAACAAAACCTACATCTAACAATAGAGTATTTTTAACAAACACGACTTATATTGCATATTTGTATAACAAATACAGCACACACTAATTATAATATAATATTGTATATATATATTATATATATTAATATAGTATATATATATATATATATAATATATATATATATATATATATATATATTATATATTACCAGAGGTGTTAACCTAGTTGCACCAGAGGTGGTACCCCTAATAATATATATATATATATATATATATATATATATANCAAGGAGATCTGCAAAGACCTCGGCAAGTAATTCCAGGAAATGTTTACAACAGGTCCTGAGAATGTGCTGCCAGAGGTGGGAAAAGACTGAAACACTTCAAAGAAGGCTGGCAAGCATAGTTGTGTAATGAAAGCATCTCAAGGATCTGGACAAGGTGCTGTTGAGCCATATACAATCTCGCAATGGGTTTACCTGGAGTGTACCTGTAGTTGGTTATGGGAGTTCATTTTTCTTTCACCAAGCCCAAGGTTTATTTATTTATTTATTTATTTATTTATTTATTTATTTATTTATTTATGCATATACAAGAAGGTACATTGGGAATGTGTGGATACATAAAATGGTAATTACAGTCTTGTAAAGCCACTAGTATGCGCAGCGTTTCGGGCAGGTAGATTGTCTTGTGATAACTTGATCTAGAATCATAATCCTTGGGAATGAAGTGCTTTTCTACAGTGTATGCAACTCATTAGATATTGGGCCAGCATGTATTTTTCACCCATTGCCTTATTCTCATCATAGCATGGTGAGATACTGTGCTGTGTGGCAGGAAGGGTTTCCATACAAGATTATGAGGTGGAATTTAAGAGTAAAAAGGCAGCTGGGGTTAAGACTTGTGGAACAATGAGTTTAAAGGGAAAATTTTTGTCCCTGGTTATCACAGTTTGTTCCAGTTGTGAATGAGCATCAGTTGGTTTATTTGAGGTTTCTGATTTATAAATTGCGAACACTACTTTATATGGAGCTTAAGTCTTCTCCAATTAACAGTTATGAAGGATGATGAGCTAGTTTTTTGTGCCAGCTCTAACAAGTAACGTTAATAACGAGTGTAATTAATTGTAGTCTAGGTTTAACTAGCATCCTTCTGCCATTTGTATAAATTATTGAAATTAAGCCAATACATGTCTGTACTGGTAGGTTTAAATATCTTACGCCCTATCAAAACGCATTAAATATAAGACAGGAAATGGCGGTACTTTGATCACGTATAAATATCTTATCTAATGTTCTAATGATAAGTCACCAGGATGTTGGCACTGAAGCCAACTTCCTGGCTTGAGTGCCAGCTTAATATTTAAGCTTTGATTACATTAGTTTGGGTTCTCACCTGTTTTGATTCTCACCAATGTACAGTTGATCTGGTAAGTAGTATCTTGTGGCTGTTATGTGAGTGACCTTTCCTCGTGCTCTTTCTGGTATTGATTTACAGGTTGGTTTGCTTTACGGGATAATCCATAATTATTGAAGTGCATAACTTGGATTCACTTCACAGTTTAAACCAGTTATGTGTGGTTTGTATATACTGTACAGTGTGTGAACATATTACTGTATATGAGTACATACTGGGTTTACATTTTCAATACATTCTCAGAGGCTAGATATAGATAGCCTGTGATGAGGTTTTGAGAAATAAGAAAGTGCCAAATCAGTTTTTCTATTTGGTTGCTTGCATTTATTTATCATACAAAGAGCTGCTGAAAGTGAAAGCTATGATCGTATGAATAACTATACAGTATTGTACTGTATTGAAGACATAGGAACAAGTGACTTTCCTTGCCCCCCTTAAATGCCACAGCTATTGAAAAGTACATAATGGTGTAGATCAAATGTAAAAAAAAGTGCATATAGCAATTGGAGCAAATGATGATTGAAACAGTGTAGTTGGGGGGGGGGGATGGTTTAAGGGCAATTGTGCTGCTTCGCGCACATTGCACCAGTCTGTTCATGCTGTGCCGATCTGTTTCCTTTCTAACGCTCTGTTCACATTGCATCAGCCAGCTTTTTTAAGATGTGCAGGTCTGAGAATGTCTTCTCACTTATTCTCATAGGATCCAAAAATATGTAGCCTTATGTAGTTGGTATAATTAAGAGCACAGTCATGTACTATTTTTCATATAGTTTGTATCATTAGATATACTGTATGGTATTAGCATAGAAGACTGGAAATATTGCACTTATTAATTGTATGTTCACTGTGGAGTTAAGGGGCACACTCATCATGTTACATTTTTTTGCAATTTGTGGAAAAATTGCAAACAGTGTGGTACTGTCTTATCTCTCATCGTTATGGTTAGTCAGTAGTTGATGACGCGTATTCGTGGTGCAACAACGCATTTCCTGACTTGTATCTTGTACTGTATATTCTATTTCTGGTTATGACCATTTATAGAATTGTGATGTGGTTGGACATTTTGTTGTTTTAATTCTGTATTAAATATTTGTTTTGTAATTATTAAATTTAGAGAATATGATTTGTATGGCTTTATTTAGGAAGCTGGTAAACTTGTTTCATTTTTCTTATGTTATTTCCTTTTATGATTTATTTGCTGGTTCCAAATGATTATTAAAAATCCTGGAAGTGTCTTGGAAAACAGTTATGGAAATTGGCGAAAATACTGTAATACAAGGCCTTTAACATTTCAAATTCATGGATTTTAAATGGGTGGATTTTTACCATTGTTGAGAAAATCTTCATGATAAAAGATGATTTTGGGGCTTGTTCTTCTATCATGTCTTCTGTCATCCTTATTATTATTTTCATTTAATATATTTTGTTCTTAAAACAAATTGGTATTTGAGATACTGTACTTTACTGTACTGTTTCTGGAGAAAGGCTACCTAAACAGGAGGATGGGCTGTCGAGCCATTCAGCTGTTCAACCTGCATTATTACTGTACACAATTCTATGGCTTTACATTTACTAGATTTATTCCTTGTTAATATCCCTGAGGCACTCGGTGCCTATTCAAACTAGCCTCATCGAAGGAAATTCAATGTTATTCCTGCTGTTGATGGAATCCTCCTATAGGTTAATTTTAGTGACAAAAACCAATGATATCCAAAGAGGTACAAGGCTTCTTGCATAAGTTTGAGTATAAAACTAACAGATTATTCAATGTCCATACTATAATTGGAGAATGCCTGTTAGCTTTCGTTACCCTTTTAAGATTTATTTGTACAAGTCTGCAGAGAAGAGCCCTTTTGTTATTTAACCATGTAGACTGCCTGGTGGCAGATTCTAAGAGTCATTTAAAAAAATTAAGGATGGGTTGGAGATTTTGGGTGACCTTGATGAAAATTTTGAAAAGCAATAAGTGTAGCTATCCCGAAATCTCTGCACACATGCCCTGATGCTAAGAAATCATCTCTGAAGTCTTGGTTCCATTGCAGCGATAACCTATGAAGTTTTGCAATTGAGCCAGTTCTGTTTTATATCTGTGATCAACATTTTCATTTGGCATTCGATATCTTAAGCATCTTATTTTCGAAGATGCTTATTATATACACTATATATATATATGGTATGGGCCACATAGTGTTTTAGAGTTTAGGTAAGTTTTGTCCTAGTTTGATTATGCATCGCTCATGAATACTAATGTTAATACAGTAATTGTTCATTATTTTCAGGTCTAAATAACAGCATCGATTCATGATGCAGTGCCTACGTGTGGTGTTGTTTGTGGTCTTCGGTACACTGGCTTGGGCTTCACAGGATTGTAAAAACAAGATATCATGCTCGGATTGTATTCAAACACCAAATTGTATGTGGTGTGGAAAATCAGGGGTAAGTTAAAAAGTTAATTGCATTGAATATTTAATGTCCTTTTTGGTTTCTTAATTTACATGTATTTAATCCTAATCCCTCCATACAGTATTTAATCATGTATTTTTAGTTGTATGGACCTGACAGTTATGGTATTAGAAGATATCAATTCCTCAGTCTCTTTGATCCTACCCACTTGGACTTGCTGGTATAGGGATGGTCTTGCTTCTTGCAGGTCGGCGTTCAATTCCCGATAATTCAGTTAGTTGAATTTCCTTCCTTCCCTCCATTTTATCAAAGATTCTTGTCCTTGTATCCTTTCCAAGAGCTATATAATCACACTGTACTGGCTTAACACTTCTGATACAGTAATTACCTTCCCTGTCCCACTTTCTTGGTGGTAAATAAAGGACAGTACAGTTTATCCGATAAACACTAACTAAATATGAATATGTAGAACTATTATTCAAATGTATAGATATCATATGTAGTAATTTTTTTTTTTTTTTTTACAGAATTTTACTGATGCTGATGAAAAATATTTGTCAAGATGCATCAAACGAACAGACGAGGTGGCTTCCAGATGGCGTGCTGCCTGTGGTGCAGATAGCATTAATGAACCTGGGAACTACTTTGAGATGGTTGATGATTTTGAACTGACGCAAGCTGGTGTACTGGCTGGTAGTGGTAGCGGCAGTGGCATTGGAATTGGTGGCAGTGAGAGTGGAGAAGCCGTGGTGCAGATAAAACCACAGCGGGTCACCATGAAGCTCAGAGTCCGTAAGTTGTGCGCTGCCATATACTTTACTGTATTTTGTTAGTTTAATCCCTAAACTAGTGCTGCGATGTACAATAAATACTGTGTGCTGTATCACCCAGCACTTGTTGATGGTGCAACTACACTTATTTCAAACCCAGTGCTTTTCCACATTGTTTTGTTCTTTAATTCTTAATCGATAGAAATATAACACTTAACTATTTCAGTAAATATGAAGGGCCTCAGTTGGGTTTGTAAGGATCTCTCAATTGGGAGTTCCGGGTTCAAATCCCTGGCGGGACAGAAATGGTTGGGCATGTTTTTCTATTGCTTTCAGTCCAGGACGGACAGAAATGTCGTTGCGTCTCCATCTTCTGAGTTGTGGTTTGGTCATCACTTAGTTTTCAATATGTTCACAAATACGATTTCTTTAGTTTTCTCTGAAAATAGAAGTAAAAAAAAATAGCAATTGAAGGTTAATAAAATCTTTGGGTGCTCCAAATCTCTGTATACTGAAATTGTACTGTGCTTTACAAAATACTTTATCACAAAAAGTGACTAGCAAAATGTTTGATTGTAACTAGTATGGTATTTGAATACCGGTACAATATTTTTCTTCAGTTATCATAAATTTTGCAACCTTGTGTGAGCAATCTATTGCAGTTTTATTTTATTGCATGTATATTATTGCTCTATTCCTAAATGAGAAAAAGATCTTTCAAATGTGGCATTATTGTCACATTATGATACATTAACAATGCTTAATTTTGTCATTAATATTGTAATGTGCTGAGTTTCAATGAAAGTTGGTGTCAGAAATACTCCAAATAGCTCTGATCATTTAAATTATGGCGTACACAAAGATGCAAATCATTATTTGTAATCAAGACATTAAACAATTACCTGTTCAATAACGTTGCATGCTGCATGTTACTCAAAATCCCATGGGTATTTTCTCATTTTTTATTTTGTTTTTTTCTGAGCAGAAGAGGCATACAGTATGCAGGTGACCTTCAGACAGGCTGAAGATTATCCAGTGGATCTCTACTACCTTATGGACTTATCTAAGTCTATGGAGGATGATAAAGAGTCTCTCTCCAAGCTTGGTGCACAACTGGCTGAAGAGATGCAGAAAATCACCAAGAACTTTAAGCTTGGTTTTGGGTCTTTTGTTGACAAAGTTGTCATGCCTTACGTCAGCACTGTTCCAGAAAGGTAAGGTGCATTAAATTTGATTCATTTTAACTATTAAATGTTCACACGAGATATATTTTTACCTTGCATCTTAAGAAAAGTAATTTATGATATTTTTCTATACAGTGATTCTCAAACATTTTGTTTACATACATAGTTTACTTATAAAACATACTGTATTATTTAGCAGAAATTTAACTTCACTCATAACACACAATGGAAATTTACGTTTTTTTTTAATAAATTGTATTTCATAATTGTACTTAATGGTACTGTCTTATATTAATAATCCTTGTCATGTTTAGCTGAAAATATTACACATTAAATTGTATGGTGGGTTCTGATGATAAACATTTCAATTTTCTCTAGTAGATAGATGGGTCTCTTTGTTTAGGGTTATTGTTTATTTTCGATGGTCCTTGTGATTGGTTGCCATTCTTTCTCCATCCTCATATCCCTTCCAAGTGCTTTCTCCTCATAATTACCTTACTCCCCCCTCTAGTCTTGCAATCAATTTTACTTTCATAAATTGTTAGCATCTTGACTCCTTCAGCATGACAAATGGTCTGCTTGACATCTTTACTAATCAGAATTAGTGAAATTAAATATATATGGAAATCCTTCAGGTTATGGAAGGATCTCGCGCTACACTACAAGTTGCCTTGTAGTGTAGCGCGAGATTAAAAGGCACATGGGTTGGTGCACAGGAAGGAGATGTGTCCACCTCGCCCAAAGACTGTATGTGCTGTGCAGCTGCATAACCAATGAGGTTTATGGTACTGATAGGTCATAAATTACAAGGTTGCTATTGGCAAAGCAAACTCTTGCATTATGGAGCAACTGATAATTAAAGCAGAAGTTTACCTTGTATTTGAACTTTGTTTTATGTAACATATATTTTTGTTATTGTAATTTGTAATATGTTGACGTGCTATTATTTCCAGGCTCCAGGCTCCGTGTACGAATTGTGCATCTCCTTATGGATTTCGAAATGCGTTGCCACTTACTACCAATGCTGAAGCTTTTGCTGTAAGTCAACTGCTCAATGTTATTGTGACCTAGATTAACAATTTTGTTGCATTCTGAAAATTTGAAGTTATACTGATACAACTCTCTTGAGTATTTTGAAATGCAGTACAGTTACAGTACAGTATACTATATGTGATCTTCAGTTCGGAAACTATTATACACAAAATTTAAATTTGTATGTAACCGATTATGCTAATTGTGAGGTATAATATAGCTATACTAGTACAGTGGTACCTCAGTTTAAGAGTTTAATTGGTTCCAGGAGACGCCTCGTATTCCGAAAACTCGTATTCTGAAGCGAATTTCCCCATAAGAAATAATGGGAAATGAATTAATCCGTTCCTGACTACCCCAGAAACCCCATATCAAACTAAATTTTTATACCTAATTCATCTAAATAAACCTACAAAACTATGTTCAAGTTATTACTTACCTTGCTGATGAATGCTGTAGGCGTATGGAAGATGGTGAGGAGAGGGGAGGAGGAGAGGAGTTACTGTTTGGAAGGGGAGTCCCCTTCCATTATCACATCAGGCAATGAGGACCTTTCAGGTGTGCACTCCCTGGGACGTTTTATCTGAGTGCCACTAGGTCCTGGCTGAGGCTCACTGCTCGATTTTCTCACCAGATATCTGTCCATGGAAGCTTGCTTTTCCCTTCTTCGCAAGCTCTCTCTGTAGTAAGGCAACACATTGTCATTGAAAAGATTAAGGCAACGGCCTACTACAGCTTTCTCTGGGTGAGTCTTTTCAACAATTGTTTGAATCTCTTCCCACATCTGACACACCTTCTTCAATACTGCAGAAGGGACATCCGCTGCTGCCTCCTCCTCCTCCACTGAAGAATCTTCATCTGCGTTGTCTTGCTGTTCCTGTTGAAGGGCTTGGAGTTCTTCGGTGGTCAGTTCTTCGTTGTGTTCTTCCACCAACTCCTCCACATCATCACTATCCAATTCCAAGCCCATTTGCTGGCCTAGAGTAACAATTTCCTCAACAATAGGCGCATCATTTATAGGCTCAAACCCCTCAAAGTCTAATTCTCTCACACATTCAGGCCACAATTTTCTCCAGCCAGAGATCAGGGTTCTTTGAGTCAGTTCTTGCCAGGCTTTGTCAACGAGTTTTAAGGCACTACAAATGTTAAAATGGTCTTTCCAGAACTCTTTGAGGGTGAGGTTTGTGGCTTCAGTCACTTCAAAACATTTTCGGAAAAGTGCCCTTTCATAAAGTTTCTTAAAATTCGCTATGATTTTCTGGTCCATAGGCTGAATTAAAGAAGTGGTGTTAGGAGGAAGGAATTTAACTGTGAGGAATTTATTGTATCGGGGCAACACATCATCTTGCAAGCCTCGAGGATGAGCAGGAGCATTGTCGAGGAGAAGCACGGCTTTGAGTGGCAAATGTTTCTCCTGCAGATATTTTTCTATGGTAGGGCACAGCACTTCATTCACCCACTCCGAAAAAATAAGCCTAGTCACCCATGCTTTTTTATTAGACCTCCACATCACACACAAATGGGTTTTCTGCACTTTATACTGTTTGAAAACCCTTGGATTTTCAGAATGATACACTAGTAAGGGTTTAATTTTCAAATCGCCACTCGCATTTGAACACAACATAAGCGTAAACCTATCTTTCATAGGCTTGTGTCCGGGCAAGGATTTTTCCTCCTTGGTAATGTATGTCCTCTTAGGCATTCTTTTCCAAAACAGTCCTGTTTCGTCACAATTAAACACTTGTTGCGGTAGGTATCCCTCAGCCTCTGCAAACTCTTTAAACTCCTCAATAAATCGTCCAGCGGCTGGTTTGTCTGCGCTGGCTGCCTCCCCATGCCTTGCAACACTATGGATACCACTCCTCCTCCTAAATTTTTCAAACCAGCCCCTGCTTGCCTTAAACTCTTTCGTCTCTGCATCACTCGTTCCAGGGGTTTTCTTTAGAAGGTCTTCGTGCAATACCCTGGCTTTCTCACAAATAATGGCCTCCGAAACACTATCTCCCCTTAACTCCTTGTCGTGTATCCAAATTAATAACAACTTTTCCACTTCTTCAAGTATTTGTGGTCTTTGTTTCGTTATTGTTCTTACTCCTTTTGCCACTTTAGCACTCATAATCTCATTTTTCTTCTTAAGTATAGTGCATATTGTTGATGTGGCTTTGTTGTACTGCCTACAAAGTTCAATAACACGTGTACCGTTCTCATGCTTCCGAATTATCTCTTGTTTCTCCTCTATTGTCATCCTCACATGGGATTTCTGGCCTTTATCCTTACCACTGGCTTTCTTGGGACTCATGGTGATATATATAATAACAAATTGTATAGTCAAATCACCAAAAATCCAACAATACACTGAAAATCCACGCGAAGAATTGATGAGAGGTAGTCACTGAGCGCGAGACAATGGTAAACTGAGGGGCGGACGGGCGGAGGGGCGACGATCGCCCAGCCACCACGCGGCCACCACGCGCTAGGTCAGCCTGGACGCGTATCAACAAACTCGTGTCCCGAGGTAACCCTCGCATTCCGAGACACATTTTCCGAGGAAATCCTGCTCGTATTCCGAAAAACTCGTATACAGGGACACTCGTATTCCGAGGTACCACTGTAATTTGTAAACCAGGTGAGAAGTTTATAGTATTTAGAATTCTAGTTTTTTCATATACATATACAATTTTTCTTCTGTGTAGCAAGAATAACCAAAAAGGTTTCTCGTGGTTCTTTAAGTGATATCTCTTGTAGATCATGCGCTTATTAATAATGGTTTCATTACTGTTTGATGTTCGCAGCGAGAGGTTCAAGATGCACCTGTATCTGGTAATTTGGATGCACCTGAGGGAGGTTTTGATGCTATTATGCAGGCCATTGTATGTCAAAAGCACATCAATTGGCGACAGGAGGCTCGCAGACTTCTGGTGTTCTCCACTGATGCGGGCTTCCATTATGCTGGTGATGGCAAGGTAATGGCATAGTTTTGGGGTAAAATATCCTTTCCTGTACTGTACACTATATTAAAAAAATAGTTTTAAATTATGCTATATGCTAATACAGTTTTTAGAATTGGGACACACATAACATAGCAGATTATAATTATGTACAAGGTATAATTTACCTTATATTTCTGATATGGAACAGAGTTTGTAAGAAATTTAAGATAGTGGGTAGACAAGATGCAAAATTTAGCAACTTCAATTTCCCAGGCTTATCAACCCACTATTTTGCCATTGCTGTTTGCTACAGCAATTAAAACTACATGAATTAAAGTACTGTATTTAATTTTTATGGTGGATTTGAAGTACCATAACTATCTTGGCTAATGCTTATGTAAATTGCTTGAAATATTGTATTGTTTGCAGAGGCCATGTAATTCTCCATTTAATTGTTTTTATAAATGTAATTAGTTTGCAGTGTGTACAAATACAGTATGAAGGCACTTCTGGAGCCAATGGGACAAATGCATTACTATAGGAGAAACTTTTGCCACTGATTAGGTGTCCACTTAGTCCCCCAATACAGGCATTTAAAAAGATCTGCATGTATAGTTATTTTTCATTCAAATTTGTGAGATTTGTATTGATGTGGAGCCTTGTTACATTAATTGTTAATGCTTTCAGCTTGGTGGTATTGTTAAGCCCAATGATGGTGAATGTCACATGGATCTCAAAGGGGAGTACTATACACACTCCACACTCCAGGATTATCCTTCAGTGTCACAGGTAATCTTTGTTGCATGCTATTCCATGATTCATTTTTACTAAACTTTTTTGTTGGTGGATAGGACTCATGTTTGGTCCACCACCAACCCAATACATATTGTATTAACATGCACAAAATCATGTCTCCTCTACAAAACTACCAGTATTTGAGTATCACTCGATAAATGATGGTGCCTACCAAAATGGTTTTCCCCACAAAATAACATTGTAAGTTATGTGCATCTCATATTCCAGAAAATAAGGTAATTTCATTTTCACAATTTATATTCAGAGAATGCTGCTGTCATATTTAAATCCTGCAACAAGAGGACCAATAAATTTGTATTTAGTTTTAGTTGCTGGATGTTGTATATTAGAATACGTCTTTCAATGCTTCAAAATAAAGTATTGGTGGGCCATAAAAAAATGTCATATCTTTCATAATACAGTTTACAGGTAATAGAAATATCTTTGTGGCACAGATTTATGTTCAAATTGTTGCTATTCTAGATTTTGTCAGATCTTAGGCAAAATATGTCCTGTCAATGCTCGCTAATCTGAGTTGTATGGGCCCCACCTCCATTCAAGTTAGCTGAATATCTTTTCAATAATGTTAAAAAATTGACAAATTTGCATATTTGGTTCCCCAGCCTGGTTACTTGTGTAGTTTACTCTTGCTCCCGTCGTTAACCCTCTTGCTCCCGTCGTTAACCTTTTACTTCTGCTGTTTACCCTCATTAATCCTGCTGTTTACCCCATTAATTCTGCTGTTTATCCCAATAATCCTACTGTTTACCCTCTTATTCCCACTGTTTACTTGAAAATGAGGAATGCGAGTTCATTAGGATTACCATAATTTTGATTACCGAGTTCTTATTGTATGGGAAATCGTAATTTAAGAGTAGACAGCGTTTTTCTTGGTATGCTCTCCTAAATTTAACATTTTGTAGGATTTTGTTCTTTGTTTCCATGATACTGTATTTTCATTCTATATTCTATCTGTCCTTTCAATACCACACACGTTTCTGCTGCTCTTAATAACATTGAATTTTTCATGATGTGATGCCTGATCAATTTTTTAAAACCATCACATGTTTAATATACTGTAGTTGGTTTGTTTCTCATTAGATATCGGTATATAACACGCATAATACAGGTATGGTCTTAAAATTTATCATCAAGTTTCAAATTTCCTTCCAATTCAATTGAAAAATGTCTTGGTGCATAAAACTTTGCCTATTATTTTGCAGTCAGTCAAGTTCCCCATTTTTGTGTCATGAGTTTTGTTTCCTTATCAGTTAAGTTAGTTTTGTAGTTATTGAGCAATAACTGTTGACAAAATTTCTGAAGCGACTTTCCTGAGTGTTTCATCGTTTATTAAAATGTATACCTTTTTGTTACAGATAAACCAAGTTACTAAGGAACACAAGATGAACTTGATTTTTGCCGTCACTGAAGAGCAGTCATCAGTATACTCTCGTTTGTCACAAATGATTGAAGGATCTAGTCAGGGTGAATTGACAGCAAATTCTTCCAATGTCGTTGAACTTGTCAAGCGGGAATACAATGTAAGTTGTTGTTGTTGTTAACAGCTGATGCACATTGTTGATCCAGGGGCAATGTTGATCCGAAGATAGGATACACCCTGTCTTTACAGTGTACATAGATACAAGATTTTTGGTATTCATGGTGTAATAGGTGAATTATGCTCCTTTGTGTATGCCTACCAGTCAAATAGGTCACCTTACCTTTACATCCCAACCTCCTTACCCCCCAACTTCCCAGTTGTAGCTGTATTGTCTAGCTATTGAGAATATTCCTTCAATTTAGTTTCTCAGAATGAGTCATTATTAGAATTTGACAGCAAGCAAATAACAAAGGTACTGTAGTAATAATTGTTCGGTATAAAGAAAATTATTAATTTTACTAACTAGAGTAAACCCTAACTTTAATCTCATCTTTTATTAAAATAAACGCACACTAATGATTATTTTGTAAATATCTCACTAGCCCGAACAAGTCAAATAGTTAGTTTTAGTAACAAGTATTGACAAAAAAAATAATCTTACAGTACCTCCTCTATAAACTGCAGTCAGTCTTTCTAAGGTTTAATTCCTTGGAGGACTTTAGTGTGTCTCGCGCTCATTATTACATCTGCAGCTGTTCTTGGCTCTGTTTCTAGTGCATATATCAGTGACCTTGGGCTCTGATTTGAGTGCACATCAGTGTTTGGAAGATAGCTGCTACTTGTACTGTTAATGTATCTCCAATTATCTTGGTTCATCTTCCCACATGGAGCCCATATCTCATTAAGTACAAAATAAGGCTGGAAAAAGTTCAGAGGTATCCCACCAGACTAGTACTATAGGGAAGAAATGGTAGGCATAATTACTTCATACGAAATACTCGGGAGAATAGACAGGGAAGATAAGCACATATATATTTTTCATGTGTAGTTTTCTTTGGCAAGATTTTACACTTTAATGAAGTCTTAAGAAGGTATGAATACTTTAAACACTGTATTATTCAATATGTTATTTTTTCAAAATCATTATAAAAGCTGGGTTTAAGGTAAGATTTTTATGCAGTCATTGTGTAATGAATGTTTTAAAGTACAGACAGTGCACTACTGTACATTCATGTTTTCACTACTTAGCTCTGATCATGTTTGGTGAGGTGAACATTGCTTTAACTGACATGTTCTCCCAACCATTAGCCGTTACTGTAAATTACTGGAGGCAGCTGCCGGGGCCCAGGTCAACCCTGAAATGTTGCGCAGTATAAGTGTCGAGAGCCTGGAGCACTACCCAACACTTGGGCTCACAACTCGGCTCTTGGGTTGACCTGGGCACCAAAGGGTTGTGTCGATGAGGCCGACCCAGGAAATACATTGTAGGAACTTTGCCAGCCACCTTATTTGGGGAAGCGGTGAGGGCAACACCCCAACCCACCCGTGCTGATGCCTCCCTTTCACCATTTACGATGCGAAGTTGGACGAGGCTCCCCCCTCTCCCCCCCATGCATCTAGCCCCCCGTGTTGGATAGCAAGTGTGCATACATTCTCTTGTAGCAATATAGATATTTAAAATTTAATTTTATTCTGAATATTTACAACATCTGGTAAATCATTATTTATTTTGCTGTACTATATACAGTACTGTATTCTTTTAATAAAAGATTGATCATTCCCTGCAGAAAATTACTAGTAAAGTGGAGTTGAAGGACAATGCCACAGCGCCAGTGTTTATTCGCTACTTCTCCAAGTGCAAAGGTAGCACAGAGAAGGAAACTTCAGTTTGTCAAGGTCTGCGTGTGGGTGATCAAGTGGAATTCCGTGCCGAAATTACCGTATGTCTTGTTTATAGTCTCTTGTGCTTCAATAGCTCTGTAAAACATATAATTGATTCAATTATAATAATGAACAAAGATTATGAAACTCTAAATATGAAAGTCATTGAATTGCTGCTGCGCTTGCATTCATTAGAATAATTTAATACTGTACCAATATGTGTGTTTCTTTTGTTAACAAATTTCAAACGAAATAGGTTGAAAAATGCCCTGCGGATAGGAAAGACTGGCACCAAGTGATTGGCATCTATCCGGTTGGCCTGCGTGAGAACCTGACAATTGAACTGGATATGCTCTGTGACTGCCTGTGTGAGCGGCCTGGAAATGAGGTGGGGAATCTTGAGTGGTTTTTCTCAGTTGTGTCTGCTGCTGTACTTCTGTCTAGTTTTTACTATTTTAAAAAATAGTTCCCAATTTTCACATTACAAAATTAAAGATTTATTTTGTATTTTTTTTGGCTTATAGTCAAATGTTTAAGCTAATCAAATATAATAAGCTTTGGCATCAGGTTGCGTAGGAGAGTCTTGTCAAGATTACAAGATTACAAGATGACAGAATGATTGTCATTAGATTTAAATACAGTACTATTTTTGTCGGTGTCTATGTTTAGGTGATATTTCAACTTTGCTGTGGTTGTTGTATATATGCTAGGTTTAGTCATTTTTTTTTTGTGTGTGTGTGTAAAATACTTGTCTGGTAAAATTACTATTGAAAGTTTAATGTGTAATTAATATAATTTAATAAAATTTTCTAAATTATATCCTCTACCTTGGTATATATTGTGTTAGAAGAAATAGATGAGAAATGATTATATTGTGTCTGCAGAGGTACACACTACCAACTGAACCATGAGCTGTGGGACTGCAGGCTCAAACCCATCATTACACAGGGCTATAGATGTCTCATTTGATTGTTCTGATATGATCAATTTAACACTTGTGTATGTTTCAGGGCTACATTTCTGGAGCTGAAGAGTGTAACTTGCATGGCACATACCAATGTGGAGTGTGTAAGTGTGACCAAGGGTTCTTGGGCAGCAACTGTGAATGTGGTACCAACACTCCTCGGGGAACAGGCAGCCTTGACGACTCGAGTTGTCGGGAAACAAATTCTTCTGCTATCTGTAGTGGCCGTGGCACTTGCACGTGTGGAGAGTGCAAGTGTAATGAGAGGGATGAGCTAGATGAGGTAAGTTAGAAATCTAAATATGAAAATTTTCATCCAAGATTTTTAGTCTCTTACTGTGAAAAGTGGTGGCGGTTGCCTGAAGGAGGCGAGTACAGTGTTGATAGTGTTCAACCTCCCATCCCTCTTCCTCCTGGTACTGGGAAAATTGTTCCCCATATCCTGTAATGTTTGATCAGGTCTCCCAGCCTTCAAAATTTGCACCTGAACCCATCACATTTTGCTATCTGTTGTCAACATAATGAAATGACACCGCAGGCAATAGTATCAAAACCACACAGTATGGAAATGGGTTTGATATAAGAGTGCCCAACACGGACCTCCCGCCTATTTATAAGATTTTTCATACCATAACTAACCATATTGTGTAAAATTGAGAACGAGTTAGGAAGGGTTCTTTTAAACGAGCACTGGAGCAAAAAGAGAGATTTTAGGGGAATGTTCATTTAAGCATGTAAAGTACCAATACTAGTATTACATTTCAATACTTAAGAAAAACAAGATTGAGTAACCTACCTGACCTCTTGCTGTATTGAAATTTGTAAAATTAATATGACTGTAATTGCAAAGCATAAAGGCAACCTAAAAAATAGGATCAGTGGTGTTATATTACATCTTTGATGTCATGTTTTATGTGACTTTATTGAATTATTTTAATCTTAAAACTTCTCATTTTTGACAGGTTGTAGATGGCAAGTTCTGTGAGTGTACAAATTTCCTGTGTAATCGTTTCAATGGCTTGTTGTGCTCTGGACCAGACCATGGCGAGTGTGTGTGTAATGATTGCAAGTGCAAGCCAGGCTGGACAGGGGAAGCCTGCAACTGTGAAGATAGTATAGAAAACTGCATCAACCCTGGTGAGAATTCCAAGTGTCTATATTTAATGTATGCTGAAACCTTGATTTAAGTCTAATTGGGAGAAAATCTGTTCTATCATATCAAAGTTTTTGTAGTTTTTATAAAGTCGATATATACACAGAGAATGCATACAACTAGCATACCCTGAATATATATACTTTAGTACTGTAATGATGCACTCTCTCACAATGTTTATATTCCAAGATATATCCACCTAGGAATGCCTTTCTTGAGTGCTCCATTTAATTAAAGCATCTTTTTTTCTACATACCTTTGATTTTAGAATGAGTGGGAGAGTTTCATTAATTGATCAAATAACTACATTAAGGCAGTCTAATGAAGTAATCGGTATAGGTGATGTGATGGATAGTCACGGCAGAAACATTGATGTATTCTTTCATCAGTTTCAGCAGTGATATATTTTCTCAGCAATTATAGTGTGTGTAGTTTGAAAACTTGCATTTCAAGAATTTTTAACTTGGGTAAATTTAAAGTAAAATTTGACTTAAAACATTCCTGACTGCAGAAAAATCTTTGCATTTTTTCAGCCAATGGTGAAATATGCTCTAATCAGGGAGAATGTGAGTGTAACCAGTGCAAGTGTTTTGAAAATGCTGACGGCCGCTACTCTGGCAAGTGGTGTGAGGACTGCCCGGTACGTACCATATTTGTTACTCTTCTGTAAAATTTATTTGGTTTAACTTCTGATAGTCATCAGCCTTTTAGTATTTAAGATGAATCTTTTTCTTCATCAACTTTCAAGGTATGATCAAATCTTACAAAAGACAGTTCGTTAAAGCTTGTTTTCCATTTGTTAAAACCATGTACAGTATATATTATTGGGATATATTGTCTTGAGTTAGGCTCGGTTAGGTTTGGTTGGTTTGAGGCTTCATATTCATTTGTTGAAGTTGATGTGGTAACTTAGTTCCATTACTAGATAAATGGATCCAGTGTCAGAAGTGTGTCGTTACCCCACCTGTCCTCTTGAATGTTACTCTGCATTTTTACACCAAAATCAGCAACAGACAAATAAAGTGGTACTATAACTCGGTGACTTACAAATAGTTATCTTTTGTATGCATGGTTGATAGATTAGGTTTGAGCATTTTGGTACATCATTTTCTGTCCATTGTAGCAACTCGGGAGAATGGGCTGCATTATCAACCTTCGTAGTTTATTCATTTAGGCTATGAATCAGTATTTTAGGTATTAATATAGAAATTCCAGTAGGAATTTTAAATACAGTACATAATTGAGCTCCTATGTTGCAGGTGTCCCACAGTTATCAGTACAGTATTTATGTTCCCTAAACATAACTTGGGTTTTTGCCTTTCCACTCTGTTTCTGGTCATGACAGTAACCAGATTTGAAATGCATGTATTGGCACAATATGTGCCCTAACTCAGACAGTAGCTGTTTGATTACTTTTTATTTATTGTTCCTTTTTCCCTCATCAAAATGAAGGCACACACAGGAGGAGGAAAACAGATTATGCATATAAAAAGAAATGTTTTTGTAAATAGTGGGGTGGAGTCTTGTACAGGTATTGAAATAAATGAGGAATACACTTCTCTCTTTCAATATTTTTATTTATTTATATATACAAGAGGTCTTACGTTTCTTGTAAAGCCACTAACACACACAGCTTTTCGGGCAAGTCCTTAATCTTAATTTTCCCTGGAATATAACCCGCAAAATCGTTTAACAACCTGGTACCCATTCACTGCTGGGTGAACAGAGGTGTATAGTTAAAGGTTGACTCACAGTTAATCCTCCCCGATCAGGATATGAACCCAGGCCAAATAGCTCATGAAGCGTTGGGCGATTGTGTTACAACTGCACCATGGGGGACAATATGAATACTGTACTGTACTGTATTTAGAACAGCAATACCTTTCATCACAACCTTGTATTGTAGTGGTATATACTGGTGGTGGTCTTGGTGACAGTCATGTCTGGTGATTGAGGTGACTGGTCAAGGATGGTGAGATAGTCTGTAATGATTTTTCACGAGCTGTGCATTCATTTGTAAATTGTACCCCTACTTTTGCCTTTTATTCATAGCCAATGAAAAGTGTGGCTTATATTTACACACATGTGGTAGGACAGCACTCAAATTTATTTGAAGATCAGCCTTCACTTTGTATTGACTAGTATTGAACCTTACTTTTAATTCCATATAGAAAACATTTCTGAGATGGCTTGTGTATTGGGCTAGATGTCTTGAGAAGTGGGATGAGGATGCTTTGTTCAGTCTCCCTCATCAAGTAATAGATGTACATATTTGTAGCTAACAAGAGGTATAGTATGTTAGAAGGTAAACATACTGTAGCTAACATAAGAAATTCTGTTGTAAACTTGGTTTTAAAGGTTTCTATTACTTTTATTATGAAGTCTTCATTAAAGTTAGTGATAACTACCTTATTCAGCTATTTAGTTATAAATGTATTTATTTATAACTCTAATTTCTGCATGTACCATGCAGCAGCCAGGATGAAGCAGGTATAGAGGTGTCTTGAGGTATATAAGTGTTACCATCCTTGTACTAGATCAGCGTTTGTCAACCTTTGTAGTCTTGAAATAATTCCAGGTCATACTTTAGATAAATAGACACGGATTTCATTGTCAACTGAAAGGAGACAACTTCTGTCTTTGCTCTTGATAGTAGATAAATGAGAAAACTTAAGCCCAAAAGAACTCAAAAGTACATTGCATATGATTAGAATCGGCCTATTTATCGCTGTCTCTTGTGGAACCCCAAGTTACCTTGGGGTTCTGCAGAGCCCGGGTTGGAAAACGCTGCACTAGATGTTTGACATTTCCCAATTGCCTGCCACTCTCACTGTTTTGTTACTGGTATTGGGTATCTTACTGCACACGTCTTGGAATGATAGAATACTGTACTGTAGTTTGGTTTTCACTTAGCGTGGTGTTTTTAAGGCACTGCTCAGATACAGGTACACCCGCTTTATTTCTGGATAGTGCGTATTGTTACACGGATGAGCAAGTTTGATTTTATGTGGCTATTGCTGCTACTCATACAGAGTTTTGTAGAGTTCATAAGACTTAATTGGTGTCATCTGACTGTGTAATTGTTTAATAACTTGTATATTTACAAGATTCTTTGATGAATGTTATTTTATCACTTAACCATAAGCTAAGAGGTGCAGTCATGTTCATTCTAGAAAGTCTTGAATCAAATGGAAATTGATGTGGAAAGTGCTTTAAAATAACTAGCTACCTGGTATATAGTTTCCAAAGTATTGTAGCAGATTGGTTTATGATAACACATTCCCCTATATTTTACTGGTATTTATGTTAAGGTCAATACTTGTAAGTATTTTATTGGAAAGAAAACAAGACAGTAGTTTAACTAGCTGATATTATTTCAGTTCATTATTTTCCTAGTGTATGATAGCTACCAGTTATGAATTAATATTCTACAATTACAATTTAGGAGATGGAAAAAACTTTTTATATCTTGGCACACTGGTTTTGCTTGTATTAATTTTTACTTTAAGCATCTATTATAGAAAATTTGTAGAATAGTGTATGCAACTTCAATATACAGTATATATATATACAGTATTATGTATTAAAACTAATGTGATGTTTCCCTCTCCCCGTACTTGCCTCTGCCTGCCTGCCTGCCTGCCTGGTGTGTCGTTGTTCCCTTCTCCTTTACAATGGCTTTGAACGCCATGTGTTACCTTTGCTTAATTACACATTGTGGTTGCTGCATATCACACTGATATGTCCACTACTTGCTTTCATTGTGTGGGTGGATCTATGTCCCTACCATAGACATGCAAGGGCAAGTGCGTACCATACAAGGCCTGCGTACAGTGCCAGGTGTTTGAGACTGGTGAGTTCACCCCTGAGGAGTGTATCGCCAACTGCACGCTCTTCAATGCAACACGTGTTCCTGAAGCCGGTGAGTACATGTAGCGGAAGTAATTTTTATCCATGACATGTGATTACAGCAAAGGATTTGCACTGTATATTAAAAAAAAAACCTTGTAATTTATGAGGTGATCCTTGCTGTACATATATCATGGATAATTTAGTTATAATCTCTTGGTCTGAAGACTGGTTCACGAGCCCACTTGCAGGTTCTGAGAATTTCTCACCGTGCAGGCTTATGAATGTTTAGATTGAAAGATTGTGTCCTTATTCGTAGTTAATATTGATAGCATGACTATTTCCTTGTAGCTGTGTGGCACAGACTTAAAGTGTCTGGACTTTAAGGACTGTGTACAGTGTCGTGTGTACGAGACGGGACCTTTAATTGAAGAGCCAGACTTGTGTAGTCGCTGCTCCCTTCTCTACAGCAGCATCACTGGCCGAGTCTTTGCCAACTATACAATTAATGTCACTGATTGGGTTAAAGGTATATGACAAAACAAGAGGGTTTTGATTTTTTGGCACGAAAGCATCCATTTTCTTGCTGCGCATTTGTGTGACGGAAACCGTAGAAACCATAGAGGTCTATTAAGCATTTTTGTAACTATGGGAAGCATGTGTATGTGTGATAAGTGCTTTCAACTGTTCATCATTGTCTGTGTGTCATTACTTCAGAAGTATTGTAGGTTTCATAATTTACTGACTAAAGAAAACTGAAACAGTAGACCTTGAAACTTCATTGTTTATCACACAGTTATGATATTTGAGACGAGTAACTTGCTTCTTTGTGTAGCAAACTCTTGCCTTCTTTTAAAGACTCCACAAATAATTTGGTGGGGCTTGGGACTTGTCTAGTTTTAGATTTTCTATTCATTAATATTGTTTTACTAGCTTCTTCTCGAGCAATTATTACTGTCGTTTCCATTTTGTCTTTACTCTATAAATTTGGTAAACTTTGAGCAAATTGTCAAGTACTGTTCTAGTAAAGATTGAGATAAAATTCTTGATTATTATGCCACACCGTTTCTTTTGCATGTATGTTAGATGACCTGACCTTGTGTTAGTTGACCCAACTTTGTTCTTCCTCTAATCTTGTCTCAATACATCTTCCAAGAACCTTTGGGATTTTACTTTCCTTCTCCTGTTATCTGTAACTATTTTTCTTTCCTGTTTCTTACTAGTTTTATGTAAGTCTAGTTTTCCTTGTAGGTAATCGTCTCCATCCTGTATTCACTTACTCATAGCTTTCTTATTTTCATTAAGAATATAGAATTCAAATCGAAGGAGAAATTTAGTAGAGAAAAGTGGGTAAAGCATATGAAGCATATTGATTTAAAATCAAACAATTTGCTTCTCAAGATAACCTCAAAATAGCTTCTCTAATGAGCAAAATATTTCATATTAAAACTAATGAGCTTTTACAATAGTTCCTTAAATTATACCACGGATTCTAGTGTTGATTTGCCAATTTTTCACTGGATCTCTAATTTAAATTAGTTGAGTATGTATATTCAAGTTATGGAGTGTGGATATTGTGTGTGCACAATGCCTGAAATACGATTTGCATGGGTGATCTCGGCATTAGATATAAACTAGTACCTGTACTAAAAGAAAATAATTTTTAAGTTCATCTCTTCTTATGCTCTTAAGTTTGAGAGATGGTAGATCATTAAAAGGTCTTCATGACTCGCCTCAGTTTGAAATTAATCTGAATGTACGACTGGTGATTGAGTAATGTTTTCTGTTATTATTGGCATTACTGTTTGTGTGTGTGTATATTGATTCATACTCATTCCCGATTTATTTTTAAGGCCTAATTGATGACCAGACCACACACCCGAAGATGAAGAAACAGGGACGCTTCGATCCATTGTGGACCATTATAAAGTCACATACGACTTGATAATGGTCCAGGATGGACTGAAACGTGGTACTGTAGTTTCTTCATCTTGTGTGTGGTTTGGGGATTCATATCGGCCACTTTGTGATGCGTCGTCTGCAGGGCCTTAGTGTTTTGTATTTTAGTAGATGTATGTTCAGTACTGTATAGGTAAACTTTCAGAATTAATTGTCTTGTCTGTTTTACTAATGTAGAAGAATTAAAAGGTAATTACTGTATTGTATTATACATTGCTTTAGGAACTGCAATAATCTTTATCCATAATGTTCAGAATTTTGTGTTTTAACTTTGAGTACAGTCTAATTCTGTGTATTTTTTATTTCTTATAGTTGAGGAAGAAGGTGAACGGCTATGCAGCTTCTTTGATGAAAATGATTGCCGTTTCAAGTTTGTATACGGCTACGATGAGAATAAGGAACCCATAGTACGTGTTCAGCAGACCCTTGAATGTCCACCAAAACTTGATATTCTTGGTTAGTATTTTTGTTGATGTCCTATTACGGCAAATGTTTTGCATGAGCTCCATGATAGTCAGTGTCTGCTATGTGATTCTATTGTAATTTTTTATTTGTAAGCTCTTTTCTACAAAATTAGGGCACTGGGGAACTGGAGATCTTGGGACTTGTAAATTCTTTTGACAAACATAGTTTGTGGTTGACATGAAAGTGGCAGACCCAAGAACATGTGTACAGTAATACTGTAGGTAATGTTACAATTGCATTTTATCTGAACATAATAATTTTTACACTTGGAGGTAATGTGCCTTTTCATGTCTGCTTTTGGAATCAATTTGACTAAATTTTGAGAGGTTTATCTTTGTGCCTTGGCCATATTTCAAGAAATTAGCTATTTTGCATTGACTTTGGTATATTGTTGCAAAATGTCCCAAGATAGTTGAATTTTGCATAATTTTACTGTAAAAATTCCAAGCTGTATCATGCATGACTAAGTAGGTCATTTGGTAAGTACTGTATAATGGTCTTTTGCAACAGCATCACTGGCTAATTTCCCTTTTATCTCCCTTTGCTTCAGTTTAAAGTTGTTGTTAAATTTTGAACTGCATTGTTAGGGGGATATTTGTTGCTGATAACTTACCCATGCTTAATACATACTGCTTTAGGTTTTGTGTATACATACATTGTACAGTATTGAGAAGGCATAAAATACTGAATTAATTTGGATATCTGTAATGCCTTGGAAAATTGTTTAATTACTGTGTTTCAGTCATTATTTTTGCAGTGCTTGAATCAAATGGCTTTACTTTAGCTGTACAACATATTTTTAATTCCTATAAGAAATGGTAATACAGGAGATTTTTGAACCATTGAGTGGCAGTGCTTAGAACTTTGCTCTTTTTTATTGTAATGCTGATTACAGCGTGTGTAGTTTTTATGTAGTAATAGGGTCTGACCCAAATTAATTCAGATTGATGTGCATATGCTTTTAAACTTAAGAAAATCTGGTCTACATTTTGTACAGTATTTAATGTCTTACATCTTTATTTTTCTTGAAGGAATTGTTCTTGGTGTGATCGGTGCAATTGTTGCGGTGGGACTGGCGCTCCTGCTGATGTGGAAGGTTCTCACTACCATCCATGACAAACGGGAATTTGCACGTTTTGAAAAGGAACGCATGATGGCTAGATGGGATACAGTAAGTCTTCTAAATGTTTTGTTGGTTGTATTAATTGGGATGATTTCAGACCCAACAGGAATGGCCACATGACTTACCAGTATAATGCATTTGTGGGAGTAAAAGTTGTGTAATATCCAAATAAATTTTTTGAGATTTGCGTTAATGAGAAAATTGGAAGCATGAGTGGGCATTGTATGGGAATAGAAAAACAGAATACAATAATACGGTATTAAAAAAAAACACACACACACACACACATGAAACCACGAGCGTAGCTCTCATCCTGTAACTACACTTAGGTAATTACACACACACACACACACACACACACACACACACACATATACACACATACATCATAATATTAATAATAATAATAATAATAATAATGAAGTGGTGAATTAATTCTACGCTGAAGAAAAGTTTGTGTGCTCATGATAATACTGTATTTAGTCAGTGTTTGGAAGGCAAGAAACTTTAGTATGTAGTGGATTTTGATCACCCTTTCAGAATACTGTATTGTGGAACTGATATGGGAGAGGAGAAATAAGGTAGTGTCAGGGAAGGTAGAGAACTGTTATACTATTATAGACACAGTTTTCATAATACCCTGCTTAGAATATGAAATTACTGTACAAATGTCATTATTTATGCAAATAATGTTTAGTTTTATTTTATACTGCTATAGCAAATATTCAACTTTTGTAGCTCTAGGCTAAATATCCTATTAATCTACAAGACTTTAACAAATTGTAATTTTACATTACGTAGTAACTAACACTTGCTAAAATTTGGTGTACAAGTCACTGTCTCTTAACAGAGACCATGTAGACTTGTGGGATGTTGTATTAAGTTGCCACATCTGTAGCTCTCGGTATATTAATTGTTTTATTCACTTGTTTACAGGGCGAGAATCCCATCTACAAGCAGGCGACATCAACATTTAAGAACCCCATGTATGGTGGCAAGTAAATTGCCATTTTCTTTCATCTCATTCTAGGATCTGAAAACATATTTGATATGTTAGCCTTAAAAATGCTGGAACTGGTTGCTAGTACTGTAGTTTATAATAAACGTGAATTCCGTGTTCATAGAAACTCACATGTAACATTAGCTTATGCCTTGAACCTCTTGATAATATTAGGTTAGTCCCATATATTCATATAATTGTATGTGTATGTAATGTAGTAAATGGTATATCAGGTTTGCTGGATGATCCAGTGTGATATGTGCCAATTGTAGTGGAAGTTTTATCAAATTCAGTACTAAACCTATTTTTTCTCATGTTATAGACTGGCATTTTCAGATGTATCTTTGTTGTATTTATACTTAGTTATTAATATACAGTATAACTTAGTGATATATACCAATATTAAACAGTGATATATAATACTGCTCCATATTTGCACAAAAAACTGACAAAACTTACTACAAAGCACTTTTGTAGTTTGAAATTTTCTAATGATCACAGTATAAGTACAGAAAAGACCATTGATACTAAAATGTAATAAAATTATCAAATTATTAAGTAAAGCTCTCTACTTATATATTGTGCTATATCCTTTATATCCTATGGATGTAAAAGTAACAAGATTGGATTAAAAATGGCTAACTTGTGGGTTGGTATGGGAAAGAGTACGTTAACACCTAATGTGTTTCATAAGGCTTTAATTTGTCTTGTTGCAAATTTGATGAAAATGTATGTATAACTATCTATGCATTTTTTTTTAATGAAAATGCATTGGAAAATGAGTGTGAATGTATCCAAGTTTGCAATGGAAAAATGTTTGATATGAAATTTTTGTATATAATTAGCTCTAAAAGGTGCTTTCAGTTTTTAGTGTAACTTTATTTTATATAATGCTGTACTTGTTATTTAAAAATGTATAATTATATTTAATACAAAAATATACCATATTTACTGGGATAGTTTTGAAGCTTTACTAATGTTAAATATAATACAATTTTATATTGAAATAGAACTAACATTAAAAACCAGTTGGTCAAATGTAACTGCATTGTTTGGGAAACCACATTGTTTATAATTTCTAAATGCAATGCCTCATTACAGTACTAGTACTTGTAAGTTATTTAGAAAATGTTGAAATTCATCAGCAATTTTTATATTTCTGATCATGAAGCCAAAGTTTGTGGACAATCAAAAGATGTGTAATATTTGGTCACAGTGGAGGCAGCTACTTTGTTTGTATCTCATGTATTTACAGTATTCTGTAATGACAACTTAATGCTGTTTTTCAGCAAAATACACCTTGTATAGTGCGATAGTAATTAATACATATGTACAGCAACTGTATAATTATTTAATAAATTGAACTACTCTCTTCTGTTTAATTGTCTTATATGTATTTGTATGCTCTTCCAGAATATATATGTAAAGTACAGTAGTTATAATGTGTGATACATTTGCTTGCAAGTAACATGTGGAATAATCAGAGGGCACTAAATATCACTAAAGGATTCCAATATGAGAACAGAAATGCATAAGGTGAACAATATCAAAAGAATTGATTCACCAAGAAATCCATCAAGGGACAAGGGACGACCGGAAAGCAAGACACATGCTCGTCTTGGAAGTCAGGACATTCAACAAAGATGAGCACGACTGTAAGAAGGACAATGCAGTTTGAACAAAAAGGAGCAGAGCGGCACTCCATTAGGTGTCCGTGAGTGAGCATGTATGGCATATACGTAACCTTGCCAGAGCCATTTCCCACCGTCGGTTATAGTGGCAGGAGGAAGGCCATGGGGACACACTACTCTGAAAAGCATGCAGTTTATCAATGGCAGAAGACAACAACCCTGCCAATGGGCAAGGATGGAGGAATGAATAACTGGGTAAAAGTCGGAATAAGGAATACTTTTACAGAAGGGGACAGGTGCGGATAGCTTCTAAGCAGCGTCCGCACACTCATTTAAGGACACACTAGGGGGGGGGGGGGGGGGTAGAAATAGCCTAAGCTATTCTATCACTTTGAGATGTATTTCTTTCTCAATAAACATACTTGAACTTGAGGACACACCAAATATGGCTGAGAACCCAGCAAAACTCCACTGTCTTAAATCTACTGAAGATAAGAAACAGGCAATGTTGAATTTCGACTACCACAGGATGGACTAGATTAAGGTACTCCAGAGCCAGAAGGGCACTGCGAGAATAAACTACAAAAAAAGAATTGACAGCAAGAAAGTAGTTGACGAAGAGCATATAGAATGGCATCTTCATGGCAGAACTTAATGCTAGTCTCCAGAGGCAGGCAACACATAGGTTTGGTCAGGAAAAACAAGAGTAGCCTATACCGCCTGCAGATTTAGACACATCGGTAAAGATAGAAATGAAGTGAAAGTGTGAAGAAAAGGTTTCAGAACTGTAGGAGTGGGTAAAAGCTTTAGTCATGTGGGTCAAGATTTTACAAAATTCAGGAAGGGGAACCCTCCACTGGGGCCAAGACAGAATGACACGAGGGGAAATATTGGTAACATGAATCAAAGGAGCATTTTGTAAGAGAATTGTACAGAAAAAAGTGGTGAAGGGGAACAGGAACCACAGGAGGGGTAAAGGTCAAGGCACAATATAAGCAAGAGTGAGGGGTGTTGTAAGGACCATGCAAGATAGCGATGACATTAGCAACCATGGCAATACTGTAGACAGGACGCCAGTTTCAATATACAGGCTTAGGGGTAGGAATCGAACTTAAGACACCAGAGCCGAGGCATAACCCATTATGGTACAGAGCGTCAAGACGGCGAAGAGTGGGAGGAGAAGCAGACAAGTAAGCAGGGCAACCATAATCGAGTTTAGACAAAACATGAGAGGAATGTAAAGAGGAGCGTGTGCCTATCAGCTCCCCAAGAAGTATGGGACAAGACCTTAAGTTATGGGCCTTAGAGCATTCAACTCGGAGGAAAGAGATATGGGGCGACCAAGATAAACGAGTGTCAAAAGTTAGCCTGTAAAACTTAGCAGAATCTTTGTACAAAAAGGGCTGACCATAAAGCAACCGAGGGGGATGAATGACCTGCTTCCGAGTAAATATAGCACAAGTTTTAGTTGTAGAGAACCTGAAGCCATGATTGTTGGCCCAAGACGACAAGGCATCAATCGCAAGTTGAAGACATTGAAGGAAATGCGAATCACCACCTCAACAGGAGAGGGTAAGATCGTCAACAGAGCTGAGAAGATGCCAGAAGGAAGGTAGGAAAGACCATCATTCAGGGCAACCAGGAAAATAGTGCTCAGAACACTACCTTAGGGTACACCTTTGCATTGCCAAAGAGGCAGAGAGAGTGGTACCAAGCCTCACTCTAAAGGAATGACTAGAGATGAAGCCTTGGAGGAAGAGGGAGATTACCACGAAGGTCAAAAGAACGAAGTTTGGACAGAATACGAAATCTCCAGGTAGTGTCGTACGCCTTTTTCAGATCAAAAAGGACAGCAACAACAGAGATCTTCGCAGCAAAACAGTACGAATATAGACCAAGTTCACCAAGACATCAGTCATGCTGCAGCACTTGCAAAAACCGAACTGAGAAGGGAAGAGGTGGCGGTAGTATTCCAAGAACATCAGACGGACATTGACCATATGTTCAGAGTTTGCAGACACAACTCATAAGGGCAATGGGGCGTAAGTCCTTAGGGGATGTACCTAGAGATTCTGGTTTCCGAATAGGGAGAACAACCGCATCGAGCCAGTCCTTGGGGGCTGACGACGACTCCCAGATACAGTGATACAGATTCAATAAATACTGATGGCGTAATGGCTTAGTGCCGTCTCCTAATAATTAACTTACCCCGAGAGAAATATGGTTGCCTATTATGAAGAAGAATAAATTACATTCTGTAACTTCCGTCCATGCCTTCCTCTTGTTACCGAAACAGGAAGAAACATCTAGCTAGGTCATTTACTGTATTGGCCACACACAAGTACTGTAACTTGTGGGCACTTAACAGAACAGAGACCTGCACTATCAAAACTACATTCTTCCACTAATAGTCAGTAGAACATCTGCTAACAGGGTACATTTAATACACACAACTTGTCAAAATGTATTTATTCAGATTTGCATAATTGTCAAAATGTATTTATTCAGATTTGCATAAAATGTACCGATATTTTAAAAGTGGAATTTTTAAACAAAATAAAATATAACAAAAAAAAAAGCTGCATTTATAGTAAAATTTATAAAACTTTTACACTTTTAAAGGCATCAGTATGATAATTAAACAAATAGATGTTATAGTGAATAATTATCAGTAGTAAGTAAATATCAATCATAAGTAATTATCAATAATACGTAATAATCAATAAGTAATGATCAAAAAAGGTGCCAAACCTGGGAGACTATCACTATCACTAAACATAAGCTGTTACAGATTAACAAAAATTATATTTCTGGTCAATAACTATCAGGAGTACCTTAAAATATTACAAGAAGGTTTACAAGCACATCAAAATATTCACCACTACTGTATAGTACTACCATAATTAATAACTCGAATCTGTTAACAGTTATTACCAAGGCTTAATTTAGCTTAACAAAAATTTTGTTTTTGTCATGCTAAATTGTTTATACAAATGTCTGGATTAGGAGCATGATTTGATCATCTAGCTCTTATGTATTATCATATGTAGAGCATCTACAATGGTATGTTAAAGGCACAACATCACCTACATGAGAGTTGCTTCAGTAAGGCACATACGGGAAGGCACAAGTTTCCTTGAAAGGGAAGACGTGATCCGCCTAACGTCACTTGCTAAACAGGTCATGTGCGAGTATAACAAAATGGAGACAATACATGCACATAACCTCAGTTAACTTACATATTGATATAACATTAAAAACAAATGGATATAGGCTACCTACTTAAATTTGCTAAAATAGTATACTGTATGGTAAAAGGTTATGAAACAACAAACTAAATTCAACAAGGTTTAGCAAATGGATTATTTAAATATAATCTATAATACAGTTTAAGCATTAAGCAGGTTGAAGCTTCAACTTAAATGCAACATTATACTCATTTTAGCTACAACTTATTATATGCTAGCTCAATATATTTTACTTAGACATTATATATATTTCATACACCACAGCTAGTGAAAATATATTCACTAATAAACTAAAATTACTTGCCTCTTCTAAAACAATTCACAACATACAGGAAAAATACTTTTATCTACTTTCTGCATATCTAGTAC
>WNGS01001312.1:56981036-57038619 GCA_020271785.1 Procambarus virginalis
CTACCATTTTCCTGTACTGAATGTGGTCATTATGAGAATGGGGCTCTGCGCAAGCATCAGTTATCCATTTGTCATGCAAAAGCAGTAGTGAGGTAAAAGATCAGTTGAAGGACATTATCGTTGCGCAACAATAAGCCCTTTGCTGTTGGGCCTCTCAAGCTTCCTAAGTGTCAGCAGTGTGACAAAGTTTTTCAGTACCAGTCACAGTTATATATACACCAGAAGCAAACACACTGGTGAACGCAGTTTCTTTGCGATACTCTGCAGTTATCGCACCAATATTAAGGCTGCACTGGAGAGGCACATAATGAAGCATCTTGATGGTGAGCCTCCAAAGAAATCTGCAGGCAAAAAATCTACAAGGAATAAGGTTAAAGAAAGTGGCCAACCATCGTCTTTGTTGACTGTGATGAGATAAACAATGACGTTAGCTTGGGAAAAGTAAAAAAGAGAAAAAAGAGGGGTTCAATGAGGTCCAAACAACTTCTGCTAAATAAGTGCCTTCCATTATATAATAATTTGTGCCTTCAGAGGGACCATACCTATTGTATTAAAATAACATGTCTTCCTTAAGAATTTCCAGACTTAGGTTATAGATTTTATGTAGAGCAAGTAAATTTAGACTGGTGCTTATATATTTTAAATAAATTGTGCTGTATTTATTATACAAATAGGCAATATAAAGTTTTGGCTGTTAAAAATACTGTATTGTTAGATGTAGAGTTTGTTGCATGATCTTTAAACAAGAGATTATTTTTATATTAAGTAAAGATAATTGTTCAACATTATGCAACTAGTTATATTCAGAATGAAAAGCTCCAGTACCCATCCAAAGAGAAGTGACTACAAAATGATAAAGCTACGGTAATTATAGTACTTGCTTCCTCTTGATATTTTCGCGGCCTGGAAGACATTTTGATTAACTAGATATAATTTGAAAGCACCAAGGAAACCAAGAATATATCGCCTGGCACAACCCAGTATATCTCACAATACAAACATTATTATGACAAATCAACTGACAAATCAAAGTTTTACTATAATACACAGTATTCACTATAGTATACGTAACAAAAAAAGAAGTTAGCATACCCATGCCATGTGATTCTGTCATGACGCCAAGTAAGGAGGCACTGTCCTGTGAAGGAGTTGTCATATCAATTTCCTCCTGTCCAGGCGTTGTGGGCACCAATTCATCATCGTCGTCATCGTCATCTTCATCAATTGTCTGACTTAGGCTAGCTATACGCCATTCATCAGTCATCTGAAAGTTGTAGAAAAATTAAATTAATTTAATACAGTATAGGACAAGCTAAGGTCAATTATGTCACTTTCAGCAAGGAAACCAAATCCAGTGTTCACCAAAAATTTACTCTTTAGGGCTGATGTGCAATAGGTGTCCTTTGTGAAACTAAATCAGTGTGGCCAACAACAGGGAGCCACCGAGGTCTCGCCAAAAAAAAGGATTCATTTACATTCAACACTGGTTTTCCCAATCATACCATATACTTTCTAAAAAGTCAATACCCACACAGTTGTGATTATGCACCTAATTTGAACACAAACTTTCTCAGGTGGCCGAGGACCAGCAACTTTATCCTAGGCCTATAGATGGAGATCTTTTTCAACATGAGCATCAAATATATCACTGAAAAGCTCTTTGCCTATTGATATATAGAATATGATACAACTAGTTATGTTTTGACCGTAGCTGCTCTGAAGTGATGGCCTTGGATGATCGTGATCAGGTTACAAATGATGTAGTGTCAAGAGTGTATGCTTAACACTGATCACAGGCAATGATGCAATATTCCTACCACCATAATCATAAAATTGTGTACTCTTCTTCAGAGGTAAACAATGTCCAGCTAATATTATCTTATTTCCTAGACTTAGAGCAATACATGTGCAACTGTTAAACTGAATGACAATCTTCTGTCCATTTTGAAGGCCTATTCATATTCACAGATTATATACACACAATTTGACAGAAAACAAGCTTTGTCGAAATATGTGAACAATTTCATCATACCTGTCCTTAGGTTACATAAAGTTCATTGTTCACTCAACTGTCAAAATAATCTTGAACAAGTACTGCACATTTTCAACACCTTAAAACATCAACACACATCCCAATATTATCAAACTACAGTAAACATTTTAGTTAGGCATTCCTTAGTGATATATTAGGCCTCATAAGCTACGTTTTAAACGCCTTTTATAAGTATGTTGCCGTATTGTTATACTCTGTTACAATGCATTTTCATTTGTATTTTACGGAGCTGTCAGTAGACACTAATGGGGGGAACACCACTCGCGGCGAGCCATCATATACAGCCACACATGCACATACACCTGTCACAGCTGCCGCTCTCATCAATGTTACCTTCACGGAAATATTTCAGGCCTAGGCCGAAATTATTTAGGCGTGGGTCGAAGCCTGCGGGAGAAGCCTCGGAGGCGTTAGGTACTGTGGCGGTGGTGGTGCAGCGAGGCGGTACTGTTGAGGTACCGCGGGTACACCTGGAGCTGGTGGGCAAGGCAGTAGAGGTACTGGGGAGGGGTAGTGGAGGAGCAGGGAGACGCCCGGCAGTACTGTGAGGTACTGGAGGTGGCGCGCTGCACCTGCGTCGACTCCCCCAGTCCTAACAAGTTTTGTTTTGATATGGCGCCTCGGGTCACGTGACTGCCTGCCTCCTAGCAGCAGTTACAAGTCCAGTCTGCCTGTTATTGCAGTCAAATATATAAAAAATATATATATACATATATTTATATATAGCAAACGTTACAGAGGGGGAACAAATAACTGCCTATTCAGATTTGTATTATATTTAAATTTTGATTTCCATTACTTGTATTTGTGCACAGATGCATCCCAGCAGTATTTTTATTTTGTATATATATTTTCTTTTTACGTAATAGCCACCATCTCCAATGTTTATAATAATAATACTAATTATTATTATTATTATTATTATTATTATTATTATTATTATTATTATTATTATTATTATTATTATTACGTATGTAATAATTTACATAAATGTAGTTAGTTTAGTTCATTTGTTATGCACCCCATACCCATCCTGTGGGCGGTAGTGGAAAGGGTGACACGGGCACCGACATGACACACTGTGGGTGACACGGGCACCGACATGACACACTGGGGGTGACACGGGCACCAGCATGACACTGGAGGTGACACGGGCACCAACATGACACTGGGGGTGACACGGGCACCAACATGACACTGGAGGTGACACGGGCACCGACCTGACACTGGGGGTGACACGGGCACCGTCCTGACACTGGGGGTGACACGGGCACCGACCTGACACTGGGGGTGACACGGGCACCGACATGACACTGGGGGTGACACGGGCACCGACATGACACTGGGGTGGTAGATATGGAAACGATATGGTAAACGATATGGAAGAAAATGCAGAATAGAACCAGTGAAGAGCAGGGGTGCCATAGGCACAATCAGAGAACACTGTATAAACATCAGAGGTCCACGGTTGTTCAACGTCCTCCCAGCAAGCATAAGAAATATTGCCGGAACAACCGTGGACGTCTTCAAGAGGAAACTAGATTTATTCCTCCAAGGAGTTCCGGACCAGCTGGGCTGAGGTGGGTATGTGGGCCTGCGGGCCGCTCCAAGCAACAGCCTAGTGGACCAAACTCTCACAAGTCAAGCCTAGCCTTGGGCCGGGCTTAGGGAGTAGAAGAACTCCCAGAACCCCATCAACCAGGTAATCAACCAGGGGGTGACACGGGCACCGACATGACACTGGGGGTGACACGGGCACCGACATGGCACTTGGGGTGACACGGGCACCGACCTGACACTGGGGGTGACACGGGCACCAACATGACACTGGGGGTGACACGGGCACCGACATGACACTAGGGGTGAAACGGGCACCAACATGACACTGGGGGGTGACACGGGCACCAACATGACACTGGGGGTGACACGGGCACCGACATGACACTAGGGGTGACACGGGCACCGAAATGGGAAGTTACTTAGTCTATATATTATCATATTTGTATTGTACTTTTTATTATGAATTAGTACTATTAAAAGTCCCCCATGCGTGCCGTGTTTCTTTTAACTCAGAAAATATAACTATACAGTCAAAATATAATTTAAAAAATTCAGATATTCTATTCAGATAATATGAGTTCTATTGACCAAATTTACACACTGTCTGACAAAATTAAATTCCCAAATGAGCAACTCATTAACCTAGCTGTCGATAATTAATTCATATAGTTACATATATTATTTATATTTAGAGTGTTACAAGGTGGAGGACCTAATTGTTACTAAGTACAAAATACGGATAAGCTCAGTTGACTTGCATGTGCCTACATGTACAGCTGTCCCGTAACTCAAGTGTGCAGAATGAATTTAACCCTTAAAGCCTTACAACATTTGAGATTAAGTGTAGATGAAGGAAGGAATTATCAAGGGAAAGCGCCAAACCATTATGGCTATATAGCACTTGGAAGGTTCAGGATAAGAATTTGGGATGGGACGGGGGGAAGGAATGGTGTCACTTGGACGGTCGGGGATTGAACGCCGACCTGCATGAAGCGAGATCGTCGCTCTACCGTCCAGCCCAAGTGTAGATGAGTTAGGGGGATTTTTAACTAAGTTATGCAATTACGTCTACTGCCAGAAGTGGGTCATATCACTTTGGAGGTTTCCGGCCGAGCAACCTCCAATCGCTTGTAAGATAGTAAGTAAATTCAGGCAATGGAACTCATAAAATATCTGCATTTTTTAACATTATATTTTGACTGTATAGCTATATATCTATGCCAAGCTTATTTTTTACATTTTGCTTCTTTTTAATTGCTTTAAGTATATAATTTGCGAGCCATGCGTGGATTAATTGTTAAATCTTGTGATGGTCTGTTGAGAACGTCGAGAGGATATTGTGCGTTGTAGCAACTTAATTATCATTATAATTATAATATACAATTGATGTTATGTATCTCATGTAAGCATTAAGACTTGCCTAAGACAGTGTGCATGTGCGTTAGTGGTTGTGTGAGATTATTTCACGTACTATCAATCCCATCTCTGCTGTAAAAGCCGCAATATAAATATATATATATATCAGGAAATTAGAGATTGGATGACAGAAGAGCAGTTACTGACACTCAGAGGCCATAAAGCACGAGTCTAAAGGCTTATGACATGTTTAGAACTGACAATTGTATGTAGAGGCAACATAAGACATCCATTAGACAGTGTGACATTGTAATTGCCAGAATTAGGTTGGGATGCCGATATCTCAGGTAGGTGGCTGCAGGTAATGAATCCCTCTAATGGTAAACATTCCAATTGTAAACTGTATGAATAAGAGCTGGGACATACTCTCCAACACTATGGCTGTGATTGCTCTGTTATAAGTGATTTCAAACCAAATGGTATGAGGTACTTTGAGCTCTGTAATTACTTCATACACTCACATATATTGAAAGATATTCTTGTGCTGTAACCAGCTTTTGCTAGTGGAGATCAGCCTTATATTTCATGTTTTCTCCTAGTTCCATGTATGACTAACTATTCTGTGAGATGGGAATATTAGAAGAATTTATAGCTAGTTTTTTTTTATCTACATTGTGTAATTATATATAAATCATATATATGTATGACATAGATTAGATAAATATATAACAGTGTACCAAAAGTTAGCAGACACAGGGTATGGTGAGTTAGAGTAATATACATATATAACCAACCATCATGCTATGAGATGAGGATAGTGGAACATTATATAGCTGATTACTACCTATGCGGGGAGTTCATATAGACTAGGGTACCCTTATTAATTATCAAAACAAACCATTTTCTTCAATCATTTGAAATAATAGAAAACGTAACATTCTGTCTCTGTTTCACATTTTATCCTAAATAAATTAAAATACAGAAAACGTATCTACAAAATGTTCAGTATTAAAAAACCCATATTAGGGATGAGAAGAAGTCTATAGCAATTATTGAAGGGAATACACCAATTGGATAGGATGCAGCAATGACGTCACGCAGTTGTTTGTTGTCCATTTTTAGCAGAGTTGCTCGCCGCTGTGCCTCAATTACCACCCCTTTTCCACCCTTTGCCATGCCCTTGCCCACCCAGTGGCTGGACTAGGGCACACTTCCGTCCCGGCCAACGCATCAGGTGAGCCCAAGTGCCCCGGAGGGCGGGGAAATAAGGCGAGGAGAGGTGATCCAACATTCATATGCTGATGAAGGTGGGCAACGCCTGGCTGCTGATGGCCACTCTCACACACACACCTTCTGGGAAGTTGACTCACACTCGCAGCTATTTGCCTTCCATGAGCTCACTTCGGAAGTCAGTTTGGCTGCTCGCTTTGTGAAGTGGTGTTGGTGGAGGGGATCTGGCTCGTCCTTCGTTGCAGATCTGCTCCTGTGAGCCCTGTGAGCTCCGAGAGCCTGATCCTGCGAGTCTGATCTTGAGCCCTGAGTGCCTGCTCTTGTGAGCCCTGAGAGCCTGCTCCTGAGAGCCTGCTCCACGCCCCACCTGAGGTAGTTGTGAGCGTTGTTGCCTCATACACCAGCAGGAGTATTACTGCTCGACCATAGCCCCTGTGACTGTAGTGAGTGCTACTGTAACTGAATTCTTCTACTCATTTTTTTAAAGTTAAATTGGTCTGAAAATGTCAACAGTACTATTGCAGATAGCTTCATACAGTTAAATGTCCTGTGCACTCTCCAGCTTACTCATAATTGGAAATTTCTGTTCAGTACTAGCCTAACATCCTAATGTAGTAATATGTAGGCTTTACCTAGCAAAATGTGTTGTGCACCCCATACCAGTCCTGTGGGCCAGTACTGGAAAAGATTAGAAGTGCACGTAATGGGCTCGGAATCTGAGCCCCAAAATTTTCCTGATGATTATCTTGAACATTTCTTCAAAACCTGGTTACACAGTTCAATTTATACATCAACAAAGATGTATAAGATATGATTCATCTTATAGTTTCCCCTAGTCAAGGGCAAGATGCCTGTTTGGCTTATCAAGGTTTCCCTAGCCTAGTTAAGGACCTTTCCCGCCCACTACCCAGCCAGTCCACCGACAGTCTCGCTTCATGTAGGTCAACATTCAATCCCCGACTGTCCAAGTGGTTGGGCATCATTCCTTCCCCCCCCCCCTGTCCTATCCCCAAATCCTTATCCTGTCCCCTCCGTGTGCTATATAGTTGTAATGTTTGGCACTTATCTTGCTAGTTCCCTTCCCACCTGCCAGCCAGCTAGTTACCCTATTCATCTATCATCTAGCCAGCCCACTTGCCTGCCTGCCTGCCACCCACCCACCTACCAACCAAAAAGTTAACTATCCAGCCAGCCCACCCACATGCATTCTGTTGCTCTATTGAATACAGGTTCTGTATCACTAAAAAGTTACCAACATTTTAAACCTCTGGATTCAGCGGAATCCGGATTTAATGACCTGGGGTACAGCCCCCCCATAGGTCGTTAAATCGAGTGTATACATATTTTTATTTTATAGTACAAAAAAAATGCTTAATAATATGGAGAATGTCTTGAAAACCAATGTACGAATTGCATTTTTTTTCTATATTTAAACAATATTATGTAAGTGTAGTAGATGGTCATTCTTCTGTGTAATTTATTGAATGACATCTTGGTTTTGCTTCTGGGTTTTAGATTTTAGCATACCTCAGGTGGCTTCCTTCTCGCCACACCTTTCTTTCACAACAAAATGTATGAAGTTTAGACTGTATAAATAAGTGGTTGACAAACCATTTAAACCTAAAATTACCACTTCAGTGTACAGTATATTCCTTGGAACACATTAGTCAATCTCCTCATCTGTTTTCATGGAACATTAGTATCGTTTGCCAATTTCTTAACACTGACTATGGCCCCCCCNTTTATACGCTCTATTGGTTCGGTTTTATAAGGGTATATTGGAAGCATTTTATACTGTATATTGCAGGGTTTTATATTATATATTTAGTAGCCACAGTGCATATAATTCTTAGTGGTACATGTTTAGTCTTGTGAAGTTCAAACTGTGTTTGTGCTAAGAATTGTGGCTTACTTTGTCGAACGTGGCCTGTAAGCCAAATATGCCAATGGGGTTACTGTCAATTATACACAGTCATCTTGACAAAAATCACTTTCCAGTTAAAATTATAGATACTATTTACTGTAGTTAGATTTGGTTATGCCAGGTTGAGTTATGAAGGGCTAGGTTAGGTTTTAAGGTGAGTGAAGGTGAGCAAACTACGGTTTGGTAAAATCATATAAAATAATTCAACAAAACTTGTTTTCTGTTTGCTAAAAAACAATAGGTATTGTTAGGTTAGGATGCATTAGTTTAGGCTTGGTTAGGTTTTGAAATCAAGAGAAACGGCTGATTTATTACAACGCGCTGTTTGTATCCCTAGATATCCTCCTTGAGGATTCCTTTTTTGATTGTTTTCATGTGATTGAATCCTATATAGGTGTGATATAATCCTCTATAGGTGATTTAACTTTGTATGGTTTTAGATGTAGGATAAGTTTATTCATGGGCTGTTTGCTATACCTCATTGTACTGTATACCTAAATGTATAGTTTAGGTTACTTCAACTTTCTATATACAGTATATTTTTAATTTTGTCTTGCCTGTAGACTTAATTTAAAGATTTTTTTTATTTACAGATTAGTAAGGTAGTTATGATGCAGCACTGAAGTAGTAGAAATAAATCAGATTATCCATTATTCCTGTTGCCTGACATAAAATAAAATATCGTGAGAGTCAAGATGGCAAGTGTGAGGGCTGTGAGTGCCTTATGTCGGGAAATGAGAGCCATCACTCTAAATTCAAGAATGATTTTGGCAACTACAGTATCTGCTCAGACTCACTCCAGCAGGTAAGAAATATTTTCTTATCAATATAATTATATATATATATATATATATATATATATATATATATATATATATATATATATATGTCGTACCTAGTAGCCAGAACGCACTTTCAGCCTACTATGCAAGGCCCGATTTGCCTAATAAGCCAAGTTTTCATGAATTAATATATTTTCTCTAATTTTTTTCTTATGAAATGATAAAGCTACCTAATTCTTTATGTATGAGGTCAATTTTTTTTATTGGAGTTAAAATTTACGTAGTTATGTGACCAAACCTAACCAACCCTACCTAACCTAACCTAACCTATCTTTATAGGTTAGGTTAGGTTAGGTGGCCGAAAAAGTTAGGTTAGGTTAGGTTAGGTAGGTTAGGTAGTCAAAATACAATAATTCATGAAAACTTGGGTTATTAGGCAAATCGGGCCTTGCATAGTAGGCTGAGAAGTGCGTTCTGGCTACTAGGTACGACATATATATATATAATATATATATATATATATATAATATATATATATATATATATATATATATATAATATTTGTTGTGTGTTGGATATATTTTATAAGCAAACAAAATAAGGGATTGTCATCTTCATGTGATCACAATATTCTGAGATGGATTACAATTATTTCACTAAGCTAAATTTTAATTCCAACCTGTCATATAAAGGACAACTGCATAGAGAACTTGTCTAAAGAGATTTGAGCACACCTAGTACAGTATAGTTCTCTCACTCTAGCCTCAAAATCATATTTTCAAAATAAGAAAGGCCCATATTTTACTGAATTAAAACCTCTGCAACTGGAAATAAAAAACAAACCATTGAATTACAGGAAGCTAGCAGCTAGTCAAGGTTCACACATTGTTCTTGGGGATTTTTCCACATTCCGTTACATTTCAGAGTACTGTACATTAATTCAAATTGCAGGTCAGGGGTTTCAAGATCCGCCATATCAATATGCCTGCACCTGGTGATCGTAAAAATTACCGCTACAAAGTGCACTTCCCAGAGGATGGACAATATACTATTAAGCATCTCAAAACTACTAAGCTAGGGGGACGTGATCCTGAAACAGGTACAGTATTTTATTAACTTTTTTTCTCACTTATTTTGTATGTTTTTAATCAAATTGCATTAGTGCAGTATTTTCATTACTAATTTCATGTTTCTAAATCAAATTGTATTATGTAAATGTGCAAGGTATGGAGTGCAAATTTCAGTCAACTGCAACATTGAGGATATTGTACTGAGATGGTTTTTACATGTTGAATGAATGGATGGTGATCATATGATAGTAGAGGGTACCTGGTGGTGCCTGGCCAACCCATAAAATGTTGCACTATATAAGTGCTGGTAGCTCCCAAAATGCAGGTCTACCATCAGAACATTTTGCTTGTCAGTATCTGAATTGTGTAATATCATGAACATATGATAAAACTCTATAGACTTGGCATAAATTTCATCTTCATCGACTTCATGAAGGGGAAACGGGCATTTGGACCAACCCCCCTCCTTTAATTGGTGCATAGACAATTGTAACGATAGTATATGAGGCCAGGCATATCAAAAGCTAGGCATAGGCAAGTACTGTATTCATTAAACCACTCTGGATAGTTAGATATATCGGTTACCAACCTGGAGATGCATTTTACTCTCCCTTGTGCAATTATCCCACTAGTTATACGTCAAAGACTTCTGGAATTTTTTAATTGGCTGTTCTTCTACACATCAGAATAGACATAACTTGATCAAGTTTAGTGTTATGAATTCCATTGCGGAATTATACCCAATAATTTCTTGTGCACTTTTTTTTTCTGCAGGTCGTATCATTGTGGGAACATTGGGAGGCGGAGCAAAAAGAAATTATCGCTGGATTGACTGGTTTAGGACCGGCCCCAAAGATGGTACCTTTCTGGAAGAACGGGTTATAAGTGTCTTGTATGACCCCAACCGTACAGCTCGTATTGCTCTTGTAGGATGTGGAACTAATTTAAGGTAAGATTTTTTTGTTTTTAATTAATTTTGGACTTCATTTAATGAACATATCAGTGCTTTATTGCTGTTACTCTGGTATTTTTATTATCGATTCATATCTTTTCATATCTTATTTTCCCATAAAACTCATATTTCTTGAGGATGATTTGTGCAAATTTTCTTAAGAGAATTCTAGTGGATAATTTGCCCCATTAATGAGAAGAGAATCATTCGATTTTGTGTGTTTGTGGCAATTACACCTGGTTTCTGCTTCCTGTGAGTAGAGTGCAGCTGGGTCTCGTAGGTGACCTTTCTTATCCTTGGCTGCATATGCCCTCATGAGTATTCCAGGTTGGTGTTCAATGTTTGCCTAGTTCCAGCATCTTGTAATTACCCAAGTGTAGTTACAAGATGAGAGCTACGCTCGTGGTGTCCCGTCTACCCAGCACTCTTTGTCATATGACGCTTTGAAACTACTGACGGTTTTGGCCTCCATCACCTTCTCACTTAACTTGTTCAAACTGTCTACCACTCTAAGTTTCAGGTCTCTTGTGTGCCTTCCTGTTTGCACATAAATGCTATATGCTTAGTGCTTTCTCCTGATAATTACCTTATCTTCCTGTTTGCACGGTGGGCTCGGTAGCGGATATTTCTTGTTCCTTGTGTAGTTTTGTGTAGGTGTTCTTGGCTTGGTTGTTATAGCTTCCCCTTCCATACCTTACGTTGCAATTGCTGCCATCATTGTTTGTTGAAACAAAGCTGCTCTTTGGGATGCAGTAGGCCTCTTGTCTTTGTTAGTTTGTGTTAAGCCTGTGCCCTCCATGTGGCTGTTGACCTCAACAACTGCAGGTCCCCATCCTATCCTTGGTGGCCCCACTTTTTGAGCACTGGGCAGGCTGTAGCTTCCTTGTGTGCTTCACCAATAGCCTCACTATTGCCATTGAAGTTCTAGCTGCCATAGATATCTGCACTTTTAAGTGCTCTGTGCATTCTCTTCTAAATTTCCTGCTTTTCCTTCAGGTTTTAGCTTCATTAGACTTTAGCTCATGTGTCCCTCACGTTTCAGGTGAGTTGAGCAGCTGTTGCAATATGTTGGGCCCACTTTTTGTTGATAAGATGTGTGTCTTCTTTAGATCTAGATTTGTTCCTTTATCGGCAGTGAATCTTTAGGGTTTCCTGTGGCATCTGTGGCTTTCTGCAGTTTCCTGTGGACCTCTCTTGTCCTTGTTGGAATTTGAGGTTTCTTCCCTCACCTATAGGGGTAGGATGTGGCCCTGGCATTGTCTGGCATTCCTGCTCTGTTGGGGATGGCTCAACAAGGCCTTGGGAAAAGTGGTGTGTGTCTCTTTCATTGTTTTGGCCTACCTGCTCACTCCTACAGTGGGTCATACTTGCAGGCATTTGTTCTGGCCATATTTTTAGGCTGCTTATGAGGGTTCTCATAAGCCCTTCTCCATGTTTGTTGTCTCTTCCCTCAGTTTTGCGGGACATTCCTCCATTGTCTTTTCTCCTAGTCAGTTTTTTTTGGCTCTTCAACCTACTTCAGTTGGCTGGTTTCCCCCTCTTTTGTGTCTGCTTCAGGAGTGGAACATACAGCAGACTTTCCCACAATGTGCTGTGTTATATGGGGTGTTCCCTCCAAATTTAATTTTTCACTAACCATGTTTGGATTTCACTGTCCCTTGGTGTCATGTAGTCTCATTACCCTGGTTGAGGGTTACTATTATCTGTGTGTGTTTACATTTCTTGATAACACATTCAGCTGCTTTGAATGTAAACAATGCTTGCTTCTGCCATCAGTCAGTCAGCTGATGAGCCCTGGTGCTGCTCTATTTTGCCCTAGTTCTAGGTTTTTGTCTTGATTGCCAGACTGTAGGCCTGATGGTTCGGGGCTACATGCCCCAATTTTTTCGTAGGCCATATACCCAATGTGGAGATAAGATAAAATAGCCTGGTTTGTGATTCCTAAAGTTTGCATTACTGTACCATACACTTCTGACCTTTTGGTTGTGACAATGCTGAAGAGAGCAAGAAAGTGACTGAGGAGGAGCAGAGAGAGGCGAAAATCAAGGGAAACGAGGATGAGAGGGGCATACCATATTGAATATGTACCGAAGCCATATAATGGGATCAAACCTGCATCACTAAACTCTTTGGGTACATGCACTATTGACTAAACCATGATGGGCTAAAAGTATCTTGACCAGAAGTTCTAACTGACTTGTGTAGAGTTTGGAAGGAACCATCTGCTATCATTCAAATCCCATGCAAGTCAGGTACTGTTGACAAGATGTTTCAGTCAGTAGTGTGTGTGACTGAGGAGTCCAGGGTCGCAGGTACGACTCCATTGTATGGCCTTGATATTTTTTCATAGATTCATTGTGTATCTACATTGCTCATACTTGTATTATTCTATCATAATATGGTTGATGATGTGCGAGATTACATATAGGTGATTGGAAATGAAATACAATCATGTAGAGCAAGTTTATGTGAAAATTAGCTATAAAGGATTCATGCTTTGTACTATTAAATCTGCTACTATTCTATTAATTTATCAGGTACATTCTTGCCACTGAAAACATGAAGAGTGGTGACCTTATTAGAACATCTAGCTACATCCCTCGCATTCCTGGTATGTATAATATTGTTGATTAATAATATAGGTATCCCCCAGTAGGAATATGTTATAGCTTTCACTAGATTACTATACATTTTTCTCAACAAATTTGCTGTGTCCATGAGATAGCTGGAAAATGCCTTCATGTATTGGCTTGAACTTTTAAAAAATCATATATTTCATTTGAAGGATGGTCTCTAATGTTATGATTTGGTTGCCATAGTTGGGGACAGGAAGCCTGCTAGACTTATCAAGGTTTCCCTAGGGCAACTACTGACCTTTCCCAGGATGTTTCTAATATTTGCCTCGCTCCCAGCAGCCTATTTATTGCTAGGAATTGACCCTGGGACCTCTTGTCTGTGAGTGAACTGCACTGATGACTGTGCCACAGGTACTAGACCATGTAGCTTCCAGTTAAAAAGTTATCAGCATTACTCACCAAAAGTTAAACATGCATGTCTTATTGCCCAATGATACTCTCTGTAATCTCACTCATAGGGATTACCTTAGGAGGTCATGCAAAGCCTCATTACACAAGTCTCGAGATTAATAAAGGGCATTATATATGTACTGTACAGTATTAAGGAAAATTTGTGTACGGTTCATCTAAACCCATGCAAATCAGAGCCAAAAGGTTGAACATTATATTTGCAAGTGTAACATCCACATGCTATTTATACCTCCTAGCCTGTTGGACCAAGTTATCACAAGTTGAGCCTGGTCCTGGGCCTGGCTTAGGGAGTAGAACTCCCAGAACCCTCTTCAGGTGTGCTTCAGGTATACCAGGGTAATAGTTTATGCAAGTGGGCACAATATCAAAGAAATTGTTCACAAATGAATGATATCCTTTTTGTCTGGAGGGACTCGCTCATCCAGCAAACTCGGTAAATTCTTTATTTAGGCACTCACTGGCCAGTCACTTTATTCAGGTACTGGTGTAGCAGGTATACAGTACACTGGCATAGCAGGTATATAGGGTATACAGTGTACTGGTGTAGCAGGTATACAATATACTGGCATAGCTGGTATACAGGATATACAGTGTACTGGTGTTGCAGGTATACAGGATATACAGTGTACTGGTGTTGCAGGTATATGGGGTACTGGTGTCGCAGGTATACAGGGTACTGGCGTCACAGGTATATGGGGTACTGGTGTCGCAGGTATACAGGGTGCTGGCGTCACAGGTATACGGGTACTGGCGTCGCAGGTATACGGGGTACTGGCATCGCAGGTATGCGGGGTACTGCCGTCACAGGTATACAAGACAGAATAAAACAACTACTCAGCAGAGCAAGCAGGGAGACCCCCAGCCGAGTGTTGAAGGAACTACTGCCACAAGCAGATGACTTACTGACACCCATTTAGAGTCCTAATGAAGCCAGATCTATGTTGTATGAGCTGTGTATTTGGAGTGATTTTGATCCAGGTTGGCCCAAGAATCTGTTAATTGTGCTGAGGGTATGAAGTGTGTTTGTATAAAGTCTTTGAATGATTAGTTTATATTAGTCTTTTAAATTGTATTCTCGCCAGACATTCATGTTATGTTATTTTTACGACTTTTTCTTGGGTAAATTGGACTGTGCATACTAGGCCATGTAGTGCAGTTGTATGCATGTGTGTATGTTATACTTTGTAGCTACAGTATCCAACACACTACACACAGAAATCACAATAGTGTGATGCATCAATGAACAAATATGTGGATGGGGATGAGCTCGGACATAGGTTCAAATCCTCGTCACGACCCTTGTGGATTTGTTTACAGTATACAATTTTTTTTTTCAGTGCGGCCAAAAGAAGGTGATGCCTATCCTGTGGGAGCTTTGCCAAATTCAACCCTTGTTAACTGTGTGGAATGCCAGGTCGGTGATGGAGCTAGGTAAGTAATGAGTACATTAAATACCAGTAGTTGGAAATATTTAATATTAGAATTGGAACAAGTTTTAAGATGAATATCTTATGTTAAAAATAGCTTTTAATATTAAATATTATCCTACACTTCATTTTGTAATCCCACATACTGTATTAATTTTTAAAAAATTAGCCCAAATGCTTTGCTTAATTAACAAAATTGGAAGTGTGTACAAAATTATGAATGTAAAGTCTATGTACAGTATATTTTCTAGGCTGGCCCTCCTTGTGTACTTTACCTGTAGATGATTGTGATAATCCTTTCTTTATTACAGCCTTCCCTGGTGACTGACTAGTCTTTGAAACTTGTTGTCTTTGTAGCCTACAGGGTCACATAGCCATTACAGGCTGGCTGATCCAGTTATACTAGAAGCTTGTAAAGTTCTCTCCTGAAAGTTTCATAATTCCAGCAATATTTCATTTATTTTGTTGGCAGGAGTTTGAAGTCGTGGACTTCAACCATCTCTCTCACTGCACATTGTTGTAATTTCATTGTGCAGGTTTAGGACCTGATTATCAGGTATTTTTCCATGTGTATGTAATGAGTGCTCTCTCTCCTTCATTAAGAGGAGAACAATTTGAGTTTTTCATGCAGTCCCAGTATCTTGTTTTTCACTGATTATAGGTAAAGTTACCTATATTTCTTTGTAGTTTCCTGCATTGCTATCTTGCCTGTCTTGATAGTGGAATGTGAGGTCAAACAATATTCCATAAGAGATAGTACCTGTACTCTTCAAAACATTGGTACTATCACTAGTGTTGCATCCCTTGTTTTGAATTTCATTTTCCTGGCTGTTGCTGTTTTCTCTGTTGTGCTTTCCAAATAGTGCTGGAGCAATGTTGACCCAGTGTCTGTTAACATTGATGACATTTGTTCAGCATCGTTCTACAGCCTGTTCTCTTTGCCATAAAAAATCTAACCTACTAACTTAACCAGAAACATTAGGAAAACAAGCAACCCACCTAACCTATTAAGTTCAACATGGGGAATGTAGATATTTGCGAGCCGTTACTTTTCACAGTAGGTCGCATTTTTTTATGTTATGGTAACCAATTAGGCGAGAGGACAGGTTGCACTCCAACTGCGTGTTCATGTTCGGGTTTTATCCGAGGTATCTTAATTGCTGCATTTTCCTCTTTCAGGTTAGTAAAAGCAGCAGGTACGGCAGGGATAATTATGAGGAAGATAAGCGACAAGGTTATCGTTCAACTGCCAACCAAGAGAGAGGTGGCTCTTGATCCCGAGTGCATGGTAACTGTTGGTAAGTGTGTATTTTTTGTGCATGAATATATATAGTTAATTTATTGCAAAACTTTGATTTCTGCTGTTTTATTAACCATGACTTCAATTACATATTTGATGAACATACTCCCTGGGGTCATCTAATTTCCATATTACTCAGGACCTACCAGTGTATAATTTCTGTGGTCACTTGAGTTCCCTCAACATTGCTGAAGTGCCAGTACAATGTGTATAATTATTCAGGGTAAACTAAACACTGTGTTTCTTTACTTTATAATCTAGCATACATAATAAATTTCTATGTCCTCTTTGGTGCCTCTGTGGTTTATATTCCCTCTCATTTCGATCATTTGTTTTTCTGGATGTGTCCCATGTAATATAAGGGCCATGTCCTGTTTCCCCTTGATGTTTCTTCCCATCTCTGCTGCCAGAAAGGCAGAAGGTAGCCAACAGTCACTACCACTCGGACATTTGTGGGTCTCGGCCTCTCTGGTGGGCATCTGCCCTACTGTGGCAGCCACTGTGTGCAAGGTGGCCTCCCCTTGTGGGTGTAGGATCTAAACCTGGGGAATGTATTAGTTTTTAGGTCAGGTGTCTAACACACACCATAATTTGTCCCTGTGCAAATTACTTTCAGGTCGGGTGTCTAACATACTCCATGGCCAGCAGCATGTCGGCTCTGCACAGAGGCGACGTTGGCTTGGAAAGCGACCTGCATCTGGTCTGTGGCAACGGAAGACTGGTTATCATGGCCGAAAGATTCGTCCATTACCTCCAGTCAAGTTTTATGGTCCTCTGAAGCCGGAGCCAACCATTATGAAATTTACACTCGACAGTGAAGGCCCATCTAGACCAATCATTCCCCGCACAAATCGTGTAACATAATTAGGACAGACTTGTGAAGTACGGTAAGATACTTCATTTTGGTGTGAATATTATCAAGGTACAGTCATATTTTGGAATTACAATGCAGAGGGGGTTGGAAAGAATTGGCTAACAAATTCTTATTTGTACTGTATAGTATATAGTATAGTGAACAGCAATAGTTTCCACTACACAAAGATGTTTTGATAGCATGGCCTGACAATATAAAATACAGTATGGGTATTTTATTTAATATATTTTATTTGTCTTTACTATTCTCGGCATTTCTAAATACAGTGAGTATCTGCTATGAAAGGCAAATGTAATTTTATTTTGAAATTATTTGAATATTTACTTTTTCTTTTTTCATACATATTGTCTTCAAGTATGTTTAAAATGCAATTTAACCAAATGCATTAAAGTTTTGTTTAAAATATTTTAAGAGAAGCTGATTAATCCTTGAAAATCTATGTAAAAGGCACACGTACAATAATGTTTACAAGACCATACACTATAAAACTGCCACACCTTGTCCATGTTCTCAGCAAATGTTGCTACCCATTTGCATACTGGCAAGTTGTGTGTGCCATCCAAGTAGCCAGAGATGGAAAGATGCCTGACACACTTGGTTTGCCACTACAGTAGTTGTGTACCAAAGTACAGTATCACTAAGTCAATAACCAACCAATAACAATCGGCCACAAAATGACACACTATGCTACTGCATAAACCGTTCTAAATAAGGATATAGTACTGTACTTATAAATCCTCATTCATATTAAAAAATTAACCAAACAATAGCACCTTTCTCAAACGGCCTGATTGGAATTGTTCCTTGTTCTCATTTTCTGAAGATTTTGTAACAAAATAACTAACGGTTTACAAGTGGGCAAATTTATAATGTCAGAATATGAAAGATACTAATACTTTAAAAATAATGTAAAATATAATTTTACATTAATTGTAACTTGCTGTATTAAGGCACTAACTCCAAAAAAGTTGTGTAAATAGCCATAATTAAACTTAAACCATAAATTGGTAGTTTTATCATCACTTTTACACTGACTTGTGACAACTAATAAAATTGTCTAGGACAAGTTTCACAGGCATCATCCTTTAATCCGGTCCATACTGTGGTCGTCTAAATTCAATATTGGCTGTTTATTTCTAGTAAATTTAAGTCAGTTGAGTTTTGCTGGGTTCCCAGCCATATTGGTGTTTCTTTAATGGCTCTGGCGAAGTTGCATATTGGCCATACACGCTTAACTCTGTCACTTAATGGAGCGCTGCCCTGCTCCTTATTGTCCAAATTGTGTTGTGCATATCCTTGTTGAATGTCCTGACTTCCAGGACGAACGTGTCTTGCTTTCTGACCGTCCCTCGATAGAATTCTTGGTGAATCGGATACTTTTGATATCGTTCGCTTTATGCGTTTCTGCTCTCGTATTGGCATCCTTGGTAATATTTACCCTCTGATTATTCCACACATTCGATGGTGCTACATACATAGCCTTCCCGGTTTGGTGCCTTCTTTTGATAATTACTTAGGTCAAATTTAATACATATTTTTGACCTAGGACAGGTTAGATAAGGTTGTGCAGTTACTTTAAGACCAGATTTGACAAAGAATTTGAACATCAGAATACAGAAGTTAAATTATAATGCAACAGATACAACAAGGCTTGTATAGATACCTTGCTATGATTTTGGGGCACAATATTCCCGTGGCCTGGTTGCTGGACTGGTCAACCAGGCTGTTGAATGCAGCCTGATGTATGAATCACAGCCTGGTTGATCAGATATCCTTTTATGGAGTTTATCGAGTTCTCTCTTGAATACCGAGTGGTCGGCCAGTTATGCCCCCTATGTGTATTGGAAGCGTGTTGAAAAGTCTTGAGCCTCCAATGTTGATAGTTCTTTCTCTCAGAGTACCTACTGCACCTCTCCTTTTTAACGGGGGTAGAGGGATATAATTAGCTAGATCCTCACTTTCCTGTAATCACAGATAGGCAAGTATCTAGCCAACAGTATACAGTTTTTCTCAAGATGCAAGAAGCTGTCAGTTTACTCTTGGTAATATAACTATCTTTGTGTAACTCTTAACCGTGTACACATACTGGAAAATAAAACAAACAGTTTCCAAAAACATATATGGCACAGTTTACATACATTCCCCAGTTTTCAAGATACAAAGTATTTATTACACAATATTCATTGTTCCATTATACCTAAAATCTTGTGATAATTCCAAAGAAGAAACAACAAATACTGGGATGCACAGACTACACAGCTTGCTGAAGCGTTTGGCTCAGAAGCTTGTCCATAAAGTTCAAAACAAAACGATACAAGACTTTACAAAGTGCACGTGAGCAATCTACTTTGTATTGAACTTATTTTATACAACATGCATCACACGTGTATAATAGTATATAAACAGTAGTTTCAAAAGGCTCGTCAAATGTTCCTCTTAATCACAGATACACAGGCTAACATTATGTAGTCAAGATTTTATGTAACTAAATTATAAAAGTAATATACACATTTAAAATATAATACCAATAGGGGCACTGAATATTTATACAAATTTCAACCATAACAAAATTATTGACTGCAGACTTGGCTTAGATTTCATTACAGGAACAAACTTCCTCAGTGTTCATGTTCAGTTATAATGCACCAAAGTTTGCAACTGCACTATAGTTATTTAAGTTTGGTCACAATCAGTGTTTATCACTGTCAGTAAGAAGTTAGGGGTATTTCTATTTGTTTTTTTTTTTCAAAATATACATTATGTGCAATGTCACATCTGATTGTCTAGTTGAATGGCAAGTGATTTATTGGTAAGCATGCTTCAAATATTTAAATTAGCAATGCATCAAACTGTACAAAAACAAAACTAAAACTACTCTGATTTCATTACACAGCAATTACAGCAGAGCATGTTCTGTACTTGTTATGGGCTAAGCAGGTCATTAAGGGTGGGAGGGAGGGGTAGGGGCCATAAGATAGCTTTTATAATTAGAAGTTTATGCTCACACTTATGCTCACACTTGTCTATTTTTACATAAACTGAAGTCAAGCCTAATTTTAACTAAATTGTTTAACAATCATATTCTGAACATAATTTTGTTCATCAGTACCCTCTATCTAAATTCTGGGATGCATATATAAAAAAGCTTTTCAAATAGAAAAATTCACGTAATACATCACTATAAATTTCTACACAACATCTGCTAATGTTTAAATTCACATACATTATAGTACAGTATTATTAATAGAATGAGCATGAAGACTATTGAAGAAAATAGAACAGGAGTTTGCTAATTACAAATGCATAGAGACTTACATAGATCCTCCAAGTATGATGAAACAGCTCATATCTTCTAATGTGAAGAAGTAATTCACAGTTAAACCTATCTTCAGAGAATACTACAGTAGGCAAAGTACACTCAGGTAAAGTTTAATCGATGTTGACTCTAATGTTACATAAACGTCATTTGGTCAGGAGGATTGCATGCATATTTTGGAAAAGATAAAGTGCAGTAAGTGTGTCTTCCCCATTATATGTATGTACTGTGGAAAATATTGAGGGGGAACTGAAGGGTTGAGCAAGGGGAAACATTCACAAACATTTACTCTAGTGAAGAGATCAACATTACTCATATTTCGCAAACATTAGGCAAGATATATTTTGTACATGGAGATCTAAACATTGAATATGTTAGCCAAAACACTAAACAAAAATAATTCCTTTCATCATGAAATTAACAGATATTTCATGTTTAATATAAAAAATATGCAGTACTGTGTATATATAATACACAATTTTATATATTATGTATAGTTTACACACACACACACACACACATATATATATATATATATATATATATATATATATATATATATATATATATATATATATATATATATATATATAATTATAAATTTTGTCAACTTTTTCCAATAGACATACATATGTTATTGAATATGACAGACGGTTAGATCAATAAATGTAGCATGAATCTTTGCTATATATCTTACGTTCTTCACTTAACTCAAGTTCATTTTACAATTTTATTTGACCTGATGCATGACATTGAAGGACTTGTTTCTTTGAATATATCATCTAAAGGCAGTGGTTACATTGTGTATAGTGTCCTCTCAGCCACTAAGTAGCATGAGGTGAAATGAGGAATTACATAGTATATGTTGACTGGGGCAGTAGGTATGGTGTAATTATCAACAGAAGGCACCAAGCTGGGGAGACTAGGTAGCACCATCAGTGTCACTGAATATTCAAGGCTCTAATTATCACAAAGAATGCCAATACAAAAACAAAAGGACATAAGGGAAGTGTTACCAGAAGTAATGGATTTACCAAGGGACATTAGGGAAGCACGTCATACGACCGTTCTGAAAATTAGGACATTAAGTGCCCATTTGTTAAGCATGTATGGCCACTACCTAAACAGGCCAGAGCTTCTCCAACCAGGAAAATAGTAGTACTTCGATCACTACCTTGGGAAATACAGTACCTTCATATTGTTGAGAAGTCGGAGAAAGTGATAGCAAGTCTCACCAGCTTTGAAGGATTAGCAGGAGGCTGCCATGAAGGCCAAAAGAATGTTGGGATAAAAAAAACATTATCTCTAGGTGGTGTCATAAGCCTTTTCCAGGCCAACAAGAATGGTAACAGAGGTCTTTGTAGCAAAGGCTTCCTTAAGCTATAACAATTGTCTGTCAGATATCTGTAACAATATGTCATCAACATACCTGCAAAGGACATCAGGTTTTAGGTCCATGTCAACTAGGGCTTTCTCCTCAGTAGTACCCATGGTGACACTTATCTACTTTGTACAAAAAAAACATCAAAGTGCAGAAAAGATGCCTTTTGCACTTCTCTTAACATCACATGTTAAGAGGAGTGCAAACTGAATCCCGACAAACTTTGTCCATCGTTCTAATTGTCTAATGGTGTCTGACCATACACAAATAACATGGTTTTTTCAAAGATCACATTTCTGTACACAACCAGATCATCACCAGAGATGATATGGCTAACATCAACAAAATAATCAACAAATAACGTCAACAGAAGATTAGGCATAGCCAAAGCACTACATATCAAATATGCTCGTACACCCCTCTCAAAAGCCAGCTCACTCGGGTATGCCTTACCTTCCTCTAGACCAAGAGAACTTCCTCCTTACACCACACAATAGTGTCTGCCCCAGTTGACAGACACTGAAACTCCTCACTTCACCTCAGTCTACTTAGTGTGTGTAATGTAATTCCAGTTATTATGTATGCGCTGCCTCCATAGATGTTTGAGATAATAAACAAAATGCATCCTCCAGTGACATGCATCAGACCAAATAAAATTATAAAATGAACTTTTTTCAACTTCATTCAAAAGAACATAAGAAATACAGTATACTGTAGATTCATACTCGACTCGTTGATCTAACACTTTCAGTTATATTCAACATACATACACAGTCTACATTCGATAATCCAAATTATATGGGGCCTACTCCCATTCTAATTGGCTGAATTTTTATCTGGAAAGACGAAAAATTAAAAATGTAAATTTACTCGGGTTTTTGTTTACCAGACATCTTGGTAACCTAAAATGTTAATTGGAGTTAATCAGTCAAAAAGTAACTAATTTATTTGGATTACCAGAAGATTTCAATCACCGGAAATCGGATTACCGAGCTTGTACAGTACATACTACAGTATATGTACTGACTAAGTTTGCTTATCCAGACTATATGGGAAGGACCTATCACTGGATGAGCCCCACACATCCTGATAAGCGGAATTCTTATTAGGGAAGTCCAAAAATGAACAAGTTTGCAATTTTTTTGTACCACAACGGGCACCTGACAGCTGAGTGGACAGCGCTTCGGATTTGTAGTCCTGAGGTTCCGGGTTCGATCCCCGGTGGAGGCGGAGACAAATGGGCTAAAAGTTTTTCACCCTGATGCACCTGTTCACCTAGCAGTAAATAGGTACCTGGCAGTTAGACAGCTGCTACAGGCTGCTTCCTGGGGATGTGTAACAAAAAGGAGGCCTGGTCGAGGACCGAGTTGTGGGGGACGCTAAGACCCGAAATCAAGATAACCTCAAGATAACAACCACTAATTAGAATTTCCACACACACACACTATGAATCAAAGTTATAATTTAAAACCGAAACTTCACCTTGCCTTCTTGTTGTTCGTGTTCCTGATACTGTAGATCTTTAAATGTAGAGTTCTTTAAGCTTGCAAAAGCTAATCTCCAGTTATCAGGATTTCTGTCCATCTACGGCGAAGGTTTGTGAGAAAATTAAATTGGATGCGATTTTGGCTGAATAACCCAAATATCGGTTCAGCAGATTCCAAATAACCGAGCTCATACAATACATGTACAGGACTCTAATCAAGGCAGATATGTTTTCCCCAAATTCAGGTAATTTTATGCCCCCCCCCCTCCCCACATCAATCCCTGTAAAAGTGTCCTTTAATAATTTCATACAAGAATCTTATGGAAAGAGGTATATTCAAAGAATTATTTTATTATGTACACAAATATACAAAAAATTAATTATTGTACACAATGTTTATCTAAAAAAAATATTAGATAAAAAACCTATGCATTTGTATGTGTACATTGTATGTAAATATTTGAACTGCACCAAGTAAGTCTTGCACTCTCCTGAGCACGTTATCAAGGTCCGAGTACCGTATATGGTTAGGACGAGACATCTGAATGACTAACACGGTGGCTACTCAGGATTCGATGCTCTTATCCCTCTTTTACCTCCAATCCCTACTACCAATGTTCCTGAGTGGATGTCTTCTAGGAAATTATGACCAATTGTCCTTTGTTATCCTGGTATTCTGAGAACTGGAGTTGTTATTAATAAAGGTATTCATCTGAATGCTATCCCTCTTAAATTAACTCCCTCCATACTCAAAGGCATGCAGCTGTCTTGCTCAATGAGAAGAAAGGGGGGTGGGGGAAACATTCTGGTTTTCATTTCTGGTTGGAAGGCAGAGGAACAGTAGATTCAATATACTGTACTGCGAGATTGCTTCCACAGACCGAGGCAGAGAAGAATGAATGGCAACCGAGTTGAGGGAGTACATCGGTTTGAATGGTCATTGTTCAGAAAAGAAAAACGGTGGAAAATGCTGCGATGAAGAGTTAAACCTAGAGCTGGAGTGCATCTATTACAGAAGGGCGAAGAAGTCGAAAAGCAATGCAATTAGGGCAGACCTAGGAAGAAAGGAAGTGAACATGGGATGGAGAAAGAAAAGATTTGTTAGGCCTATGCAGATTATAAGATGACCTGGTAGAGGTATCAATCTACAGCTTGGAAACAGTTCTTTAACCAAGGACAGGGAAGGTGGGCCAGAGGCTTACAATTCTTTGGAGGCACTAATGTTGGGCTTGGGATCTTGCCTCAGGATATATGGGTCTCATTTCAGGTTCAGGAAGGCCTGCTTGGTGGAACATAGGGATAAAGCAGAGCATAGAACAATCAAGCCCTTTGAGGTAAATCTGACAGTCAAATTTGTCTCAAAGGGAAGAGAAAAAAAAATTGCCAAGAAGAGTCAAAAGGATCATATCCATATTTTCAGTACTGCACTGCATATTTCAAGTTTTCCAGCACTGTACTCTTAGCACCAGCAAGAGCTCCCAAAGGTGGAAGAGAACACCTGTCAAAAGTGAACACAAAAGGGTTTAAAATGGTGACTGCAAGGAGGTCATAAGTGACTTAACTTGGAAAACAGAATGTCCTTGGAGTTGTTAAATGGCCTTACTATCTCCATGGCAATCACAAAAGGTCCCTGTTCCCAGTTGCAGTATGGGGCAGAAGAATAACAATACTGATGCTGGCATTCAAAAGTACACTCCTGGAGAGCGTAACTAGGATTTCTCTGACACATGAGAGGGTAGCAAGAGGTCGGTCATCTCTGGAAGGGGTATGCACCAGATCGGATGGGACGAATGGTAACATGAATAAACCGACTGAACAAGGTGACATTGCATGTAACATCAGGGGTCACAAATTTCATCACAAAAAACATCAAAATATTTTGCCCATGTAAGTGGATCAAACAAATCATGGAATATTGAATTATGCGAGAATATAATGAATGTTAGAGTGATAATGCTACATTACCTAAATAATAAGGAGGCGGCCATAAGACACCACTAACAGGGAAGGTGATGAGTCAGTCACTACCACTGACATGGGAGATTTACCTGGCAATGAAGTGGCAGGTGTTGGGGAAGAATATCAGAAAAGTGAATCAAAGAGCTGGGCAAGGGCCAAACATGCAGCCTGACGCCCACATAGCATTTCCTCAGGAGGGGTGGGAGGACTGATTTTGCATGCTGGTCTGACTTGAGAGTTTAGTCTTTTAGTCTCAAGAAGGTTGGGCTCTAGAACCATGGGTTATCACCTAGAAGGACAATGAGGGAGGTCAAGTGTGAGCCAGCGCAGAAAATGTTTCAAATGGTGCTCCCCCCTTTTAAGTGGGGAAGTCCTACATCATTCTTCAACACTTTAGCAAAAACTTCTTTCTCCCTCATACCCCAGTCTGGACTTCCAAGAGTGGCTCTTCCAGCAGCTGGTCCAATGACCAGAGCGCCAACCCCAAATTGAGTTTCCTTTACACGTACAATGTCCCAAGAGAGGCAGGAGAGTGGGGTGAAGCAACCCACACCAGCCCATGGATGTTGTACAATAACTGCCATGCCAAAGCAAAATTAAACATTAAAGAATATTAAAAAATTACAATACTGTATTATAATTTTAGAAATAGGTGCCAATTTTTGGCACTGATATTTTATTTTGCTACCTGCCAGTAGCATTTACCTGGATCAGGAGCCTGTTTTAAGGATTAGAGCACCTGGTTGAACATTATACAATTTAGAAAGTTTTCCTAGGCACATGGAATTTGTCAACACATTCTAGTGGCCACTTTTTGCGAGTCAACTGCTAACTCTTTGAATGCACTAAGTAAGTGCTGTAGCTTTTTAATGAAACTTATTACCGTGTTGGTGTTTTAAACATCAACATTTTACAAAGGAACAACCAAGACAGTTTCAGAGGGATTCTAATTATTTATTTTTTTAGGTATCTTATAAGAAAAATTTGCCACTTGCTTACATCAAAAATATAAAATGTGGCAGACCAAAGTTTGCACAAGTCAAACTAAAATAAGGACAAGATTAACAGAAAAGACTAACTGCACAAGGAAAATAATGAACGAGGAAATGGTAGACATTGAAGTAGTTGTGTGAAAGCGAGACAATGGAGAACACAAACTGATGCTACAGTGTAGTCAAGTAACCCAATAATATCACATGGTAATAAATACTTCTAAAGCCAACCAAGATCAGTTATTCTTAACCAGGCTTCAAATCAGTAACACACTGTACTTGGAAACACTAATGACCTATGATGATAATGACGAGGAAATGTTACAATATCAAGAAAAACATAATGACATTAAACATGTTGTGCTTTTGTTTTGATTTAAATAGAACCCTCTTCGTAAAAACCAAACACTAAAATTGCACATTAGGCATATTAATGCTTCAACTTGAACATGGTATAAGACGTACCTAAACAGCATCACATTTCCACGTGTAATGTGCTGGCTAGCATTTACTTACACCACACCACAATATTACAATTTGTATTCCCAAATACAAAACTTGTACAGAAATAAGCAGAATATCTACAAAACTTTATAGAAAAGAAAAACGAGAAAAATGTAAAATATACCGTTGACTACTATCACTTTTTTAAACGATGTTGATTTAGCTAAAACTATTACATTTTCACCACTTATTAAAGCTCTTCCAATTTTGACCTTTACTCACAAGGTGTATATCATGAATTTTATTCAGGTAAAAAACACACACACTGCACTTTCCTTTTTTCTTTGTGTAGTTAAAAAAAATAATTTCAAAATTTGCATATACTGGTACTATAATTAGTAATTAATTACAATTTTACACAAAGTAAAGAGATCACCGGCTGCAGCCAGAGTCGACAACATAAAATACCGGGGTATATGCTATATTTTTATCACAATGAACCCCCCTCCCCCTCATTTGGCTGGTAAATTATCTTGTAACTTACAATTCAAAATAAAAATATTAGGATATGCGACTGCACGCAAATAAAATTTAAATGCATAAAAATGGCTAGAGGAAAGCTTTTAAAAATGTCTGCTGATACACAAACTCAAATAATATACAAAGTTGTGTATAAATGATTAACAGTTTGTGCTTTAACACCTACCACAGACCAGTATCAACACAGTCAAGTATTCGACATCAAAACCACTCTACTACACAATTGGTATTTTTTTAATTGGTATTTTCAAGTAAAGAAACCCACTGCACAAGTAAATCAACAGTGAGACATCACAAGTTATTTCATCATAACCCACTGTTTAAACAATTTCTAAATGTACAGTACCATGAACACCGCCCAAGTTGCAAGTACAATACTTGACAAACGTGGCACATAAGTCTGACGATCATCTTTGCTCCACACCAAAGTCAATGGCAAGAGTTGTCAAGCATTAATATGCAACTTGGATACCAGTTGAAATTAAGTAAATTTGAAAGGCAGACCAAGTATGACAAATTAAGGTTTGAATCAAATGGTAGCGAGATACATTAAACAAAAAAATATACAATTAATCATCTTGCACAGGGTACAGAGGTTTAAAAATTTGCTTCTAGTAATAGTAGCTATGGATTTGCATACAATTGAAGGTTTGGGGGACGTTATTTACATGTATGTGGGTGTATAAAATGATCTTGTATAATCATATAAACTCCATATTCTACAAACCTAAATTTAAGGGGAGCTGGTATATGATTCACATCGAATTATTATTCTCCAAACGTGGAGTTAGTTTACATTAAATATTTAATATCCATTACCCAAACATATTAATCTCAAACAACATTTATGTGCAGAGAAATGGTTTATGTCAAATATTCACATATTACAAATGTTCTGGGAGAAATCCACAAAAAGTAAGAGTAATAAAAAAAATTCAGGTTGTTTGTTAAAAGTGAAAATCGAAAATATTCAATATTTTCTTTTGTCAATGTAGTAAAAACTGATACACTGTATATGTACAAAATTCTGTATACCTCCCTCAATATTTAATTTACATCATTTTAAAATGGTGAAGACACACATCAAACGACAAGAGTTGCCATATCACTGGTAACTACATATGTATAGAAAAATATGGAATCAAGTACTCTTTATTCAGAATGAAATTAGTTAAATTTTCCACATTTTAATGGACTGATATAATTCAAGTGGCACAGACACTATGATAATTACACATTATATACACCTTATTTAATGCATACCTGGAGGAAAGTCAAAACTTGTTTCCATTTTTGTTAATATTCTTTACATATGTATAAATCTTAATGGGTAAGCAAAATATTTTTTATCTACTTTTGTAGTTTATCACCCACCGAGTCTCGTACGTGTCGAAATTTAGGATTGGCTGTATATGCAAGCCGTCTTCCTGCAATAAGCGATTGAATGGCCCATTCGGTTGATAACACAGGGACTGCAAGCTGTTCTGCTCGCTGAAGCTCATCATCTGGGATGGTTCCATCTCCTACCACAACAGTTATGCTTTTGTCTAGAACTCTGTTTAAGGTGCCTGTATAAAAATAAATCAAGGTTCTTAAAATACCAGAGAATATTTCTGACCTGCAAATGACACATTAACAATAAATGTTCTAAACAGTATTATGATGAGGTTTGGTACCTAATATTTGAAAATGGATAACCATTCTATTTTTATTTCAACACGTGCACAAAATAGGTTACCAATTGCATATAAACATTCATAAATATATAGGAGAACAAGGGGAAATATGATCACCACATACAAAATTGAGATCGACAGGGAAGAGTTTTGGATAATTTTTTAAGCCTAATGTTTAACAGAAGATAACAAACCTGATTTAGCTGGCTTCTCTCTAACTTTAGCACCACTCATAGCTAGAAGTGGTTGCCAGAGTGGACTGAACTCGGGATTGGCAGAAGTTGCCAAGAAAATGCGTTCGCCTGCTAATATCTGTCGAGGGCCTGCCACGTGCATTTCATTGTTTATGTTCTGCTCTATTATGTCTCCAGATTCATTCTCACCAGCTGGTAGCAAGAATTTTGTCCATGGGAACAATTTATTCTGTAAGTAAATTTTTTCCAGTTAAAGACAGTAGTATATTATCTACTTATATAGTCTATTCTGTTGTGAAACTACATTAGTTAACCATTAAACTGCTGAGCTATTTAAAAAATCTACATCCAGGTGCACATGAAAAAATACTTTAAAAAGGTAAAAAGCAGCAAGATCAATATCACATTGTGATTTGAACACAGAAGGAAATCGCAGACAACATTCAATACCCTCCCAACAAGTACAATACAGGGTATAAGAAAAATTGTCTGAACAAAAGATAAAAAAAAAATCTGACAAGTTCCTAACAAGAAGTGCCAGACCAGCCGAGTTGTAATGGATGTGTGGGCCTGCAGTCCACTACAAGCAACAGCCTGTTGGACTAAGTTACCTCTAGATATACCTATAATCCAACACCCAAATGGGAAGCTATCTCTTGGCAGAAAACTCACCCAAAAGGAAAACCTCTACAACATGATTTGTCAACAAACAAAAGCCTCTGGAACCACCCTGGCAAAGCCCCCCCAAGATGAACCTTTTCAGCGAGTGGAAAAACTGGTGGTTGAAACCCTGGCAACCTTTCATTAATGTAAGCGAGTCACAAGGATCCCCCTCAACTAGAGAACCAAATGGAAGGGGGGGGGGGGAATAGCTCTGTTTAAATATTCTTAAAGCCAGTTTTACCCAGTGAAAAAGTCTCGGCCCAAAATGATTAGCACTGAAGACAGCACCCAGAGACAAAGTGAAATGGCCAACTTCCCTGACCCTTCTGATGACAGTTGGGGGTATTCACATTAGTGGGCAACTACATGGTTCATTTTGTGATTCAAGGTTGCAAAACATTATCCCAAGGGATGTTTTGAATGGCATCTGTGGGTGCCATAGCAATTGGTTGACTTTGGTAGTGGATTGATCTCCAATTCCCACATGCCCCGTTGATGGATGAAGATGATTACTGAAGATCTGGTACATTCATTTATGCCTAAGTACAGTACAGTTGGTTTCATTCTCAACTCACAATCAGAGACCCTAGGTTGCATTCCCAAGCTGGACAGAAATGGTTGGGCATGTTTCCTTTCACCTAATGCTGCTGTTCACATAGCAGTAAATAGGTACCTTGGAGTCGTGCAACTGACCAATTAAATGTACTGGTAACGAACATGGGAAGTTACTGAGAGGGCGGGCTGGTCTAGAAACATTTTTAGTCTTAAAACTACATTTAAAAACATTAGAGATTGGATATCACAAGCATAGAACTCTTCCTGTAACAATTAAGCCATTGCACACTACAAAGGGAAGACAATTATCTGGAGAGCGCACTAAGCCATTACAACTATATAATACTTGGAAGGGATACGAGGATAAGGATTTGGGATAGGATGGAGGAAAGGATTTGTGTCCAACCACTTGGACTGTCTGGGATTGAACGCCAACCTGCAAGAAGAGAGGCTATCACTCTACTGTTCAGTTCAAGTGGTTGGACAGACTGAAAAGTGAAGCACTATAGCAGACCTCTCGACAGGAGCTTGTAACCCAATGGAAAGACACAATAGGGATACCAGCTGCCAAGCACTGTATGAATTTGGCAGTTCTACAGTGAGTGTTAGAGATGAGGAGAAGAGTTGTACTGAGGGCAGCTGAAGCTTTCTTCTTGGATTTAGAAGGTGTCTGACGACCACTTGCAGCTTTTCCTTGTTCAGCAAGAATTATATCTGCTTCAGAAAATTTGTCAAGCACTTTGCCACCACCTCTAGTTATTTGGGTGGTCATATAACCTTTATCAAATGGAACATCATCTGAAAAAAATTAAAGTTTTATTAGGGTACAGTATATGAAAAATAGCTTAATTATATTTAATACAAAAAAATTTGAATGGTTGAGTGCAGGAGCTGCTGGTAAGTCTTTGTAACTTCAATGAGTTAACCCTTTATCAAGGACAATGTTTTGCTAAGTGAAGAGTGGCCACTCTCCACAAACCCAAACTTATATATATGGGACAAGAGTAGAATTCAGATTTATTCAACCTTACCGATATACTGTGCATGGATTATGCAATAAAACTAACAGCTATTGCCAAATGCACTAGTCTTTCTGAAGACTAATATTAATATACAATATAATTTTGGGAACATTTGACAAGCTGCCACTTTCCTGTCCCCATTATGGCCACTAGACAGATGGTGGCCCTCAGGTACATTTAGGTAAATAATCCAGTGGTTGGTCACATAGGTAGTGTTATGTCATCCCCATTCAGTCAAAACCAGGTACAGTAGTACAATGTCTAATTATGCTCCATAAGACAACAAATTAACATTTGTATTAATATTCATTTGTCAGTTTGAATAATTTTGGAGTGTGTATACGTGGCCAGTTGCAAATTATGGCGATCTGCTATCCATTTAACCAGTTATCTGCACAACCCCATCCCATCCCCACTCCAGCACTACACAACACCCATCCCCTCCCCCCACCATTCAATCCCTCGGTAAACTCAAATCTCTATCCCCACAATGCCCACTCCCATCCACTCTTGCTAAAAGCTCACCCCTACTCTTGTGTCCTACTCGACACTTCTAATGGTGCTTGTGGGGGTTGGGCTTCAGCTTTATGAACCCACCTCTCAATCAAAGTCTGGTGTAAAACTTTTGTCAGCATAGTCGGTTCACAACCTAATGGTCCTGGGTACAATTTCCATGTAAAACAAAATGATTGGGCATGTTTTCTTACACCTGACACTGCTGTTCATGTAGCAGTACATTATAAGAGTACCTAGGAGTTGAGCAACCTTTGTGTGCCGCATCCTGGAGGAATCAGTCATTGCCCTAGGCCGAAAGCGAACCTCAAAAACCCTAACAGGCTTTCTATCCCCAACGACAGGAAAACAACTTAACAAACCAGTTCGTGCTGGTTGCATGCTACTGATTCAACACCATTATACTGTATTCACAAGACCCTGTCATAGCTTCAACACGTTTGTCTAGTTTGTGACCCAAGGGTTTGTTGAGGGAGAAGGATGGTATGTTCCAGTGGTAGATTGTTGGTGCCGAGTTTGCCACTTATCACATTGAAAGAATGATATTGGCTTGGTGAGGGGGGGGGGGCAGGTGATGGTAGCCTTTTCTTGTGGAGTCCTGTTGAACATCCAACCTTCCAGGAATGCTCAATACCTTTTGTTTTGTCTATCAAAAATTAATACTGTTTGTGAATCCAGATCAGATCTGAAGCTATATACTGTAGTCCAAATTGTGGGGGGGGGGGGTTAGGCTGTATGATATTGTAAAGAAAAATACAAGAATTTTTTTTTAATGCATAAACAAAAATTTACGATCTCCTGCTCATTATAGTACTACCCCATCTATTTCCGTTTTGACAAGTAACACATTAGCTAATGTATACAAATATGGCAAGCGCAGGATTCATCAAATATTTACGTGTTCACTTAATATACCTGTATAATACATCTTTCCTCAATCATGATAGCTTAGTCTGTATTTATATTACAGTTTATGAGCTTCAAAACTTCACAACCCAAGGTAATTGTTATAGATAACCTCACAGTTTATGAACTTCAAGAGAGCTATAAGAAACACAGACTAAGCCATAATGATTAACTGAAGATGTACAAGTTCTCCAAGTGAAGGCGTAAATGCTCGACAAATAATAGCCCTAGTCAATATGCAGATGACTGTACTACATTAGAAATTAAAAATGTTACCTTAATTAAGCATTATGTATACTACAGTATCATTGCTTACACATCAAATGATAAAGACAATGCAAGATCTTTATAGCAGGCATTTTGATTACCCATCAACGTTTACAATTTCATCATAATTCTTCTTAATAAAGGTATGGATGGAATTGGCTTCAACATCTTCCTTCAATGCATAATGACCACTTACTGCCCATCCGTACAAGGAGCAAAAACTAGGTACTTTACTTACCATCATCTGGACTCTGACGTTTCTTGATGCTGCTGTCACCACTTGTCAAAAGGACGGTATATCCTGTAACATTATTATCTACTTTATTATTTACAAACAATTTGATAATTACAAAAATTTATTGTAAAAAAATTTTAAGAGCATCATATTTACAAAAATATATTTTGTCCATTACTATTTTCTATTTCCAAGAGGTATAAATACTAGATGAAAAGGCAATAAAACATCATGAGGCGTGGACACTGGTGCACAACCAAGATGCTTCATCTTACCAGCCATTATTTAAGACCTTTACCAAGACCGTGTGCTTGCAAGTTGGAAACCCCTGACATTTCATGTTTTAAGGCACGATTCCATATATATGACAAGACAAAAAATTTCACTGCTCTGGCTACACTTGCCACCATCAGAGGTTGTGAAGCTACCTACTACTCGTCAACACAATCACTTGTTTTTTTTCATGTAAAATCTGCTATTAGTCATAGCACTCATCCTTTACAAAAATTTACAGTACTATATAACATTTAAGAATTTGCTTACTCTATTCAGGGGAAATATTCTATTCAGGGGAAAATAGAACGTGTCTGAGTTACCCGAAACGAACAAGAGTGGGAAGCGGTGGAAGATAATTCCTCATTGCCACCCATCATAACACTTGCTCCTCGGAACACACGTGCCTCATCTCTTACATCCAACATTCCAAGTTTTCTACACCTAACATGGTGGCAACCTTATATTTTCAGGTTCCTTAGTTTAAAAATTTCATTGCTCAACCCACACAGCAAATTTTGCCAGAACATTTAATAGATTTCCATCAAAAATGGCTTGCCCTTGCAATTTCAAATCCAAGTATTATATGTAATGTAACATTGCATAAATCTTGTCCAAACAGATGAGAAAACAAACATGATGCTATATTGCTATTTATGAAAATACACTACTGCTTAAAATACAAAGTACAGCAATACCATAGCACGCAACATATTGCCCTCTTAATGGGAATGCATAATACATCAAACAAAAATATGCAGACAAACGTACCTTCAAATAATCGAGAATTTTCAGCAGGAAGTGGCCCCAGGCGAGGATCTAGCGGCACATCCTCCTCTAATGTTTGTAACGATTTTGGAGTCTGAGTACCACTGCTTTGACCTGACATTTTGAATCATCGAATCATCAATATTCTGTATTTAAAATGACAAATATCAGCAAATGTTTGCATTTAATGTAAAATCTGTTCTGGTCATTTTTTTAATACATTATCCAAGGTTAGGAGGCGAGGCTAGACATCCTGAGACCTTGGTACGAACACTGCTAATATTTTTAATTTTAATTAATTCTCAATATAACATTTTGTATACATTGTCTTCTCATTACCTATAATCTATAATTATGATAAATTTAAATAAATAATAACAGGTTATGTATATCTGTACTATATTATCAATATATTGTACTATATGTAATCCAGTACCTATAATCACTACTGTATATCAATTTAAGTGCAGTACCCAGTAGTTTTTAAATATTTAAAATTACCCTAATAATCGTAATCAATAGTCTACTACAAACATCTGTAATAAACTTCATTAGTATATATAAAATGTATAAAATATATAACACACACTTTTCTGTAACATTGTTCTTATTCACCCATAATTATACACAGTTAACTATGATTACTTATAATAAATGTTTATAATTATAAATAAATCTTTTACAGTCACAAAATGTATGCAAAATGTCACCTATTTTATTCCTAAAATGTCAGTTGGATTTAGACGGTTGAACACCTGTTTAGTCCAGCCAGCGTTGTAAGGTTTGTGGGTACAAGTTGTGATAAAAATTCCAATTCTGATGATGATATTGTCTATTTGCTAGGCTGTTACTCTACAACCATTAACGAGTGAAGTTTTTGATTCAATTTGATTCGACTACAGGTGTTATTATTTGTTACTTATACATACAGTAATCATAATCAATTTAGAAAACATTACATAATTTCCAAGCCAAAAACTAGATCATTCAGAAACCAATAAAACTGCCACAATAAAACTTATGTATGTATGTATGTACGTACGTACATATACATGTGCACATATCTACTGTACTGTATATGTAAATGCAATTTAAAGCAATTTAGATTGCTTAAAAATACTGGAGACACTCGAGACAAAGATGACTGCAAGCTCCCACTACTACTGAACCAGAGTATAAATTGTCTATTTTTAGGTTAATGTGGCCATCTGTTAAGAACAAGGCAACTAATCTTTCTCAGACCACTACTCCCGAACGAATCATCAAAAAAGCGGGAAGGGAAGGAAACTATCAGGAGAAAGCACCAAGCCATCATGACTATAGCACTGGGAAAGGGCCGCCAGGATAAGGATTAAGGATGGGACAGGGGGGGGGGGGAGAATGGTGCCAAACCACTTCGACAGTCAGGGATTGAAAGCCGACTTTCATGAAGCGAGGCCGTTACTACCATCCAGCCCAAGTGGTTGGGTTCCAGAAGGCAGGAGAAACTGGAGAATTATCAATACAGCCCTGAATGACCAAAACAACGTACATTCCGTGTTACTGTATTTAAGACTTCATTTAAAATCAACTCGACTGCCAAGTATGACATTATTATTGTAATAAATATTATTACATATTACTATTTACCTACCATATTATAATAAGCATTATTACATATTATTGTTTATTGGTAGCTCCTCTATCACAATCACTAATAAAGCTCTCCCAAGCAGTCAGGGGCACGTCTCTTGCACCTAGGTGCAAGTAGCTTTGAACAGAGATGTTTTGCCTCATCGTGTGGCCATGATTTCTTTGACGTTTCATTAGACCACGTACTCAAACTCTCATTTCTTGAGCTTTTCATTCTTATAGGCCAAGATCTCTAGTGTGTGTGTATATAATCGACTATTTTTAGCTGGGGTTTCTCCTCTGGTATTTGAATTTCTTACACAATTGTCACAAGATCTAGCCCTAGCCTCAGACATTTGGGCAGTGCATGAATCCTTAAGGATCTCGCGCATATTCTGGTGACAAACGTTTTTATCAGTCGTAAGATTATATTTGATTTTTTAACTTAGGACAATGGCATGGTTCCTCTGACATAACTAGTGTTTTTTATCCCTAGTTTGCTCTTATGAGTGAGGCAGAATAGGCTATTTACTCCAATTTGTGTTCTTTTGTTTTATGTAGTTGCACAGAGTGATGTGTTATTTTCTTCCCTAGTTTATTCTTGGGTGTGGCAGGCTGGAACCTTCAATTTGTCTTGAGTGACCCACTCCATACAATACAGTGTGGTAATTTTTACATGCTGCTGGCCATTTCTGCTGCTTGGTACTGTGTGATTGGATTCCCCCAAGCTTGATCTGGGGATTTCCTGCAACCCTCAGTGGGTAATAATGTATTGGTGTAATAATGAATCGACATAGACATTAATCCTCTCATTTCAGTGTTATTTGAGGAGATTATACCAGATGGAGAATACTCTTGCAGAAAACATTTTATAATCTCATTTTGTCATCAGTATAAATACACCACCCAATTTATCTTCGTGCTCACTCCAACATCTCTTGCAACGATGAGAGATAATTGCCTATAATTTAATGGAATACCAATCAGATTAATCATACCACCAACCTAGAGCCCACGTAAGAAACCAGGCCACAGAAACATTAGCCTTCGGGACCACCACATGGTAGCCTCAAGATAGGGAGTGTACTTTTTTCCATTCTTCTGTTGGCACCCTTTGCTGAAGAGATTCTTTGAATAATTTTTTACTGAGTGGCCAAGTTTCTCCACACATTTCTTCAGGGTCATTAGCATAACATCACTGAGGCCTACTGCTTCATTGTCATCAAGGTCCTTCAATAGATTTTCTAGTTCTATACTTCCTATATTCTCTCTGCATTCTGGCTTATGATGTGGAGCACCATTTATTTTTTAACCATAAGCTACATTCATATTTTAACATTTACTAGAAACACTTACCTATTGTATTCTCCAAAGACTGAATGGCTGAAACAGGTAAATCAATCTCTTTAATTTATTAATGTACAGACAAATACTTAAATTAACTGCTTAAGTGCAGCCACGATTAAACATACTTCTCTGGCTGTGCAAAAAGTAAAAGTTAAAAAAATAACTTCTCACCAGGAGACAGCCGGACGAGGGGAGTAATTTGGAATGTGGGCTGTGACGACGCAAGTTTGCTGATGAGCCAAATGAAGGAGAAGCAAGATGTGATGATAGTATTAGAGGGTTTATATGTTTGCCATTTCACTAGTTTACACAATGTTTGGAATAACCGTGTATTCACACATTCCATAAATGAAGCTGACCCACAGGTATTACAAGATCCAATTTCAATTGGAAACACTCTTGCCATCATGTTTAAGTATTGTACATTTCCAGTTAATACAGAGAAGCATTTTCAAGATATTGCAAGGAAATTATTAAAAAAAAAATTAAACGTGAAAAAATAGGGTTCGAGTTGAACAAAACACCCATGCTCGAGCCAATCCTTTGAATGATATATTACCCAGAGCAATTACAATCCACTAAGGACCCTTATCCCCTACTATTCTCGTTGTTGATGTCTCCCACTATGACCGGTATCTATGTAACAGCATAACACGCCCAGCAATAGAGTCAAAACAGTAAAACTTGCATGGAAACATAACCAATCCCCTGGATAGACACACAAAAAGAGTTGCAAGAGGAACACTTTACATTAACCTAACCCCATACAACAAGGAAAGGTTAAGGCAGCATAGGGCTCAACAAAAGCAAAGCCACATTATACCCTCAAGAAAAACCCAAACATACATCTGCCTTGCAGTCATGCAAAGGAAAGAGCAGGACCAGTCTTCCTAGTATGTCCTAAAAAGAACCTCAGCATCAAGGTTCAGGCCCAGGATAATACCTCTGAGAAACCAAGACTGTGAAACAATTCAATAGGAGGAAAACCAATATTGAAAGCCACACCGAACAGCTTCAGAAAAGATATCCGAGGCTGAAGGTCATCGTCAAACAGTGCCAAGGAAAATAACCTTGAAACATAATGTATAGCTATTGACAGTTGTAAATTGCCTGGTCTCGAGGAAAACTAGCCATTATTTTCCTTTGCAGAGTTTGGGAGTTATGTTGGTAGATGCTAGGCACCAGGTGAGGTTGCCAGTAGTTAAAGCAGTACAGTAATTGGAATACCTTGTGTTAATTATAGCTTTCAGGGGGTGCTGATGGTACTGCTCCCTCATTGTATACCAGCAAGCTGGTCCCTCTGCAGTGGTTCGAGTTTGATTCGTCACCGTCTCCTTTTCCTTGACAAGAATCGCAAGACCATTTGTCAAGACCCTTGTGACAGTGCAGGACAATGTCGGTGAAAACGTAGTGGGAAACAGAGCCCTTGGTGTGCAATACTGGTTTTAGCTCGGTATCTAAAGGGCAACTGCTCAGAAATCATTAGGTATCTATTTACCAAGAACCACCAATGCATGAACTGGTCTATAGAACAGTTAAACTATTTTAATCAAAACTATTTACAATCACTGGACAAACAAATGTAAGTTTGTCATATAACGCTCTGCTCTCTACTAATAAAGTATTTCTTTGTCACATACAAATGCAATCATGATTACCTTTGCTAAAATATTAATTTTTATTACTGGGTTAATTTTCTTTTATACACTGAAATTAGTTTCAAACAAAAGCTCTGTTAAGGATGTATTTCAAAGGGATAGAGAAGTGCATATGCCAAGTGTATCTTGAAGATTTTGATTTGACCATTCCATAATAAATGCCGAAAATAATACATACAGTACTAATAATGTACAATAAAATTAACAAATCCACAAGGGTCGTGATGAGGGTTCGAACCTACATCTGGGATGATCCCAGACGCACCTTAGTTGACTGCGCCACAACATGGTTAAAAGAATTGCAACCTGGAGTGCTACTTTCCCTCACGAGGTTCCTGTAGCTTCTCCAAAGCACAAACCGGGGTTTTACACAATTCCTCCCCATGCACCCAGGCTGTCAAACAAATCTACCTCTTTGCCCTTACTTTCCTCTGTGTAATGTATAATACATGTATATACAATATATGCTAAATAAAGGATTATGATCAAATCTTAACCAAATTAGAAAAATACCTGGCTGCCGACCACGTTTCTTGGGTGGAGTTAGGGGTGTATCAGTTGCCTGAAGTGCCACCACTTGCATGGGAAGTTGTTCTTGTAACCTGGTGGTTAGAAGTTCTTTCTCCAACGTTGTACCACTGGACGTTGCTCCAACAGCACGACTAGTACGAGGTGTTCGGGGAGTACGGGGTGTTCTGGGAGTGCCTTGACGTCTGCGGCCCTTGGGAGTGGATTTGACTGGTGTAGCTTCAGTGTCACTTTCACTCTCTTCAGAGAGAACAGGCAAGTTCTGTTGTCTGGCCACTCTGGAACCTTTAGCAGAAGTAGCACCTTTTCTTGGAGATCTACCAGACACAGAAAATTCCTCGGATTCACCAGCAGTAGCATCACTGGTATCAAGATTGTCGTCTTCCTTTTTGGAGTGAGGTGATGAAAACTGTTCAGGCTGTATGCGTCTTCGTCTACCAGCGACAATATTGTCTAAAGAAATATCTCTTCCCGGAGATGCTACAAGATTACGGAAGGCCAATCGTGCCTGTAAAATAACGTGTGCTTGTGGGCTTGTAAGTAACAGGTGAGAGTGTGGTACACGCTGAGTCACTCCTCTATCAGTTTTCACTATGTGTAACACTGTTGTCCCAACTCGTACATGGCCTATTACAATCCCAGGGTCACAATAATGCTCAGTTTGTTGACGAACATAGCAAGTTTGACCACGAGGTAATAAATCAGTGGGTAACAAATACACTTCCCTTACAGAGGCAGTATGTTGGTCCAGTGTAAACTGTACATGCCAACGATCGGCACCATCATGTTCTTTCAACACGGCAGAATAATAGTTATTATCTGTGAAACGGGCAAACACTAATAAACCCACTTCCAACTCTACTTCCCTCACACGCTTTAAAACTTGAGCTAGCTGCCGTTCTGCATCTGTACCACCTTGCCCAACAAATGCTTCCTCCTCCTCTTCTGACAGTGGAACCTGAGAGTTTTCAAGCATTTTCCACACATTAGATGGGAGGGAATCAAACAAGTCGGCAACAGGATCTACACCCTTTGTGACTGGCGAGTCTTTAGCGTTATCAGTTAAAACAGTACTAGCTATAGGTTGAATACCCTCTAGAGATTCTTCTTCATAGTCCATATCATCAAACTGAGGAAGTTGCTTATTGGCCATAACTTTGCTTCGACCTCGCCCCCGACCTCTTACTGGAGAACTTCTCGATTGAGTCCCATAGTTACCACCTCTTCTGCTGCCACGGCTGCGAGGACGGCCACGACCCCTTCCCTTACCCCTCTGCTCTGTTATTTCATCATTACTAGATAATGTTGAAGATCCCTTGAGATTACTATACTCGCTTAATCTTTCTACCTCTGATGAAGAGTCTTGAGTTAATTTTTCAGGCGACTTTGAAAGAATGTCCATTCCCTTTCCACTCTTTGGTCGTGCTGCAGGAATAACAAAAATGCCATCATCAGAAAAACTCTTCCCAAATGTAGCATCCCTGGTTTCAATGCCACGAGGCGGAGAAGAGAGTGTAGAGATACTTTCAATTGATAGCCTTGATGATTCAGCGATGGACATTATAGACATACGATGAGAAGAACCTGACGAGGACGAACTCTTATCCCCAAAATATCCTGATGATGAGCATGTTGTGCGTGATATGCTGCTTATATCAGATATCCTACTATGGCGACTTCCACTACTCCCACTTCCAGCCTCAACTTGCCGAAAAACTAATTTGGTGATGGCCATCTTTTTTGCATCTTCAATTACATATATTATATCCCCAGTTATTGGATGAATGTACTCTTCTGGTGCTTTGGATAAATCCCTTTTTTTAATAAACCCTGCCTTCAGCACATCATCAATGTTGGACAAGTTATTAATGTTTGGTAGAAGCTCTGTATCTGGGGTGCTTGCCCCTCTATCTGGTGATCTCGCTGTTAGTGAAGATTTTGCAGCACCACCTTCTTCTGGCGATACACTCCGAGATTTGGAAGTCTCCGCTGCAGATAATCCATGAGCCTCCTTGTCAATGTAGCTGGCACCTTCACCAGAAATGTTTGGACTAATACCTTGGCTTGTGTTTGGAGTAGAGGTTTTTCTTTCATCCAACGTTAATGTTAAAGGCTTTGGTAACTTTTCCGAGGGTTGTGTGGCTTTTACTGAAAAATAAAGCTTTTTTTTTTGTACATGCAGAGGCCCTTCACCTTCATTGTCGGTATCGTCTGCAAAAACCACTGGTGAACCTTGAGAGAGACTTGGGCTACGTATGCTTTGTGACAAGTGTGAGAGAACCACGCCAGATATGGGAGTTGAGGTACCTCCTTTTTCAAGAATACGACCAGTAACAGATTCTTTAGTCATTTCAATATCTGGAGTATCACTCTTAGCTTCTTTATGTTCAAAGGAACTTTCCCCTAAAGTTTTGAATTTAGATTCTCTATCTTCAGCCGTCTTATCTTCAATCAATTTCTCTTCAATTTTAATTCTTTCTTTGGCTGCCTTGGAGGCTTTAACAAACACAGACTCACTTTCTTGCGATTCTTGGTTATCTTGAGATGATGGGGTGCATACATCAGGCATCTGCAGCCTTGTTGCAGCTTGTGCTGGCTGAGAGCTGTCAGCAGGCAACACTTCCCCAATGCTGCTTTGTACTTCACTTGCACTCCCTTCCATTTCAGAGCACTCAACTTTTTCTTTACTACATGCCATCATTTTTTCACTATCACCAGTCTGAGAGACTGACGAGATATTTTTATTAGCATTCAAGAGCTTTTCTTTACTTTCAGAAGACACAGAAATTGGCAATGTGATCAGTGGTTCAATATCTGGTTGAGTGAGGATAGCTGGCTTACATATTCTCTCAAGCTGAGTGGCAGGCATACTCCCAATAATGTCTTGGTCAGTTTTTTGACAGTCTTCGTCACTACTTGATGACAGTGTGTCATGGCATTTAAGATGCTCCGATTCTGACAAAGGCAAAAGACTTTGAGACTCTTTTTCCATTAGAGGTTCTGAAAACATTGGTTCCTGGGAGAATCTCTGACCTGCCTCCTCTTCTGTGTATTGTGATTCACGTTCTGTGCAGCTCAACATTAAACTAAAGTCTTGTGATCCCACATTCTCGTCTACTCTACTTCGTTTTTGCTTTTCATAAACAACCTCAATACTACGATCCTTATCTTCAATAATCTCTATATCGCTGTCATCCTTATCAGACATCTGAGACTCGTCTTCTGGTGAACTATGCATTCTTACAGGCATGGGGATGGATCTTCTTGCAAAAGTTAATCCACTGTTACTACTGTTTTCTGTACGAGTTGGGCTGTGTGGTGACACTTTACTCTCTTGAGGGCTACTACTATCCTCCTCAGTGTCTATCGGTAGCCGTCTTGGAATGTCTGTTCGTGTGTGTCCACTACTTTCATCTTCTGTATCTACTGGAAATTGTCTTTTAGGTTTATTCTGCTTTTCCTGTTCACTACTTTCTTGTGCATCAGCAGGATGGCAAACCGAGTCATCAGCTTTCTCAACACTAGTCTTAAAAGTAATGGATTTGGCTATACCAGTTAGATGTATATGCTTTGTTGTTCTAGGCGGTAGCTTCTGTTGCTTCGGACTGATCTCTACATCCTTGTGAGTTAGTGACGAGTAATCTACAATAACCTTGTCATCTCCAGATTCACTAGCTTCAGATGTATCTTCAGTTCTGCACTGTTTAAATGGAATCTGTGATGTATCCGAATCAGAAGTAAGATCGTCCCGCTCGCCTCTCTTTCTCTTCGTGGGTGATGACTGGGGATACCTCGGCTGGTCATGTGTATGGGGGTAACTTGGGTATGGGTGTAAGTGAGAAGAACCAACTCGCAAACTTGATGGAGTATCCGGTACAAACCTGTAGACAATAGAGTAGTTTAAATCAGGTGAAAATCTCATTATGAAACCTAGTCAATTCCCAACTTAATGAAAAAACAAGTAAAATGCACTTTATGTAGAAAAGTAAACAAATATGCCGAGACATTAGGTTAATTTGGTAACACAGTATTAATTTTTATGATGTAGCATATACAGTTAAGTTCTTAATCATTTATTAGTTCAATGATATATTCTGATAGAATAAACGGTCAGCTAATCTTTTCAAGTAAATTACATAATTCTCGGCAACAAACAATACAAATAAAGCAACAAGTGAATGATGTGCACTTTTCCAAGACCAAAAATCACTGGCGTAGCTATAGCCCGCGTGAACCACCCAGGACATTCCTGTGCTCTAAGGAATTTAAGAAGAATTTAATAAAGAGCATTAAATACATTTATACTATACTCCATTTACAAGTTAACCACTAAACTGCTCCAGTGGCTCAAGCAATAGAGGCCTCTGTGCCTATCGCCTATGGAAGATTTAATGTGCCTCGTAATAATCAAAATTCCTACAAATTATACATGAACATTGTTCAACACTTTACCTCTCGCAATCGTTTGCCTTAATAGAAAATAATCGTGAAAGTCTTAGTTTCCTTCCTAGGAATTACTATTAAAAATTGGCACCATGTCAGGTGCATTACCATCCATTTACTTTTATACCTGGAAGATTAATGAGAAATCTATATAAATTGTTAACTTAAAAATTAGTTTTCAGAATTTGACACTTTCAGCAATTTTTCTTCGCCTCACAACGGCCAAACTAAAATACAATACAGTATTAGAATTTTCCCCAACATCAGAAAGCTATGTTCTTAGACAGGAAAGAAAATCATTTTTGTTTATGCACACCAGAAAATCTACCTAAAACGGGGTGCACAGTTTGAGCGTTAAGGCACCTCTATCCTGCCTGCCACAACATACCCACAACCATACACTACAGCATGCAAAAAAAAGGACAGGGGAACCTATTTATGCAACTGTTATAACAGGCCACGGAAAAAAGATAACAGCACCGATGGACACAGGAACCATCACCACACAGAAAAGGCAGCCAAGGGTGATGTAAAGCCAAAAATATCATGGAATAATTGGCAAGTATTGCATCTGGAGGAGAGCGCTTTACAATCTCCAGAGCCTGTGGGTATGCCTGAATGGAGTAGTAGTAGTAGGGATCCATCAGTCTCAGGAGTCTATGGCGTTGCACTCTGGTTGTCGGTCTGGAGTGGACTCTCCAGGGCACAGAGCCAGGGTTAGTCGATGCGGAGAGTAAGAGTTGAATATTGACAGATCACGATTGTGGGGTGAAAATCTGGCTGAATCAGCTTAACCAATCCATTAACTAATAAAGAAGAGACTTTGAGGGCCGAGTAGAGATTATTGGGGCGCGAGCAGGTTTCTGTTGATTAAGGAAGAGGGGCCATCCAAGATGCAGACAACACTAATAATGACACAGCAACTACAAGACAAAAAGTGATGGACAGATGAACCAGACAGGAAGCCCTAAGGTGACATACATGTCCTATGCAAGTGACAGTAAAGGTCTCTAAATGGAGAGATTCAGAGATGAAGATCTGGATAGTAAACTAGAGAAGAGCAGCAAGAGGGGATTAGGAACTAGGTCTGATCCAGCCACAACTGTGCCTTTTACTTTTACTCTAACTACTATTACTGTACTATTGTTTAATTTTACTCGGGATCATCAAGGGGTCATTTAACAACCTCATTCAACAAACTATATTTCTCAATTTGTTTCATCCTATGTAACAGAAAAGGGATTCACTAAATGCCTACTTCTGCTGCCAAATCACAACAAGCATTTAAAATATTTTATATATTTAAAGTACATTTACCTTCTCGGAGAAGACGGTGTGTATTGCTCCTCATCCTCCCGAGTCAGGTGAAGAATGGGAACAGTGGTAGCAGGCGTCAATGTCACGGCAGCAGTAGTATCCTCACCTAAAAGTCGTGTACATATTAGACATATATGAAGCATTAATACACTACAGTATCGTTATAATTTTTCTCTCGCCCCACATCTTTCGTACACCACTGCAATACAGTACAGTATCTCAAAATGACTTCTTCCTCATTTACTCGTGCCAAAAACATTTTTAACACTTTCATGCCCTGGGCGTGCACACCCCAAACTTTGACGTCATGACCCTGGCAGTGCGGGCAAGCGCGCGGTGACACCGAAATGTGTATACTCGTTTCAGCTTTCTCACCTTAATTCTCTTGCTATGTCATTCATTTTAGTATCATTGTGTTCGCAATAGAATTCCCTACAGGTGTATATGCATACAAGGTCCAAAAGCCCGGCATGATTCCCCTCAGCAAAGCCCAGAGTTACCCGTGAACAAGCACCAAGTGGCACACCCACAACCTATGTGTATACTCGTTCAGTTTGACAACATCAATTTTCGTGTTGCGTCTTTCATTTTGTTATCAAAATTGTTCGCAATATAAAAGGCGAGTATTTTAAAACTAGTCCCATAATAATAAAGCAATAAATGGAATTTTAACAAATTTTAACATTTGAACGCACATCACAAAATTATATTTATGTACGCACTCTAAAGGCACTCTTTTAAAACCACTCCTAGATTGCTCTAATAAATTTTAAATTTTTAACAAATATTTTAAAATGTGGACGCCGCTCGCTTTACCAACTTGGACGCAAGACAAATTATGGACGCCAGGGGCGTTATAAGTGCAAAAGTGTTAAGTACTGTAAGAGCTCGGTTTGTAATCAGAATTCCTGTAACTCTAATCTTTGGGTAATCTGATTGATCTCTAATTCATCATGCACGGGATAAATGGCAGGAGTAAGCAAGTTAACGATGAAAATGCGAGGGTAATGGTGGGAGTAACCAAGTTGTGGCACAAAAAATTGCCAATGTTAATTTTTGGAAATTCCTGGCAAGAAATTCGGCCAGCTCGATGCTCGGATAACTTTAATAGGGGTGCCCCCCCCCCCTTATCATACCGCTTATCAAGGTAAATTTCTCCACAGAGAGCATGGTAGAAAACACCAGCCATGTTGCAGTAGACCACAACTCTGAAAACCAATTTTCACCAGAAAGCACACAGTACTGCACACTAGTTCTCCTTTGACGAGCACATATAGTACAGTATGTGTGTGCTCATTACCCAAAGATTATACAACACAGCTTATTTTATCAGTCGAGCAGCTACGAGAAAATACACATAGTAAATCATTTTCACCGTCTTATTTAAAAAAAATCGTACATGCATAATCATTTTTTAACTTAGTAAAACTATGTTTATGTTTTAAGGGTAAATTTCAAAGAAATATAAATATGAAAACAACATTCATGAGTAAAGTTGACTTGGGCCCTTTAAGTATACAGGTAGTGGTGAAAATTTTAAATTACCATATCAAAAATAGTCAATTTATGCACAATTATTAATCTGCTGGTATACTGTACTTAGTTGCCATATTTTTTAAATATCTTTCATTAAAAATCCTGAAATTCAGGAGAGAAGAGAGAGAAAACCATACTATATCATGAAACTGGCAAGACACTAAACAACTGATCCAACTTCACTTACAAAAAATCTGAACGTACTGTGCTGTTGTGCATTTGGGAACTTGGTAAGCTTTTTGACTATTTTACTATCAGCACTTTCAAGTACAGTACAGCACTTCACTATCATACCTATATGGTGCGGTTTTCCATGGGGTGCCTTTGGCGATTCTATTTTTTCATCTTGACTTTCAAAAAGGTCTTCTTGGGAGCTCATCATTTCAACATCACTGGCTGGAAACAAAAAATATACACACCATAAATAAAAAAAAACTAGAAAATTGTCAGGCATTTCACAAAATCTCTTACAAAAAATACAACAAGCAGCTGAATGAAAATACGTGGGAAAAATGTAGACTGTACGTGATGTGGCCATCTGTAACAAGAAAAAAATAATGACATTTCTGTGGAAAAGAAGACTTTAGTCATGATGCACGAGTTGATACCGATACCTGGTTGATGGGGTTCTTCTACTCCCCATGCCCGGCCCGAGGCCAGGCTTGACTTTTGAGAGTTTGGTCCACTTGGACCATCTGAAAAAATTTACTGATCATTAAAAAATCCTAGAATTCTCAAGAGAGCAACAGAGAAACCAGCATACTAGATCATGGAACTGGCAATTTCCACCAAACTTCTGTAGACAAGACAAATGAAGAAGAGTTCTACAACCGAGAAACTTTAGGATCAGAGCAAATACCCAAAAGCAAAGCCATAACTGCTAATCAACAAAAAATAGGCAACAATCTTGCCAGCTAGCTCACAAGGACTCCAGAAGGGAGGAAAAGATGTGAGGCAGGTAAAGAGGTTTTAGCACATCTGCCAGGCATGCACATGCCTCAGGTCCATTGTACTGGACCACTGAGGGAAGTGGACAGGCCATAGTCTGAGAAAAAGAGTAGCACTGAGGACCTAAAATAGTTCCCCCCCCATCGCCAGAACAAGACAGACGAGATACCTATCACTTTACAATATCTGAACAATAAAGTAGCCACTTTCCCAATGGAAATCATTGCCAATGAAGTAAATAAGGACTCAAAGAACCACAGATACATGGCATTAGAAATTTAAATAATAAATTTTCAAAAAGGAATACAAATAAAAACTATTAAAACCAAAAGTAATATTTTATACAAGACACTAGTTTGTGAACGTAATGCAAGTGGTGTTGCCATTTTTTTTTATTTCATTACTTCTTTACATTAAACTTTGGTACTTCACTATCTTACCCATATGAAGTTGCCCATGAGGTGGCTTGGAGGGTGTCATTTCCTCATCTTGACTTTCAAACAGGTCTTCTTGGGAGCTGGTCATTTCAACATCACTTGCTGCAAACATATTAAATACTCTATAAAAAGCAAGCATTTTGAGGAGCCTCTCAAAATAAAATAAATAAAAAAAAAAAATTAAATACAAAATAAAAATTAAGTAAAAAATTAAAAATAATTAAAAATACAAATAAAAAATAAATGTAAAATAAAAAATTAACAATAAAATTTAATAAAAATAAATAAAAATTTAAATATTTAATTTATTTTTTATATTTTTAATTATTTAATTTTTATTTAAAAATTAAAAAATTAAATAAAAATTAAATTAAAAAAAATAAAAAATTAAATAAAAATAAAAAAATAAAAATAAAGAGGAGAGAGCATGGGGTGAATAAATCGATTACTGCTCATAAATGGGTCCCAAGCTTTCGCACAGGGGTTCTTAATTAGGGGTATCCATATCCCTTGGTAGTATGGCAACCAAATACTATACATATAATGGGGGGGTATAGCACTATCTGAACAATTTTTCCAAAACGTTGTCAAATCAGGATAACCAATCACAGTAACCGTTTTGACTGCACAAAAACAATAGCAAAAAACCACTCTTAGGTAGCTTGTGTTCTTTTTATTTGATATTTTTCTATAAATATAATAAATGCCTTTGTCTTCTTTTTTGTAGGTCCTACCTGCTAGGACTACTAAATCTTGGCTATCCATGTGTAATCTTGAGGTTATCTCGAGATGATTTCAGGGCTTTTAGTGTCCCTGCGGCCGGGTCCTCGACCAGGCCTCCACCCCCAGGAAGCAGCCTGTGACAGCTGACTAACACCCAGGTGTAAAGTAAAACCAAGCTATTGACACCTTTTAGAGGTCATACTGGTAACAAATAGGACTGGTGGCAATTATGATTTTGACACTGGCAAAAGGGGGGACCAGGGACACATTGGATAATCTATGGAATGTAATTGTAAAAAAAAAAAAAAAAAAAAAAAAAAAAGTCGGGCGCCTCCCCCCCCCCGCTTTAGACAATGACCCTCGACTTTTGACTCTTTAGCCTGTGTATATCAACCAAATGTGGCGAAGAAAATAACTGACCAGGATCAGCTTCCTTTTCGACAGTCTTCTCTCGTCGAGACTCCGACCGGACCACAGAGCTCACGGCAGGAAATGGCTTGTCCGTGTCAGTCTGCTTTTGTCTTGAAGTTGTACCAAATAACCTAAGATGAAAATATGTATATAAATATATGCCGTCTCATTTGGTAGTACAATATTGTACTTTACAGTACTCAACTTTAATAACCAACTTATATCAAATAAATCACTAATACAGTGAAAGAAACTTCACTGATACAGAGCCGGGCAATCAAAGTAGTGAACCAAATTCCACCATCCATCCGTGAGCAATACAGAATCCATATAATAATGTCATATATAACTACTGTATGGCTCACATACCCATCACTAGAGTCACTAGATGGCTCATGGCTACTCTCCTCCTCTTCACATTTACTTTCCTCCTTTTCCTCTTCGCTACCATCACCATCACCATCGCCGCCACCCTCCTCGCCTGCTTCTCCATCTCCCGTTTCCCCTGTTCCTCCTCCCGATTTTCCCCCTCCATCATCGACAACATTCTCTCCTCCTGTTCCTTCAGTCTTCTTTTCTTTGCCAGCAGCAGAACTTTCCCCATCACCATTCCCTCTAGAACCTCGGCTCACTCCATTTCCACCTGAAACCAAAGTACGGTTTAAGTGAAAATGGCTTTCTAGACAAGTCACTGCTAGTTCTTGTACTATCAGTACAGTACTAGTTAACAAAACATTTGGCAGTAATATTTATTTAGTGTAGCCTAGAAAATTTTGACTAACTTTAAAACCTTAAAAATACAGAAACGATTAAGCATAAAAAAAATCTTGACTATCTGGAGCGGGGGTCCGAGATTATAAAGACCCATCTCCATGTTCCAGACCATTTAGACCAAAAATACCAATTGATATTTTTGGTCTAAGCCCGGCCCAAGGCCAAGCTTTACTTGTTAAGAGCACTAGGTCGTTGCGTGGAGCAGCCCACATATCCACCACTGCCTTGTTGGTCCGACACTCCTTTGAGAAAATTATCTAGTTTCTCTTTAAGATGACCACGGTTGTTCCAGCAATATTTCTTATACTCGCTGGGATGATGTTGAACAGCCATGGAACTAATTTTTATACAGTGTTCTCTGATTGTGCCTATGGCATCCCAGCTCTTCACTAGTTCTATTCTGCAAGTGTGCAAGTGCACTGTGGCAAGTACTTTTGGATATCGTCCAAAGTAACTACCAGAGGAGATATGAATGCCGGCTTTTTCAGACCAACCCTCGTAGGCACTGTAAAAGTTAGAGAAGGCTCACCAAAAACCCAAGTCACCCCAGCACCATATTCCTGGTGAGCAGGAATGACATAACTGGGAGCTCAAACCAAACTGTCATTGACGTAGGCCAAGACCAAAATCCAGCAGAGCTGAAGTTCTCTGAAAATCACAGTGGCCATGCCAGAAAATATTCCGAGCAAAATATGTTGACAGCCAACTACTTCAACCGATTTTTAGCTGGTGCTATCATCTCGAGGTGGTCAACTTGGCAGGTAGCTCTAACTAGCACATTGAAGAACTATCCAGGTGACCAATTATGTGAAGGAGGCAGGGGAGCAGTTTGTCTAATTCAATTTCTTATGACAGCTGTTACTCTGATGGTAAATCTAGAATACAATCCATTATTTTCTTAATGCTACTATATTTCCTTTCCACAAATTATATGGCATGGCTATGTAAAAATATTCAGTGACAATGGGAAACTAAAAATTTAATTTAAAAATGTGCGCTTGACAGTGTGGAAATTTATTAACAAATCCCTATTTTCTTGATAAGCAACATTCATTTACCAAAAATGGTATACAACATTTTAGATACCAAATCAAAAAATAATTTTAAAACTAATTGTAAAGGCAAAGAAGGAAGATAAATATAATAAGTACAGTACAAGTACTGTACTGTTTAATAAGTACTGTTTACTCAAAGGAAATATTAAAATTTATGATTTGCCAATTTAGGCATTTGATGCACAATACTACCTTAAAAAAATAGAAAGAAGCCAAAAAGAGTAATAGATGTGCCAAAGACATACTTTTGGTGCCCCACAAAGCTGAACATCCTGGTTCCGCTTCACTTCGACCGTTACAGTTCTCGCTGGATACATCATTGTCTTTAAAATCTTGAGACTCTGCCTTTCCCTTCAAAAAATTATTATTATCTGAAGAGTGTCCATTTTCTTGTGCAGGTGTGACTGGAAACTGCGAGTCCCACTCCAGAGCCAGGAAGGGAAGACTCTCACTCTCGGGATCTTCCGATAACCCAAGAGATAAAGCAGGAGTGAGCTTTCTTCGGCCTGGAAGACATTTTGATTAACTAGATATAATTTGAAAGCACCAAGGAAACCGAGGAATATATCGCCTGGCACAACCCAGTATATCTCACAATACAAACATTATTATGACAAATCAACTGACAAATCAAAGTTTTACTATAATACACAGTATTCACTATAGTATACGTAACAAAAAAAGAAGTTAGCATACCCATGCCATGTGATTCTGTCATAACGCCAAGTAAGGAGGCACTGTCCTGTGAAGGAGTTGTCATATCAATTTCCTCCTGTCCAGGCGTTGTGGGCACCAATTCATCATCGTCGTCATCGTCATCTTCATCAATTGTCTGACTTAGGCTAGCTATACGCCATTCATCAGTCATCTGAAAGTTGTAGAAAAAATTAAATTAATTTAATACAGTATAGGACAAGCTAAGGTCAATTATGTCACTTTCAGCAAGGAAACCAAATCCAGTGTTCACCAAAAATTTACTCTTTAGGGCTGATGTGCAATAGGTGTCCTTTGTGAAACTAAATCAGTGTGGCCAACAACAGGGAGCCACCGAGGTCTCGCCAAAAAAAGAAGGATTCATTTACATTCAACACTGGTTTTCCCAATCATACTATATACTTTCTAAAAAGTCAATACCCACACAGTTGTGATTATGCACCTAATTTGAACACAAACTTTCTCAGGTGGCCGAGGACCAGCAACTTTATCCTAGGCCTATAGATGGAGATCTTTTTCAACATGAGCATCAAATATATCACTGAAAAGCTCTTTGCCTATTGATATATAGAATATGATACAACTAGTTATGTTTTGACCATAGCTGCTCTGAAGTGATGGCCTTGGATGATCGTGATCAGGTTACAAATGATGTAGTGTCAAGAGTGTATGCTTAACACTGATCACAGGCAATGATGCAATATTCCTACCACCATAATCATAAAATTGTGTACTCTTCTTCAGAGGTAAACAATGTCCAGCTAATATTATCTTATTTCCTAGACTTAGAGCAATACATGTGCAACTGTTAAACTGAATGAATCTTCTGTCCATTTTGAAGGCCTATTCATATTCACTGATTATATACACACAATCTGACAGAAAACAAGCTTTGTCGAAATATGTGAACAATTTCATCATACCTGTCCTTAGGTTACATAAAGTTCATTGTTCACTCAACTGTCAAAATAATCTTGAACAAGTACTGCACATTTTCAACACCTTAAAACATTAACACACATCCCAATATTATCAAACTACAGTAAACATTTTAGTTAGGCATTCCTTAGTGATATATTAGGCATCATAAGCTACGTTTTAAACGCCTTTTATAAGTATGTTGCCGTATTGTTATACTCTGTTACAATGCATTTTCATTTGTATTTTACGGAGCTGTCAGTAGACACTAATGGGGGGGAACACCACTCGCGGCGAGCCATCATATACAGCCACACATGCACATACACCTGTCACAGCTGCCGCTCTCATCAATGTTACCTTCACGGAAATATTTCAGGCCTAGGCCGAAATTATTTAGGCGTGGGTCGAAGCCTGCGGGAGAAGCCTCGGAGGCGTTAGGTACTGTGGCGGTAGTGGTGCAGCGAGGCGGTACTGTTGAGGTACCGCGGGTACACCTGGAGCTGGTGGGCAAGGCAGTAGAGGTACTGGGGAGGGGTAGTGGAGGAGCAGGGAGACGCCCGGCAGTACTGTGAGGTACTGGAGGTGGCGCGCTGCACCTGCGTCGACTCCCCCAGTCCTAACAAGTTTTGTTTTGATATGGCGCCTCGGGTCACGTGACTGCCTGCCTCCTAGCAGCAGTTACAAGTCCAGTCTGCCTGTTATTGCAGTCAATATATATAAAAAATATATATATACATACATATATTTATATATAGCAAACGTTACAGAGGGGGAACAAATAACTGCCTATTCAGATTTGTATTATATTTAAATTTTGATTTCCATTACTTGTATTTGTACACAGATGCATCCCAGCAGTATTTTTATTTTGTATATATATTTTCTTTTTACGTAATAGCCACCATCTCCAATGTTTATAATAATAATACTAATTATTATTATTATTATTATTATTATTATTATTATTATTATTATTATTATTATTATTATTATTATTATTATTACGTATGTAATAATTTACATAAATGTAGTTAGTTTAGTTCATTTGTTATGCACCCCATACCCATCCTGTGGGCGGTAGTGGAAAGGGTGACACGGGCACCAACATGACACTGGGGGTGACACGGGCACCAACATGACACTGGGGGTGACACGGGCACCAACATGACACTGGGGGTGACACGGGCACCAACATGACACACTGGGGGTGACACGGGCACCAACATGACACTAGGGGTGACACGGGCACCAACATGACACTGGGGGTGACACGGGCACCGACATGACACTGGGGGTGACACGGGCACCGAAATGGGAAGTTACTTAGTCTATATATTATCATATTTGTATTGTACTTTTTATTATGAATTAGTACTATTAAAAGTCCCCCATGCGTGCCGTGTTTCTTTTAACTCAGAAAATATAACTATACAGTCAAAATATAATTTAAAAAATGCAAATATTTTATGAGTTCTATTGACCAAATTTACACACTGTCTGACAAAATTAAATTCCCAAATGACCAACTCATTAACCTAGCTGTCGATAATTAATTCATATAGTTACATATATTATTTATATTTAGAGTGTTACAAGGTGGAGGACCTAATTGTTACTAAGTACAAAATACGGATAAGCTCAGTTGACTTGCATGTGCCTACATGTTCAGCTGTCCCGTAACTCAAGTGTGCAGAATGAATTTAACCCTTAAAGCCTTACAACATTTAAGATTAAGTGTAGATGAAGGAAGGAATTATCAAGGGAAAGCGCCAAACCATTATGGCTATATAGCATTTGGAAGGGTTCAGGATAAGAATTTGGGATGGGACGGAGGGAAGGAATGGTGTCATTTGGACGGTCGGGGATTGAACGCCGACCTGCATGAAGCGAGATCGTCGCTCTACCGTCCAGCCCAAGTGTAGATGAGTTAGGGGGATTTTTAACTAAGTTATGCAATTACGTCTACTGCCAGAAGTGGGTCATATCACTTTGGAGGTTTCCGGCCGAGCAACCCCCAATCGCTTGTAAGATAGTAAGTAAATTCAGGCAATGGAACTCATAAAATATCTGCATTTTTTAACATTATATTTTGACTGTATAGCTATATATCTATGCCAAGCTTATTTTTTACATTTTTGCTTCTTTTTAATTGCTTTAAGTATATAATTTGCGAGCCATGCGTGGATTAATTGTTAAATCTTGTGATGGCCTGTTGAGAACGTCGAGAGGATATAGTGCGTTGTAGCGACTTAATTATCATTATAATTATAATATACACTTGATGTTATGTATCTCATGCAAGCATTAAGACTTGCTTAAAACAGTGTGCATGTGCGTTAGTGGTTGTGTGAGATTATTTCACGTACTATCAATCCCATCTCTGCTGTAAAAGCCGCAATATATATATATATATATATATATATATATATATATATATATATATATATATATATATATATATCAGGAAATTAGGGATTTGGATGACAGAAGAGCAGTTACTGACACTCAGAGGCCATAAAGCACGAGTCTAAAAGCTTATGACATGTTTAGAACTGACAAATTGTATGTAGAGGCAGCATAAGACATCCACTAGACAGTGTGACATTGTAATTGCCAGAATTAGGTTGGGATGCCGATATCTATGGTAGGTGGCTGCAGGTAATGAATCCCTCTAATGGTAAACATTCCAATTATAAACTATATGAATAAGAGCTGGGACATACTCTCCAACACTATGGCTGTGATTTCTCTGTTATAAGTGATTTCAAACCAAATGGTATGAGGTACTTTGAGCTCTGTAATTACTTCATACACTCACATTTCTTGAAAGATATTCTTGTGCTGTAACCCAGCTTTTGCTAGTGGAGATCAGCCTTATATTTTATGTTTTCTCCTGATTCCATGTATGACTAACTATTCTGTGAGATGGGAATATTAGAAGAATTTATAGCTAGTTTTTTTTTATCTACATTGTGTAATTATATATAAATCATATATATGTATGATATAGATTAGATAAATATATAACAGTGTACCAAAAGTTAGCAGACACAGGGTATGGTGAGTTAGAGTAATATACATATATAACCAACCATCATGCTATGAGATGAGGATAGTAGAACATATATAGTTGTAATTACTGACCTATGCGGGGAGTTCATATAGACTAGGGTACCCTTATTAATTATCAAAACAAACCATTTTCTTAAATCATTTGAAATAACAGAAAACGTAACATTCTGCCTCTGTTTCACATTTTATCCTAAATAAATGAAAATACAGAAAACGTATCTACAAAATGTTCAGTATTAAAAAAAAAACATATTAGGGATGAGAAGAAGTCTATAGCAATTATTGAAGGGAATACACCAATTGGATAGGATGCAGCAATGACGTCACGCAGTTGTTTGTTGTCCATTTTTAGCAGAGTTGCTCGCCGCTGTGCCTCAATTACCACCCCTTTTCCACCTTTGCCATGCCTTGCCCACCCAGTGGCTGGACTAGGGCACACTTCCGTCCCGGCCAACGCATCAGGTGAGCCCAAGTGCCCCGGAGGGCGGGAAATAAGGCGAGGAGAGGTGATCCAACATTCATATGCTGATGAAGGTGGGCAACGCCTGGCTGCTGATGGCCACTCTCACACACACACCTTCTGGGAAGTTGACTCACACTCGCAGCTATTTGCCTTCCATGAGCTCACTTCGGAAGTCAGTTTGGCTGCTCGCTTTGTGAAGTGGTGTTGGTGGAGGGGATCTGGCTCGTCCTTCGTTGCAGATCTGCTCCTGTGAGCCCTGTGAGCTCCGAGAGCCTGATCCTGTGAGCCTGATCTTGAGCCCTGAGAGCCTGCTCCACGCCCCACCTGAGGTAGTTGTGAGCGTTGTTGCCTCGTACACCAGCAGGAGTATTACTGCTCGACCATAGCCCCTGTGACTGTAGTGAGTGCTACTGTAACTGAATTCTTCTACTCATTTTTTTAAAGTTAAATTGGTCTGAAAATGTCAACAGTACTATTGCAGATAGCTTCATACAGTTAAATGTCCTGTGCACTCTCCAGCTTACTCATAATTGGAAATTTCTGTTCAGTACTAGCCTAACATCCTAATGTAGTAATATGTAGGCTTTACCTAGCAAAATGTGTTGTGCACCCCCATACCAATCCTGTGGGCCAGTACTGGAAAAGATTAGAAGTGCATGTAATGGGCTCGGAATCTGAGCCCCAAAATTTTCCTGATGATTATCTTGAACATTTCTTCAAAACCTGGTTACACAGTTCAATTTATACATCAACAAAGATGTATAAGATATGATTCATCTTATAGTTTCCCCTAGTCAAGGGCAAGATGCCTATTTGGCTTATCAAGGTTTCCCTAGCCTAGTTAAGACCTTTCCCAAGAT
>WNGS01001312.1:57066256-57077011 GCA_020271785.1 Procambarus virginalis
CCCCCCCCCATAAGATTGAACTACTGACCCCCCCCCCAGGATGCATCCCCACAACAAGCTGACTAACTCCTGGTTAGTCAGGGAAACAGATGCATTAGGTGATAGGAAACGCGCCCAACCATTCTGCCCCGCGCCTGGAATTCCAATTATATATCTTCTGGAACGAATCCGATTTTACACTTTATGTCCTGCTGCGGGACTCAAACTCTGGACCTTTAGGTTGTGACCAGGCTACGCGGGGTCCCAGGCAACAGGTTTACTGGGAGTGGTATACCACCAAAGTATACCCCACTTGGGAGTGGCATAGCACCCAAGTATACCACTTGGGAGTGGTATAGCACCCAAGTATACACTTGGGAGTGGTATAGCACCCAAGTATAGCACTTGGGAGTGGTATACCCAAGACTACCAGCACTCTACAGGTAGGTGGGTACTTGTGGAGGCCAGAAGCACACCTTAGCAACCACCATCGAACACTGACCGTTGCCACAACACAACGACATCGCTCACGCCAGCGGCGCCATCCTCTGTTTTCTGTGATTGAATCACGGACTCCTGTAATTTTTTGTTACAGATCCGTTCAGGACACGACGACATTCAGCTCTTCTTAGCAGGCTGAGACCTTGTGGCCTCAGCTGGTAGCCTTTCTCTCCACTGTATTCGCCTAGTTGTGCTTGCTGGGGTTGAGCTTTGGCTCTTTGGACCCGCCTCTCGACTGTCAATCTACTGGTGTTCAGATTCCTGAGCTTCTCGAGCTCCATCATAGCTCGAGAACACACACATACCGTGTGTGTGTGTGTGTGTGTGTGTGTGTGTGTGTGTGTGTGTGTGGGTGTGTGGTGTGTGTGTTGTGTGTGTGTGTGTGTGTGTGTGTCCCAGGGGGACAAATGAATGAAATTGTAAAGTCAATGTTTGTTTACAGTTCTGGGAGGTGATAAGCGACGAGCACGGCATCAGCCCCACGGGGCTCTACGAGGGCCAACACGAGATACAGCTCGAGAGAATTATGTCTATACACCGAGGCCACAGGTACGTTCTCTCACTCGTTCTCTCACTTCTCCCTCAGCAGCCTTCCTCCATCACTGCTACACTGGCCTGTCACTCACCGTTGACGAGGTTCATGTACACATCATGTACGAGCTGCCACATCGTGTACGAATAATGTTGTGTCAATATTATATTAACGTTGAAATATTGTTACATCAACTTCACTCTCCCTCACCCCCCCCCCCTTCCCTCTTCCCTGCCCGTGGAAATCTGGACAAGCGACGTTGAATGGACGTTCATCACACGTTTATTTAACGTCACTCGGCATGTTTGTGGCTGCTGGGTTGACCAGCTGTGTCTGGCGCGGGGGGGGGGGGGGGGGGGGGGGGACTGGACATTGCGTCCCAGGCGGTAAAACGTCGGGCTTTAGTAACGTTTAAATAACGTTAAATTTACGTTTTCAGCGTTGATAAATGTTGCACCAATGTCATTTGCCCAGATTATCCGGTGTAATATACTCATCACCCATTGTGGCGCCTCGCCACCCTTACGGAGAAGGGTCTAAACCTGAGAATAATATATTCTCCGCTATGTTATCACTATTCTTTTAATCATAGTCTAAGTGAAGCTAACCTAACCTAGCCATATCTACTTATAACCCTATGTGTGGGTTATCCTCGACTACTCTCACTCCAAAGAAATAATTCCTAACCATGACACCTCGTTCTGCTAGTTCTCATACTCAACAGTTTTTCTTTGTCTATTCAGTGAGTCCTCCTGTGGATCATGTATGTCTCGATCATTTCCCTGCTTAGCTGTCTTTTTTAAATGCACAATCCAGCTCTCTCTGTCTTTAATCTCAGGCCTTCCTACTCTAGAATAATTAGAATGCCTAACTATGAACGCTTTCAAAGCTTGTGTTGTGCCGTGCTAGGTGAGTATTGTATGTCGGGAGCTACACACTGAAGCACTCGCCTCATAGAGGTATACATTATCCTGAATTCTTCCTGTCTAGATCCCTAAAAGCCTCGTTTACGTCTCAAAGTCACATTACCTTGCATTTACGGGGGCGAAATCGAGGAGCCACTTGTCGAACCAGTCCTGTAATTTGCCCAGGCTTTCCTACCACATTTAGTCTAGTTTCGTGTCATTAGTGGACACTCACATGCATTGGTTCATTTCCTCACGAAACAGAACGACTTGTGACACCAAAGTTACCACTCTCACATTCTGATATATTATCTCATTGACTTTTCTCTTTCTGACAGGTATTTCTTCCCATCATGTCACGGTTCTCACCGTTATTCCAGGATATTCCTCTGGCTTGTGAAGAAGTCCTTAGTGTTTAATTGTGTCGAAGGCCTTCTGGTAATCTAGGAATATGCAGCCAACCTATCATTTTATTTATGCTTGACCCAATTACCTTGGCAGCACTACAGTCTGTAGGGTTGAAGATTATCGTAGTTTTCATGTGTGCGTGCGGCCACACTTGCGTGCATGTGCGTGCGTGTGTGCACGCTACGGTATGAACTCAAGCACATGTAGTGAGCAGGTGTTGTGGCCGCAGGTGGGAAGTATGTGCCCCGGGCGGTGCTGGTGGACCTGGAGCCAGGGACCATGGACTCCGTCAGAGGGGGACCCTTCGGCCACCTCTTCAAACCTGACAACTTCATCTTCGGTGAAATTCAGAACTTTTTTTGTTTTTAAGAGATCTAAAATTCCCCGTCGAAACTGCCATTAAGATTTCATTTATCTCTATTTTGATGTGAATATTTTAATGCAAATACTTTGCAATACATATCAATATAATAATAATATTAATAACTATATTTATAAAGTATACATAAGAACATACTACAGTGGTTTAATGGTAGCCACAGGTTACATATTCAATGAAGGCCATTATATATACCCCTTTATATGGGCTACACAAGGAGTTTTGGACATACGTTTAAAGAATACAAGTTATCGTACACAAGACAGATTTGAAAACCAAACCTAACCTTACCAAACGAAAGCTAATCTAACCTAACCTACCCTACCCTAACCTAACCTAACCTAACCCAACCGAGCCTAACCCAACCGAGCCTAACCCTAACCCTAACCAACCCGAGCCTTGTGCATCCTACCCAAATAATATATACAGTTTTAACGAACAGAAAATGAGCTTTGTCGAATCATCTTGTGAACGATTTGTCCATGCCCCAGTTTGAAGAGAGAGAGGTGAGTGTGGAGTTGTCTTTGCAGGCCAGAGTGGCGCGGGCAATAACTGGGCAAAGGGCATTACACGGAGGGCGCGGAGTTGGTGGACTCCGTCATCGACATCATCAGGAAAGAGAGTGAGAATTGTGACTGCCTGCAGGGGTTCCAGCTGACACACTCCCTCGGTGGTGGTACTGGCTCGGGTATGGGTACTCTCCTTATCTCTAAGATCCGTGAGGAGTACCCTGACCGCATCATGAACACCTTCTCCGTCATGCCCAGCCCTAAGTATCCTCCTGCCCCCTACTATATTATGTCATGCTCCAAGGTACACTCCTGTCCCTACTGAACTATGCCCAGCCATAGGTACCCTTCTGTAGCCTACTGCACTACACAGTCTCAAGATATTCTCCTGTAACCTTGTACAGTAAACCCCAGCCTAAAGGTACCCTCCTGTAACCTACTATACTGTGCCCAGTCGCAATATTCCCTCCAGTAACCTACTACAGTATACCCAGCCACAAGGTGTGCTCATGTACCTATTCCATTGTTGTCGCTGTCACTTCCATCACTAAAAAAAACGTATCGGTTACTTTTCCAGACATTTCAACAATCTTCCAAATCATTTTTGTGGTTCAACAAACTAAAATATATTCGAACGTTAGATCAGCATACATCATTACCATTCATCATACAACACATACAATATCAATACCAATATCAACTCATCCTCCAAAAATTATAGTACTTATGCAAATATTTGGTCCAACCTACAACAATGAATTGTTGCAGCCAACAATATTCACGCTTTGAACTTTTAATTTTGAAGAGGGCACAGAAAAACAAAAAACTTAAATATTCCTAGACCTAGTAAGCACATATATGTACTTATTAGGCTTAAGATTGCATACATTAGGCCTATGATTGCTTATTTTGTATAGGTTAGGCTTTTTAGTTACTTTCCGTTATCTAGAATGTCATTTAGGTTAATTCAATAATATAAAACGTGAACGTTTGGGGGTCTAACTCTAGTTTTGTACGTTTGACTGAATAGTTGGTATAATTACTGTTATTATTGGAGTATGGGTTGAAAGAGTGAGCACGTGTGGTGGAGAGCACAATGTGAAGTATTGGTGGAAGTATTGCCCGAAATGATACGCATATTATTGGCTTTAGGTATTGTATGTACATCGATCTATAAATCCAACATTATGTTTGTAACTCATCATCTATGTATGAATATATAGTCACGCTTTTACCGGAATAAAAATTTGAATTTGAATTTGAATTTGTGGTGGCGTGCAGGTGTCGGACACCGTGGTGGAGCCCTACAACGCCACCCTCTCCGTCCACCAACTGGTCGAGAACACCGACGAAACTTACTGCATCGACAACGAGGCTCTCTACGATATCTGCTTCCGGACGCTCAAGCTTTCCACCCCGACCTACGGCGACCTCAACCACCTGGTGTCCCTGACCATGTCCGGCGTCACCACCTGCCTCAGGTTCCCCGGCCAGCTCAACGCCGACCTCAGGAAGCTGGCGGTCAACATGGTGCCCTTCCCTCGGCTACACTTCTTCATCCCGGGCTTCACGCCGCTCACCGCCAGAGGGTCAGTTCCTTCCAAAAGAGGAAGAGCCTCAAAAGAGCCTCAAAAGAGGCTCTTCTTTTTTGTTCTTGAAGTTGAAATTGAAATAAGTATATTGAGGTAAAATACACACAAAGGGATGAGGTAGCTCAAGCTATTCTCTGAGGTAACTCAAGCTATTCTCTGAGGTAGCTCAAACTATTCTCTGAGGTAGCTCAAACTATTCTCTGAGGTAGCTCAAGCTATTCTCTGAGGTAGCTCAAACTATTCTCTGAGGTAGGTCAAACTATTCTCTGAGGTAGCTCAAACTATTCTCTGAGGTAGCTCAAACTATTCTCTGAGGTAGCTCAAACTATTCTCTGAGGTAACTCAAACTATTCTCTGAGGTAGCTCAAGCTATTCTCTGAGGTAACTCAAGCTATTCTCACCCCGTTCGGTACAACGTGTTCATACATATATATAGACACATCACAAACAATTAACATATTACCGAACATTCTGAGAGATAAACATGCTGTTTATCAAATTTTGGGGGACGCTATTAGGCGGTTGATAAAGTTACTATAAATTATGTAAAATGAAAACTGCAAATTCGTAAAAAAATAACTCGTTAAGAGACAGAGTAACAAACTGACTAGACGTACATTTTAGAACAAGAATAGACACTTCAAATCCATTATAGAAAAAAAAATCCATTATAGAAAAAAAAATTCTTTATATATTCCAATTTTGACTAGTATGGAGAAAAACTGACATTATTACCCCTCATTTTTTTAGTTACTACTATGACAAAATCGAACACAAGACGGTTCGACGAATCTTGCCTTTTTATAGTCAAACTGTATTTATTATTTGTTTATGTTAGGTTGTGATGGGCTCGGTTGGATTAGGTTAGGAGACACAGGTCGCATCATACACAAGACGGTTCACCAGCGAATTTAATATCTACCTAGTCTTACCTAACCTACCCAAAATAACCTAACCTAAGCCAATCGAGCCTGACATAGCCTAGTCATAGCTAATACATCCTAACTTAACAATATATACGATTTTGCCAATCTGAAAACGAACTTTGTCTAACCGTCTTATGTACGAAGCTAGGTTAGGTAGGTTTCAAAATCCATTGGCAAAACATTTTTTGTACGAACTTGTATTTTTTATATTTATTTATATATACAAGAGTTCTTACATTCTTGTAAGAATGTAATAATTCTTACATTCTTGTAAGAATGTAATATGCGTGGTTGTACTGCAGGTCTCAACAGTTCAGTAAGATGACGGTACCGGAACTCACCGCTCAGATGTTTGACGCTAAAAACATGATGGCTGCCTGCGACCCCCGCCACGGTCGCTACCTAACAGTGGCGACTGTCTTCCGTGGCCGCATGTCCATGAAGGAGGTGGACGAACAGATGCTCAGCGTCCAGAAGAAAAACTCTGCATACTTCGTTGAGTGGATCCCTAATAACGTCAAGACTGCAGTCTGCGACATACCGCCCAGAGGCATGAAAATGGCCGCTACTTTCATTGGCAACTCCACAGCCATTCAAGATCTCTTCAAGGTAGGAAGACAATACCTCACTTTGATCACTGTGCAACCTGCTCTCGCACAAGACAGCACATATATGACTTATTGCTTATAGTCACTATTTCGCTTATAAATAAGTATATATGTGACATATGTTGTACTGTAATATGATATTGAAATATTTTGCATATTTATCTTATAGACTACTTAATAAAAAAGTTAATTTAAATTTTATCTTACAAATTCGAAATCAATTAATAACTATTTTTAGTTGACATTAATCAATTATATAACAGTATAGCTTAGCCTTAAAATTAATACTCAAATGTTTATATACATTGGTTACAACATTATTATAGTATTTGATAACTAATATATTTGATAACTAATATTTAACATTAACGAGACTTATGGCGTGTGCTTGGGAATACCCAGTATGCAGGTTCGAGCCCTTCTCATAGCTCTTACTGATGTACTCATTGATACATCACGTGAACGGGATTTCTCTGTGCATTAACGAGACTGGTTTGTGTACAGCGCATCTCTGAGCAGTTTACGGCCATGTACAAGCGGAAAGCCTTCCTCCACTGGTACACAGGCGAGGGCATGGACGATATGGAGTTCACGGAGGCTGAGTCCAATATGAATGACCTGGTGTCTGAGTACCAGCAGTACCAGGAGGCCACTGTTGATGAGTACGAGGAAGAGGAGCAGGAAGAGGAGGAAGCTGATTACAACTACTAACATGACCAACATAGTGAGCACGACTGGTGTAGAGCCAGTCGTGGTGTAGAGCACATAACTCTACACCAGCGACCAGAACACGACGACCCTCTACACCAGCGACCAGAACACGACGACCCTCTACACCAGCGACCAGAACACGACGACCCTCTACACCAGCGACCAGAACACGACTAACTCTACACAAGCGACCAGAACACGAGCAACGAGTTACAGAATACAAGAACTCCATTGAACAAGCACGCAATGAACCCATTGGGTAAATTTGAGAAAACGACGTTGATTTAACGTTGAGTCGACGTCGAAAACATTTACTGGACGTTACTCTAGCATGCTCCCAGTGGGCACAGTATCCAATAGTAACGTTAGTTCAATGTTGAGGCAACATTATCATCGTTATTTCAACGTTGAAATGACTCTACACTTGATTCAGTGGTTTTGGCAACTGGGAAACAGATACCAGATACCACAAGACATAACCAACCAAAATACCAAATAAACTAACACGACAAAAACCTTGAAAACCAAATACCCGAAATAAGTGAATATCGAAGGCAAGAACAGCTGGCCAGTGGGCAGACCATCCAAGAGCGACGTCAAGTGAACGTCGTATCAAAGTTGGGTTGACGTCTAACCAACAGCACTTGGTTGTTGTGCACACTGAGGTAACTGTAAACACAACCTCTGGGGAAGTGGGCCATCCAGTGAACATATCCGGCAGCCTATGGAAGAACAGCGTACCAGTGAACACGGAGGGATCCATGGAAGAACAGCGCACCAGTGAACACGGAGGGATCCATGGAAGAACAACGTACCAGTGAACACGGAGGGATCCATGGAAGAACAGCGTATTAGTGAACATCCAGTGACAGAAATGTGCGCAGTGACGCAGCTTTACCAATGAACACAAAGGAAAAGCCTCGTGTTCAGGGGCAGCAATATTTATGAACACCAATAAAAGAAATAATAGCATGTACCACTACAAGAAAAAGAAGCCTAAAAATTTGTTTATGTTCTACAAATGACAAAATACTCATGAAATTGTTCAATCCTTAAATCATGTTTATCATGACGAGAATATTTAAAGGAGTTTGTAGTGTTCCTGATATGACAACCCGTCCTCTTAAAATGATAGTGCTAATACAAACTATTTGCTGAAATGTTCAAAAATGAACTGTTGGTCCCAGAAAAGATCCCGTTTTCCATTATTTAGTTAGCCAAGAGGGGTACTTAGAAAATGGAACGATAACCAAAGAACCTTACCTATCCAAGCACTCCTAGGCCTAATATATATCTTAGGCCTAATATAGTATATATATGTACTATACTAGGCCTAGGAATGGTTAAGTTTGGTTTTCGGCTTTCTACTTTCGTACCCTCTCCAAAATTAGTAGTACGAAACGAGAACATTATCGTCTGCTACAGTACATTTGTGTCCTTTCGATATAGATGTAAGGGAGACCTGATATAGATGCACCCGAAGGACCACTCATGTAATGGGAAAAAGAAAAAAGGATAGTTTTGATTCCTTGACGAAATACCGACCCATGGTCACATTTATATTTTACTTGTTGGTTTTGTAAATTATTAAATACTTGTAATGTTCTGTATGTTGATATAGTTAAGGTGTCCTGCACCGGATTTGAACCTTCTAATAAATTGTAATTAAAGAACTATAATATATTTTTACTCATTTACACTCTAAATTAGGATGCAAAGACTTATGAATTTGTCATATATGTTTGCGGGTTACAAATTTCGGCGTATTTAGTAGCATAGTTGACTATACGAAGATGAGGAGAGTTAATGCACCCGCCAAACACCCTGTTTATGAAAGAAGAACACTATACACAACCCATCCTCAGCCCGGGCTCGTTAAAACTGTAGCCGTGTCTAAAGATGTATTCATCCACCCGTCCTCTTTAACAAATGCCAAAGTTCATTCCATGCACCCGCCAAACCCCCTGTTTATGAATGAAAGACGGTTTACACACGACTCACAACTGATGACGTTCGAACACTTCCGGAACAAGTGTATCGCTGACGACTTTTGTTCGAACCACAACGCTGTAAATGCTTCACCCACGTATTACAAATACAATTAATTGCCAACAGAACCTAAACACCTAACCTAACCAATGCCTAAATATGCATAGTATGCTAATATATACACTATTTATTTATCTGAGAAAATTCCTATTTGAATGAACAGCATGTTAAAAATGCTGAATGCATCTTTGGGGTCGACCGCTGGATAGAATATACATGGTCTAAGGACGGGTTGATTTATCAACTACCAATAATTGCCACCGGAACCTAACTACCTAACCTAAGTTAGACCTAACTATTCAACACATTTTAGTATGTAATTAAACATATATTTGAGAATCTACACATTTTTAATACGCAGGACTTTCAACTTGATGAATGAGTCTTTGGGGTCGACCGCCTATTGGACGAGCCTGAGGACAGGCTGTATTACTTGAGGTTTCATAGTAAAGAACAAAGCATATAATTGTGTGCATCTTTTATTGGCATAGTTCTTGTACAATTTATTCTTTCGTCTTCACCATTTTTATAATCTTATTGTTTATGTAAATTATTAAAACTGGTAAGAAATTTTTTGTTGTTGCACATGTGAAATGTTATAATTTATTTGTTATTTCGATCAAAAGTTGAAAGAGAAACACGGCTATACATAGAGAGGACATGTAATAGAAAGAACTTGACAGAAAAAAGAAAAAATAAAGAAAGATGGTTGAGAAATGAATGGATATGAGACAAACTCATTAACACACACACATACACACACACACACACACACACACACACACACGGCTGTATGTGTGCTTCCTGAGCCCAGTAGGCTCAGAAATCTGTACACCAGTTGATTGACAGTAGAGGGACGGGACCAAAGCCAGAGCTCAACCCCCTGTAAGCACAATTATGATGTGAGTACAACTAGGTGAGGACACCGTAACATCAGTAACATATGTCCGGAACGCGTTCAGGACCCCTTGACAAGGACTTGAGAACACGGCCATACAACTTACAACAGCCAACCTGTCAAGAGGTGCCCGGCCTGGAATGTTCACCTGACAAAGAACCTGAGCAAAATCTCAAAGCCATCTACCTGACTTTCAATTATAAGGTGAAGGAATTCCATGGAAGAAGAACCTATTTGATCAAATATTAACGATAACTGGTAAACTAGACAAAGAACCTATCTTAAAAATAAGAAACATTCAAAAACTATGTTCAGAATGAGAAACATTTGAAACCAAAATATTACAGGGGTCACATTCGCAAACTAGAGACTCTAAACGAGGTTTAGAGTTATCAGAAATATCTCCAGCTTCAGAGTGGCTGGAAATAAGGTGCTTGATTTATGGAACAAATACCGGAAAACACAGTAGACACGAGCTCGTTCGATTGTTTCAAGCGTAGGGTAGGTTTTATTTTAGTTTAGTTCATTTATTATGCAACCCATACACATCCCGTGGGCGGTAGTGGAAAGGGTTACAGAGGCACATAATGGGCTCAGGGACTGAACCCCACAATTCATTTAGCTAAGCAAGTTACAATCTTGATGAGCTAGTTACAAAATTCAACTTAAGTCGGCTCATCAACAGTAGGTTAGTAGTAGTTAGCATCCTGCCGTCTCTGGAGACATACAGTCGTGCTCTGATTATCGAGGTTAATATA
>WNGS01001312.1:57078726-57105299 GCA_020271785.1 Procambarus virginalis
TATATATATATATATCGATCATGTCTCCGAGGAAGGAATTGTTTTGATTTTCGAACCATATCATTAAGTTGAGACTGAACAAGTCATGCACATGGACGAATATGGATAATATTAGAGATATGAATGATAACAAAGACATCTTGGGCCACAGCAGCTCCCCCCCCCCCTTACAGGAACTGCACGCCAGCATGAGAGTACGATGTTGACGTAAAGCTGCAGCAACAGCAGCTGTAGTCGCGGGTACTATAATATTCAGCACCTAACGATTTATACAAGTAGGTCAGACCACGGGGTTTGATCAACACATATGGTGCAGTGTGCTGTGGCTCGCACCTCCACGTGTTCTCTGTCACCACGGTAGGAAGCCACAGACACATCATCAACATTCCACAAACATTACAAGCAAATTCGCACACTGCGCAAGGTAGTTTCCATGAGACATGAGCCACTAACATGTCAGTGTCTTTGAACAAACATTTAGTCAGCGTGTTGACCTACATTCCACTACCATCCTCGCCATGACGAAAATTGCCCCTAAATACCGGATTCTAGTCATGCCATAAGTCACAGAGCGTGTTGATCCAGGTCACCCATGTTGTATGTGGCATGTGTGGCCTTTCCCAGGTCACCCCATGTTGTATGTGGCATGTGTTGGCCTTTCCCAGGTCACCCCATGTTGTATGTGGCATGTGTGACCTTCCCCAGGTCACCCCAGGGTGTAGCTCAACACCCCCCCCCCAGCCTGGGTGGGAACACACTCACAGTGTCTCAACAGTTCATCCACAGCAGCGTGGATGAGGTGTAGCCGTCTTCAGTAACTATTTCAGGACATCCGTCGGGGTTTCTTGGTCGAGTCTGCCACTGTCTCCTGGGGGGGGGAGGGGGGGATGCAGACTGGCGTGTTTGGTTTGGATGGAGGAGGGGTCTCCCAGACCTGTTTGCAGTAGTTTGACTTGATGTGGTTGCAGGTTGCAGGTGCCATCAACCGCTCCTCCTCGATTAATCCAGTTCTCTTATGTTGATGTTCCAGAACTTGTGGTTAGAACCTCAATGTTTATTTCCATTATTTTTAATGACTCTCCGAAGTAAAATCTTTCCAAAATTTCCGCGACTCATTTGTATCTAGCGGCTCCTCTTCTGCTTTTCCTAGCTTTGAATAACGTTCTTCTTTGTCTACTTTGTTAATTTACATTAGAATCTTGTATATCGCAATCATGTCCCCCAGTTCCTCCTGTGTGGCTAGGTCCCGTCACCTCCGTCTTATCCTAAGTCAGAACCCACAACTTAGGAACGAGACTCCTTGTATATATATCTGAACCTTTTACAATTTTTTCTTCAGGTTGAGATTCTATGCTGGCGCTGCATGCTCATAGGGAGTCTCACATTGGTTGCCCACACACACAGCCCTTGAAGATTCTTTTACACTGCATGATGTACACATCGCTCAGTTAAGTACACTTGGGTCAGGCCCGCAGCTGGTTGGGTGACTAAGCGATCAGCCTCGCCCTTAGTTAAGGTAACTTATGTATGTCTACCAGAATTTTTTTTTTTTGAGATATATACAAGAGTTGTTACATTCTTGTACAGCCACTAGTACGCGTAGCGTTTCGGGCAGGTCCCTGGAATACGATCCCCTGCCGCGAAGGATCGTTTTTTCATCCAAGTACACATTTTACTGTTGCGTTAAACAGAGGCTACAGTTAAGGAATTGCGCCCAGTAAATCCTCCCCGGCCAGGATACGAACCCATGACATAGCGCTCGCGAACGCCAGGCGAGTGTCTTACCACTACACCACGGAGACTGTTAAATTACATAAAGAGCCATCATCAAGAGATAGCTCCTATTACACGAAGACCCATCAGTAAGAGATAGCTCTTATTATACGAAGACCCATCAGCAAGAGATATAATAATCAGCGGAAGATCTACCGATTCAGTATAATTCAACAAAGTGTACAACAATTATATTGTTTATAACTCTCGCCCCCTGGGGAGATAATTAGGTGGGTGGGGCGGGGGGCGGCGCCCCACGTGCTGACGACCAGCTCAGTGGTCATGGGACAACACTTCTTGCTGTTGTCTTAGGTTCAGCTACTGGGAACAGAAGGTTGTAAGTAGCACGGGCTATGGTGAGCCCGTAGTGGACTTACCTGGCACAGAAGCGGGGCAAGTAGCACGGGCTATGGTGAGCCCGGAGTGGACTTACCTGGCAGAGGAGCGGGGGCAAGTAGCACGGGCTATGGTGAGTCCGTAGTGGACTTACCTGGCACATGAGCGGGGGCAAGTAGCACGGGCTATGGTGAGTCCGTAGTGGACTTACCTGGCACATGAGCGGGGCAAGTAGCACGGGCTATGGTGAGTCCGTAGTGGACTTACCTGGCACATGAGCGGGGGCAAGTAGCACGGGCTATGGTGAGTCCGTAGTGGACTTACCTGGCACATGAGCGGGGGCAAGTAGCACGGGCTATGGTGAGTCCGTAGTGGACTTACCTGGCACATGAGCGGGGGCAAGTAGCACGGGCTATGGTGATCCCTTAGAGGACTTACCTGGCACAGGAGCGGGACTGTAACTTGTGAGACAACACTAAGTCATTACGACTATATAGCACTTGGAAGGGATAGGAGGATAGGGATTTAGGATAGGACGGAGGGAAAGGAATAGTGCCTAACCACTTGGACGGTCGGGAATTGAACGCCGGCCTGCAAGAAACGAGACCGTCTCTCTATCATCCAGTCAAAGTGGTTGGGCTATCGATGAGTCAGTGTTTTATTAATATAAATAAATAATTCATTGTGTCGGGGGACAGGAAGTCAGTATATATGTATATTTTTGTCTTATATCGAGTCCCCCCCCCCATAAGATTGAACTACTGATCCCCCCTCTCCAGGATGCATCCCCACAACAAGCTGACTAACTCCTGGTTAGTCAGGGAAACAGATGCATTAGGTGATAGGAAACGCGCCCAACCATTTCTGCCCCGCGCCTGGAATTCCCAATTATATCTCTGGAACGAATCCGATTTTACGCTTTATGTCCTGCTGCGGGACTCAAACTCTGGACCTTTAGGTTGTGACCAGGCTACGCGGGTCCCCAGGCAACAGGTTTACTGGGAGTGGTATACCACCCAAGTATACCACTTGGGAGTGGCATAGCACCCAAGTATACCACTTGGGAGTGGTATAGCACCCAAGTATACCACTTGGGAGTGGTATAGCACCCAAGTATACCACTTGGGAGTGGTATACCCAAGACTACCAGCACTCTACAGGTAGGTGGGTACTTGTGGAGGCCAGAAGCACACCTTAGCAACCACCATCGAACACTGACCGTTGCCACAACACAACGACATCGCTCACGCCAGCGGCGCCATCCTCTGTTTTCTGTGATTGAATCACGGACTCCTGTAATTTTTTTGTTACAGATCCGTTCAGGACACGACGACATTCAGCTCTTCTTAGCAGGCTGAGACCTTGTGGCCTCAGCTGGTAGCCTTTCTCTCCACTGTATTCGCCTAGTTGTGCTTGCTGGGGTTGAGCTTTGGCTCTTTGGACCCGCCTCTCGACTGTCAATCTACTGGTGTTCAGATTCCTGAGCTTCTCGAGCTCCATCATAGCTCGAGAACACACACATACCGTGTGTGTGTGGTGTGTGTGTGTGTGTGTGTGTGTGTGTGTGTGTGTGTGTGTGTGTGTGTGTGTGTGTGTGTGTGTGTGTGTGTGTGTGTCCCAGGGGGCTCAAATGAATGAAATTGTAAAGTCAATGTTTGTTTACAGTTCTGGGAGGTGATCAGCGACGAGCACGGCATCAGCCCCACGGGGCTCTACGAGGGCCAACACGAGATACAGCTCGAGAGAATTAATGTCTATTACACCGAGGCCACAGGTACGTTCTCTCACTCGTTCTCTCACTCGTTCTCTCACTTCCCTCAGCCTTCCTCCATCACTGCTACACTGGCCTGTCACTCACCGTTGACGAGGTTCATGTACACATCATGTACGAGCTGCCACATCGTGTACGAATAATGTTGTGTCAATATTATATTAACGTTGAAATATTGTTACATCAACTTTCACTCTCCCTCACCCCCCCCCCTTCCCTCTTCCCTGCCTGTGGAAATCTGGACAAGCGACGTTGAATGGACGTTCATCACACGTTTATTTAACGTCACTCGGCATGTTTGTGGCTGCTGGGTTGACCAGCTGTGTCTGAGCGGGCGGGGGGGGGGGGGGCTGGACTATTGCTTCCCAGGCGGTAAAACGTCGGGCTTTAGTAACGTTTAAATAACGTTAAATTTACGTTTTCAGCGTTGATTAAATGTTGCATCAATGTCATTTGCCCAGATTTATCCGGTGTAATATACTCATCACCCATTGTGGCGCCTCGCCACCCTTACGGAGAAGGGTCTAACACCTGAGAATAATATATTCTCCGCTATGTTATCACTATTCTTTTAATCATAGTCTAAGTGAAGCTAACCTAACCTAGCCATATCTACTTATAACCCTATGTGTGGTGTTATCCTCGACTACTCTCACTCCAAAGAAATAATTCCTAACCATGACACCTCGTTCTGCTAGTTCTCATACTCAACAGTTTTTCTTTGTCTATTCAGTGAGTCCTCCTGTGGATCATGTATGTCTCGATCATTTCCCTGCTTAGCTGTCTTTTTTAAATGATGCACAATCCAGCTCTCTCTGTCTTTAATCTCAGGCCTTCCTACTCTAGAATAATTAGAATTGCCTAACTATGAACGCTTTCAAAGCTTGTGTTGTGCCGTGCTAGGTGAGTATTGTATGTCGGGAGCTACACACTGAAGCACTCGCCTCATAGAGGTAATACATTATCCTGAATTCTTCCTGTCTATATCCCTAAAAGCCTCGTTTACGTCTCAAAGTCACATTACCTTGCATTTACGGGGGCAAAATCGAGGAGCCACTTGTCGAACCAGTCCTGTAATTTGCCCAGGCTTTCCTACCACATTTAGTCTAGTTTCGTGTCATTAGTGGACACTCACATGCATTGGCTCATTTCCTCACGATACAGAACGACTTGTGACACCAAAGTTACCATTCTCACATTCTGATATATTATCTCATTGACTTTCTCTTTCCTGACAGGTATTTCTTCCCATCATGTCCACGGTTCTCACCGTTATTCCAGGATATTCCTCTGGCTTGTGAAGAAGTCCTTAGTGTTTAATTGTGTCGAAGGCCTTCTGGTAATCTAGGAATATGCAGCCAACCTATCATTTTATTTTATGCTTGACCCAATTACCTTGGCAGCACTACAGTCTGTAGGGTTGAAGATTATCGTAGTTTTCATGTGCGTGCGTGCACACTTGCGTGCATGTGCGTGCGTGTGTGCACGCTACGGTATGAACTCAAGCACATGTAGTGAGCAGGTGTTGTGGCCGCAGGTGGGAAGTATGTGCCCCGGGCGGTGCTGGTGGACCTGGAGCCAGGGACCATGGACTCCGTCAGAGCGGGACCCTTCGGCCACCTCTTCAAACCTGACAACTTCATCTTCGGTGAAATTCAGAACTTTTTTTGTTTTTAAGAGATCTAAAATTCCCCCGTCGAAACTGCCATTAAGATTCTCATTTATCTCTATTTTGATGTGAAATATTTTAATGCAATACTTTGCAATACATATCAATATAATAATAATATTAATAACTATATTTATAAAGTATACATAAGAACATACTACAGTGGTTTAATGGTAGCCACAGGTTACATATTCAATGAAGGCCATTTATATATACCCCTTTATATGGGCTACACAAGGAGTTTTGGACATACGTTTAAAGAATACAAGTTATCGTACACAAGACAGATTTGAAAGCCAAACCTAACCTTACCAAACGAAAGCTAATCTAACCTAACCTACCCTAACCTAACCTAACCAACCTAACCCAACCGAGCCTAACCTAAACTTGTGCATCCTACCCAAATAATATATACAGTTTTAACGAACAGAAAATGAGCTTGTCGAATCATCTTGTGAACGATTTGTCCATGCCCCAGTTTGAAGAGAGAGAGGTGAGTGTGGAGTTGTCTTTGCAGGCCAGAGTGGCGCGGGCAATAACTGGGCAAAGGGACATTACACGGAGGGCGCGGAGTTGGTGGACTCCGTCATCGACATCATCAGGAAAGAGAGCGAGAATTGTGACTGCCTGCAGGGGTTCCAGCTGACACACTCCCTCGGTGGTGGCACTGGCTCGGGTATGGGTACTCTCCTTATCTCTAAGATCCGTGAGGAGTACCCTGACCGCATCATGAACACCTTCTCCGTCATGCCCAGCCCTAAGGTACCCTCCTGCACCTATTACATTATGTCCAGCCATAGGTACCCTTCTGTAGCCTACTGCACTACACAGTCTCAAGATACTCTCCTGTAACCTTGTACAGTATACCCCAGCCTAAAGGTACCCTCCTGTAACCTACTATACTGTGCCCAGTCGCAATATTCCCTCCAGTAACCTACTACAGTATACCCAGCCACAAGGTGTGCTCATGTACCTATTCCATTGTTGTCGCTGTCACTTCCATCACCAAAGAAAACGTATCGGTTACTTTTCCAGACATTTCAACAATCTTCCAAATCATTTTTGTGGTTCAACAAACTAAAATATATTCGAACGTTAGATCAGCATACATCATTACCATTCATCATACAACACATACAATATCAATACCAATATCAACTCATCCTCCAAAAATTATAGTACTTATGCAATTATTTGGTCCAACCTACAACAATGAATTGTTGCAGCCAACAATATTCACGTTTTGAACTTTTAATTTTGAAGAAGGCACAGAAAAACAAAAAACTTAAATATTCCTAGACCTAGTAAGCACATATATGTACTTATTAGGCTTAAGATTGCATACATTAGGCCTATGATTGCTTATTTTGTATAGGTTAGGCTTTTTAGTTACTTTCCGTTATCTAGAATGTCATTTAGGTTAATTCAATAATATAAAACGTGAACGTTTTGGGGGTCTAACTCTAGTTTTGTACGTTTCACTGAATAGTTGGTATAATTACTGTTATTATTGGAGTATGGGTTGAAAGAGTGAGCACGTGTGGTGGAGAGCACAATGTGAAGTATTGCCCGAAATGATACGCATATTATTGGCTTTAGGTATTGTATGTACTAGCTCGATCTATAAATCCAACATTATGTTTGTAACTCATCATCTATGTATGAACATATAGTCACGCTTTTACCGGAATAAAAATTTGAATGTGAATTTGTGGTGGCGTGCAGGTGTCGGACACCGTGGTGGAGCCCTACAACGCCACCCTCTCCGTCCACCAACTGGTCGAGAACACCGACGAAACTTACTGCATCGACAACGAGGCTCTCTACGATATCTGCTTCCGGACGCTCAAGCTTTCCACCCCGACCTACGGCGACCTCAACCACCTGGTGTCCCTGACCATGTCCGGCGTCACCACCTGCCTCAGGTTCCCCGGCCAGCTCAACGCCGACCTCAGGAAGCTGGCGGTCAACATGGTGCCCTTCCCTCGGCTACACTTCTTCATCCCGGGCTTCACGCCGCTCACCGCCAGAGGGTCAGTTCCTTCCAAAAGAGGAAGAGCCTCAAAAGAGCCTCAAAAGAGGCTCTTCTTTTTTGTTCTTGAAGTTGAAATTGAAATAAGTATATTGAGGTAAAATACACACAAAGGGATGAGGTAGCTCAAGCTATTCTCTGAGGTAGCTCAAGCTATTCTCTGAGGTAACTCAAGCTATTCTCTGAGGTAGCTCAAGCTATTCTCTGAGGTAGCTCAAGCTATTCTCTGAGGTAGCTCAAGCTATTCTCTGAGGTAGCTCAAGCTATTCTCTGAGGTAGCTCAAGCTATTCTCTGAGGTAGCTCAAGCTATTCTCTGAGGTAGCTCAAACTATTCTCTGAGGTAGCTCAAACTATTCTCTGAGATAGCTCAAACTATTCTCTGAGGTAACTCAAACTATTCTCTGAGGTAGCTCAAGCTATTCTCTGAGGTAGCTCAAACTATTCTCTGAGGTAGCTCAAACTATTCTCTGAGGTAGCTCAAACTATTCTCTGAGGTAGCTCAAACTATTCTCTGAGGTAACTCAAGCTATTCTCTGAGGTAGCTCAAACTATTCTCTGAGGTAGCTCAAACTATTCTCTGAGGTAACTCAAGCTATTCTCTGAGGTAGCTCAAACTATTCTCTGAGGTAGCTCAAACTATTCTCTGAGGTAGCTCAAACTATTCTCTGAGGTAACTCAAGCTATTCTCACCCCGTTCGGTACAACGTGTTCATATATATATATATAGACACATCACAAACAATTAACATATTACCGAATATTCTGAGAGATAAACATGCTGTTTATCAAATTTTGGGGACGCTATTAGGCGGTTGATAAAGTTACTATAAATTATGTAAAATGAAAACTGCAAATTCGTAAAAAAATAACTCGTTAAGAGACAGAGTAACAAACTGACTAGACGTACATTTTAGAACAAGAATAGACACTTCAAATCCATTATAGAAAAAAAACCCATTATAGAAAAAAAAATTCTTTATATATTCCAATTTTGACTAGTATGGAGAAAAACTGACATCATTACCCCTCATTTTTTTAGTTACTACTATGACAAAATCGAACACAAGACGGTTCGACGAATCTTGCCTTTTTATAGTCAAACTGTATTTATTATTTGTTTATGTTAGGTTGTGATGGGCTCGGTTGGATTAGGTTAGGAGACACAGGTCGCATCATACACAAGACGGTTCACCAGCGAATTTAATATCTACCTAGTCTTACCTAACCTACCCAAAATAACCTAACCTAAGCCAATCGAGCCTGATATAGCCTAGTCATAGCTAATACATCCTAACTTAATATATACGATTTTGCCAATCTGAAAACGAACTTTGTCTAACCGTCTTATGTACGAAGCTAGGTTAGGTAGGTTTCAAAATCCATTGGCAAAACATTTTTTGTACGAACTTGTATTTTTTATATTTATTTATATATACAAGAGTTCTTACATTCTTGTAAGAATGTAATAATTCTTACATTCTTGTAAGAATGTAATATGCGTGGTTGTACTGCAGGTCTCAACAGTTCAGTAAGATGACGGTACCGGAACTCACCGCTCAGATGTTTGACGCTAAAAACATGATGGCTGCCTGCGACCCCCGCCACGGTCGCTACCTAACAGTGGCGACTGTCTTCCGTGGCCGCATGTCCATGAAGGAGGTGGACGAACAGATGCTCAGCGTCCAGAAGAAAAACTCTGCCTACTTCGTTGAGTGGATCCCTAATAACGTCAAGACTGCAGTCTGCGACATACCGCCCAGAGGCATGAAAATGGCCGCTACTTTCATTGGCAACTCCACAGCCATTCAAGATCTCTTCAAGGTAGGAAGACAATACCTCACTTTGATCACTGTGCAACCTGCTCTCGCACAAGACAGCACATATATGACTTATTGCTTATAGTCACTATTTCGCTTATAAATAAGTATATATGTGACATATGTTGTACTGTAATATGATATTGAAATATTTTGCATATTTATCTTATAGGCTACTTAATAAAAAAGTTAATTTAAATTTTATCTTACAAATTCGAAATCAATTAATAAATATTTTTAGTTAACATTAATCAATTATATAACAGTATAGCTTAGCCTTAAAATTAATACTCAAATGTTTATATACATTGGTTACAACATTATTATAGTATTTGATAACTAATATATTTGATAACTAATATTTAACATTAACGAGACTTATGGCGTGTGCTTGGGAATACCCAGTATGCAGGTTCGAGCCCTTCTCATAGCTCTTACTGATGTACTCATTGATACATCACGTGAACGGGATTTCTCTGTGCATTAACGAGACTGGTTTGTGTACAGCGCATCTCTGAGCAGTTTACGGCCATGTACAAGCGGAAAGCCTTCCTCCACTGGTACACAGGCGAGGGCATGGACGATATGGAGTTCACGGAGGCTGAGTCCAATATGAATGACCTGGTGTCTGAGTACCAGCAGTACCAGGAGGCCACTGTTGATGAGTACGAGGAAGAGGAGCAGGAAGAGGAGGAAGCTGATTACAACTACTAACATGACCAACATAGTGAGCACGACTGGTGTAGAGCCAGTCGTGGTGTAGAGCACATAACTCTACACCAGCGACCAGAACACGACGACCCTCTACACCAGCGACCAGAACACGACGACCCTCTACACCAGCGACCAGAACACGACGACCCTCTACACCAGCGACCAGAACACGACGACCCTCTACACCAGCGACCAGAACACGACTAACTCTACACCAGCGACCAGAACACGACGACCCTCTACACCAGCGACCAGAACACGACTAACTCTACACCAGCGACCAGAACACGACGACCCTCTACACCAGCGACCAGAACACGACTAACTCTACACCAGCGACCAGAACACGACGACCCTCTACACCAGCGACCAGAACACGACGACCCTCTACACCAGCGACCAGAACACGACGACCCTCTACACCAGCGACCAGAACACGACTAACTCTACACAAGCGACCAGAACACGAGCAACGAGTTACAGAATACAAGAACTCCATTGAACAAGCACGCAATGAACCCATTGGGTAAATTTGAGAAAACGACGTTGATTTAACGCTGAGTCGACGTCGAAAACATTTACTGGACGTTACTCTAGCATGCTCCCAGTGGGCACAGTATCCAATAGTAACGTTAGTTCAATGTTGAGGCAACATTATCATCGTTACTTCAACGTTGAAATAACTCTACACTTGATTCAGTGGTTTTGGCAACTGGGAAACAGATACCAGATACCACAAGACATAACCAACCAAAATACCAAATAAACTAACACGACAAAAACCTTGAAAACCAAAATATCCGAAATAAGTGAATACCGAAGGCAAGAACAGCTGGCCAGTGGGCAGACCATCCAAGAGCGACGTCAAGTGAACGTCGTATCAAAGTTGGGTTGACGTCTAACCAACAGCACTTGGTTGTTGTGCACACTGAGGTAACTGTAAACACAACCTCTGGGGAAGTGGGCCATCCAGTGAACATATCCGGCAGCCTATGGAAGAAGAACGTACCAGTGAACATATCCGGCTACCTATGGAAGAACAACGTACCAGTGAACACGGAGGGATCCATGGAAGAACAACGTACCAGTGAACACGGAGGGATCCATGGAAGAACAGCGCACCAGTGAACACGGAGGGATCCATGGAAGAACAACGTACCAGTGAACACGGAGGGATCCATGGAAGAACAACGTACCAGTGAACACGGAGGGATCCATGGAAGAACAGCGTATTAGTGAACATCCAGTGACAGAAATGTGCGCAGTGACGCAGCTTTACCAATGAACACAGAGGAAAAGCCTCGTGTTCAGGGGCAGCAATATTTATGAACACCAATAAAAGAAATAATAGCATGTACCACTACAAGAAAAAGAAGCCTAAAAATTTGTTTATGTTCTACAAATGACAAAATACTCATGAAATTGTTCAATCCTTAAATCATGTTTATCATGACGAGAATATTTAAAGGAGTTTGTAGTGTTCCTGATATGACAACCCGTCCTCTTAAAATGATAGTGCTAATACAAACTATTTGCTGAAATGTTCAAAAATGAACTGTTGGTCCCAGAAAAGATCCCGTTTTTCCATTATTTAGCTAGCCAAGAGGGGTACTTAGAAAATGGAACGATAACCAAAGAACCTTACCTATCCAAGCACTCCTAAGCCTAATATATATCTTAGGCCTAATATAGTATATATATGTACTATACTAGGCCTAGGAATGGTTAAGTTTGGTTTTCGGCTTTCTACTTTCGTACCCTCTCCAAAATTAGTAGTACGAAACGAGAACATTATCGTCTGCTACAGTACATTTGTGTCCTTTCGATATAGATGTAAGGGAGACCTGATATAGAGGCACCCGAAGGACCACTCATGTAACGGGAAAAAGAAAAAAAGGATAGTTTTGATTCCTTGACGAAATACCGACCCATGGTCACATTTATATTTTACTTGTTGGTTTTGTAAATTATTAAATACTTGTAATGTTCTGTATGTTGATATAGTTAAGGTGTCCTGCACCGGATTTGAACCTTCTAATAAATTGTAATTAAAGAACTATAATATATTTTTTACTCATTTACACTCTAAATTAGGATGCAAAGACTTATGAATTTTGTCATATATGTTTGCGGGGTTACAAATTTCGGCGTATTTAGTAGCATAGTTGACTATACGAAGATGAGGAGAGTTAATGCACCCGCCAAACACCCTGTTTATGAAAGAAGAACACTATACACAACCCATCCTCAGCCCGGGCTCGTTAAAACTGTAGCCGTGTCTAAAGATGTATTCATCCAGCCCGTCCTCTTTAACAAATGCCAAAGTTCATTCCATGCACCCGCCAAACCCCCTGTTTATGAATGAAAGACGGTTTACACACGACTCACAACTGATGACGTTCGAACACTTCCGGAACAAGTGTATCGCTGACGACTTTTGTTCGAACCACAACGCTGTAAATGCTTCACCCACGTATTACAAATACAATTAATTGCCAACAGAACCTAAACACCTAACCTAACCAATGCCTAAATATGCATAGTATGCTAATATATAACACTATTTATTTATATCTGAGAAAATTCCTATTTTGAATGAACAGCATGTTAAAAATGCTGAATGCATCTTTGGGGTCGACCGCTGGATAGAATATACATGGTCTAAGGACGGGTTGATTTATCAACTACCAATAATTGCCACCGGAACCTAACTACCTAACCTAAGTTAGACCTAACTATTCAACACATTTTAGTATGTAATTAAACATATATTTGAGAATCTACACATTTTTAATACGCAGGACTTTCAACTTGATGAATGAGTCTTTGGGGTCGACCGCCTATTGGACGAGCCTGAGGACAGGCTGTATTACTTGAGGTTTCATAGTAAAGAACAAAAGCATATAATTGTGTGCATCTTTTATTGGCATAGTTCTTGTACAATTTATTCTTTCGTCTTCACCATTTATTATAATCTTATTGTTTATGTAAATTATTAAAACTGGTAAGAAAATTTTTTGTTGTTGCACATGTGAAATGTTATAAATTTATTTGTTATTTCGATCAAAAGTTGAAAGAGAAACACGGCTATACATAGAGAGGACATGTAATAGAAAGAACTTGACAGAAAAAAGAAAAAATAAAGAAATGATGGTTGAGAAATGAATGGATATGAGACAAACTCATTAACACACACACATACACACACACACACACACACAGTAGGCTGTATGTGTGCTTCCTGAGCCCAGTAGGCTCAGAAATCTGTACACCAGTTGATTGACAGTAGAGGGACGGGACCAAAGAGCCAGAGCTCAACCCCCTGTAAGCACAATTATGATGTGAGTACAACTAGGTGAGGACACCGTAACATCAGTAACATATGTCCGGAACGCGTTCAGGACCCCTTGACAAGGACTTGAGAACACGGCCATACAACTTACAACAGCCAACCTGTCAAGAGGTGCCCGGCCTGGAATGTTCACCTGACAAAGAACCTGAGCAAAATCTCAAAGCCATCTACCTGACTTTCAATTATAAGGTGAAGGAATTCCATGGAAGAAGAACCTATTTGATCAAATATTAACGATAACTGGTAAACTAGACAAAGAAGCTATCTTAAAAATAAGAAACATTCAAAAACTATGTTCAGAATGAGAAACATTTGAAACCAAAATATTACAGGGGTCACATTCGCAAACTAGAGACTCTAAACGAGGTTTACAGTTATCAGAAATATCTCCAGCTTCAGAGTGGCTGGAAATAAGGTGCTTGATTTATGGAACAAATTACCGGAAAACACAGTAGACACGAGCTTGTTCGATTGTTTCAAGCGTAGGTTAGTAGTTTTAGTTTAGTTCATTTATTATGCAACCCATACACATCCCGTGGGCGGTAGTGGAAAGGGTTACAGAGGCACATAATGGGCTCAGGGACTGAACCCCACAATTCATTTAGCTAAGCAAGTTACAATCTTGATGAGCTAGTTACAAAATTCAACTTAAGTCGGCTCATCAACAGTAGGTTAGTAGTAGTTAGCATCCTGCCGTCTCTGGAGACAATACAGTCGTGCTCTGATTATCGAGGTTAATATATACGACATATATATATTAACCTACGACATTAATATATATGTTGTAGGTTAGACATATATGAATAGGTTTGGGTGGATATAAATAGAAGCGGCCTCTTATGGGCCAATAGGCCGCCTGCATTTTCCTATATTGTTATGTGGAATACTGAGGCGTTATAAATCCATGGAACCGCCTACCCGCAAATGCCAAACCAGTATTACAGTTCAAAATCCAGTTGGAAAAATCATCAGGAACAATGGGATGGACCTTTGACAAGCCGCCGGTCTTCTGTCGTCATTAGGGATAGTGACCCTTAGGTAAATTCAGGCAAACCAAATTATGAAAAAGATGATGTGAACTTGTTGAATTAGTTGACCGCCTTATCCTGCCATGATTTCGGGTGTCAGCGTCCTCGCGGCCCGGTCCCCGACCAGGCCTCCTGGTCTGGACCAGATGGAAATATTTACCGAAATTTACATGAGGGCCACTAACATTATTTGCCTCGACGAGAACAGAATGCCGGCGGCTTGTCAAAGGTCCCCCATTTGCCTTGATGATCTTTTACAGTTGGATTTTAAAATTTAACAGTTGTGTTAAATGTCACTATACTTGGGTGACCATTGCCATAGAGTTGCCAAGTTACAGTTAAATATCCTTCAGGGACCAGAGCATGATGCTGCATGTCTTGATGTGAGGTCGTATCAGCTGCTATATTATTATGGTGCTGCTGTGTTCTCAAGCCTTCACATGGAGTACACATATGTGAGTACATACAAACACACATAAATACATGCATGCTTACACATAAAATATATTCTTCATTCACTAGGATCATTAGAGCGTCAAACAGCTGGCAGCAAATGAGCAAGCCTATTGCTCCACAGCCCAAACTGGACCCCCAATTAACGTTTTTTCTTAACGTTTTTAAACCTTACGAGAATTTCCTGCCCACCTAACCTATCAGAGGACCCTTAACTTACTGTTGTTGAAAAAAAAATCCAAAATTTATTTTCATTTTTTTTTCATTTTCAAATTACGTCCACTTTCGGCCATACGGGAAAACGGCCAAAAGCGACGTTGTTTTTAAGAGGACAGGTTAGCTTGTCTCAGAGGTGCCTAACTGGTACTCAACTGAGACTTTAAACCTTCCTTGGGGGACCACTGGACGGTAGAACGACGAGCTCTTGCAACCATTGTCCGAGGATCCAATGATCCTAGTGAATGCAATGTTATAACCCACGTTAATGTGGTTCTCGCTTTATATACACTTCTTATTTGTTGAGGATGTTAGTTAAAAAGGTGTGGTTGATCAGATTGAGGGTTAGAAGCCTGGAACACGCCTGTCGAACTCTTTGGAGCGCTGCGAGGAGTGGTCGAGGAGTCCTGGAACACGGGTGGTGGTTCTTCTGGTAGGTATCGAGGAGTCGTCGAGCAGTCCTGGAATACAGGTGGTGGTTCTTCTGGTAGGTATCGGGGAGTCGTCGAGCAATCCAGAAACACGGGTGGTGGTTCTTCTGGTAGGTATCGGGGAGTCGTCGAGCAGTCCTGGAACACGGGTGGTGGGCCTCCTACAGGTAGGTTGCGAGGAGTGGTCGAGCATTCCTGAAACACGAGTGATCCTCTTGAGCGGTGAGGAAAACTCTTGTCATCCTTCACTATGCTTCTCGGCCCGGGTAAAGGGATCTGGAAAACACAGTAATGTTAGGCGATGAGTCACAATAACGTGGCTGAAGTATGTTGACCAGACCACACACTAGAAGGTGAAGGGACGACGAAGGATGTCGTCCCTTCACCTTCTAGTGTGTGGTCTGGTCAACACAGTAATATTAAGAACTGCAGAAGTAGGTCTAATGTTATATTTGTGAATAAAAACACTGGCAACATGAAAAATACACCAAATATACAATACCAAGCAAAATCTACAGTATTTTAGCTTGGAGAAAAAACAACTGCTATATTCTCATTATCCGTATGGACTTAAAGTGGGAAATTTTTGCTTATACATTTGTGTATTAAAAATGTAAGTATTGTTGATTGCAAATACTCATATTCCTTATAAAACTCATTATCAGACGGTTGCAAATCAATATGGCATCATTCACATCATATATATATATATAAGCAGAGTACTGTACAGTATTTTTGTTGGGCTTTAGGTCCATTAACCTCTGGCGGGTTATTAAATCCAGTAAGAATGTTATATTCCAAGACTAAAGTAAACTCCCAGTATATATACTCCGAGAAGTGGATACACTTCTCGGTGTATATATTCCTGTCGTAAGGCAAAGTGTGTTATCATTAGACAAACAGAACCGAGACACTTTCACATCCGGGTTATGTAAACACAAGTCAGCTGATGGATTGTTTTTGAATCCAGTCAACAGATGGCGCTAATAACCCCCATGACCACGAGATGAACTTATTTCCCACATTCTCAGTGCTCACAGAACTGCGAAGACGAGAGTATGTCGTCACGTGAAGCTCTCCGTCTCTCAGCCCCCCACAGGATTATTCTTAGGATAGGACGGCACTTCTGATTATCTGAATATTAAAAGATACGGACAACAGGAGTGCCCCAAATGGAGGGAATAATTTAGATAAATACATATAGAATAAGGCAAGTTGAATTTATTTTATTATTACTTTGTAATTATATGTTTTATAACTTCCTAAGACTATTGTATGTTATTTTTTAAGAAAAGAGGGGGATCCATAGCCTTTGTCATTATAACTTTAAAATTAAAGCAAAAATAGGTTACTGAAAAAAATTCATTTCAAGGCACGTATAATGAGGTAAATTTTCTCTTCTCAACACCCCCCATGGCCCAAGTATGTAGAAATATAAATACTAATGTTTTTTAACGTTAATTATAAAGAATTCCCCATTATTAACTATATATTTATCAGGGATTATTATAAATATTTTCCACAAAATATCGTATATAAACAGCGGAGAAATATTGAATAGCCTAATGGTCAAGCCTCGCCACCCACCTATATCAGTAAGACTATATATTGAGTTAGAATACACAACTTTTTCATCTAACAAATTAAATTTACGCTGAAAAAGTTCTTTAAAGAAGCGTTGTGATTTTTATCTCCAGTTTCCACTGTGTTTACTTTATGTACAGTAGTTGTTCTCCATCACTTCTCTCTACTTTATCAATCCTCGTATAGGATCTTTTGTGTTGTGTCTCAGAGCTCACACATAAGAGTAAGAAAGTTGAAAATAAGTGTTTTAACAAAAATGTTTTGTTAATAGCCTAATGAGTCTAATATTAATAGCCTAATTATTAATAACTGAAATGTATCTCTTCAGTTCTAGATTACGTGATGCAGTCTTACAAAGCCATTAACGTGCTTAGCGATTCTGGCAGGTCCTAAAACCAACACAGAATTTGCGATGAATTGAATATTAGAAGGTGAAACAGTCAATCTTGAATACAAAAAAATAGATGTAATGACAGGTATATAATAACGAAATTCGAATTCACGTCGTTGCCATATTAATACAAGGCGGTACGAAAGAATAAACTAATTTGGTTGCCTCCTCTTCAATAATGTTCCAAGGCTCTCTCCTCCCCAGTAATGCCCCAGGACCCTCCACCCTCCCAATTAATGCCCCAGGACCCTCCCTCAGAGAGTACTGACCATCTCGACGGCGCCGGAGACGAGGAAGAGGTCCGGGGCGGCATAGGCCTTGGGCTGGGGCAGGTCGGGGGCGTAGGTGTGGGCGGAGAAGGCGTCGAGGGTGTTGTTGCCTACCACGCCCGTGCCGGAGGTCTCCAGCGCTGTGATCTGCGTCGTGCGCACGTGGTATGGGAAGTTCCGATTGGCAGCACTAGGCCGAGTCAGGAACTGTGGGGGGAAGAAGGCGCCGTAGTGATTGGTTTTTTACCGCGTGAGGGATTGGTTATGGGTGGTTGGTTTGTTATATCGTGTGGGTGGTTGGTTATACAGTGTGTGTTGTGGATGGTTATACCATTCTCAGAACTTACCCTCTTATGCCCCAAACCCCCTTATCCATGTCCTCAAGCCTTGCCTCTTTCGTAATGCCCCTAGCCCCTACCATTCTCCTGGTGCCCAAGCCCTACCTCTCTCCTGATGCCCAAGCCCTACCTCTCTCCTGATGCCCAAGCCCTACCTCTCTCCTGATGCCCAAGCCCTACCCCCTCTCCCCTACCCCCCCCTCGTCCCCCTCACACCCTGAGCCAGCTCGCCAGTACTGACCAGGAAGAAGACGTGGCCAAGGAGGGTTATGGAGAGGTCGACGCCGTTCACCACCTTCTCTCTGACCCACTTGTCGATAACGTGATTGCTGATGACGATCACCACCGGACCTGACAGGAACCTGGAGAGTCAAGTGGTACACAGTTACAGTGAGAGCTCACACCTGGCTGCGGGCGCCTGTGTCACACACAGTTACAGAGACAGGTATTCGCTACACCACAGTACAAGTTAGATGGAAAGTTACAGGCATGTTTCCTGTAATGGTGAACAAAATAATTGGTATGTCTTGAGTATTGTGACGGGGCCATACGACCTGTTGTGGGCGCCTCAGCTCCCAAACAAATACAATTACAAATACAAGAAACAATGAAACTAACAAAACAGGATTAAAACAAGATTATTAAAATACAAATATAACAAAAACATAAGTATTCGTCTATCATGGCCCAATAGGCGTAACCTCCTAAGTATTTGATATAGTTAATATTATATTATGATATTATGACATAATTGGAGAATTGTGCATAATTCTTTAGATGGCATCTTGTTCACTATCCCACAACCTTCCCCATTTTTGTTATATGTTTGGCAAAACCAGTGTTATAATATTACCCCCAAGGTCGACCTACAGAATCACACCAGCCTGCAATCCCCACAACATTTGCCTAACTCTCTGGATACCTATTTACTAACAGGTGAAAAGAGGCATTAAGTGAAAGGTTATTAAGGCCTTCCAACCTCTTGGAGGGTTAGTAAGGCCTACCAACCTCAGGAGGGTTATTGAGGCCTACCAACCTCAGGAGGGTTATTGAGGCCTACCAACCTCAGGAGGGTTATTGAGGCCTACCAACCTCAGGAGGGTTATTGAGGCCTACCAACCTCGGGAGGGTTATTAAGGCCTACCAACCTCAGGAGGGTTATTGAGGCCTACCAACCTCAGGAGGGTTATTGAGGCCTACCAACCTCAGGAGGGTTATTGAGGCCTACCAACCTCAGGAGGGTTATTGAGGCCTACCAACCTCAGGAGGGTTATTAAGGCCTACCAACCTCAGGAGGGTTATTCAGGCCTACCAACCTCAGGAGGGTTAGTAAGGCCTACCAACCTCAGGAGGGTTATTAAGGCCACCAATTTACTCACCAACCAGCAAGTGCTCTTTAGTCCTAAACATAGTCCAGGACTACAGTAAAGTTTGTGTGTATATTCACCTACAAGCGGAGTACACATGCCAGTGTTGCCAACACATGCACTCTCTCATATCTATGATAAAATATATGTCTACAAGGTTGGAGGCAAACGCTTGGGGCTAGGCTCACCAAACTTTGCAGTGTGATCAGTGATTGCATAGTGAGTGCTATGCAGTGTTTGGGGTCGACCTCTGTGGTCTTTAAGAAGGATTGGTTTATGTTACAACAACTAACGAGTCCCGTGACGTCTTAAATGCAGATTTCATTGTCCACAGAGTATTTTCAAACATATTTCTCTGTTGTTAACGTTGATTGAATGTCGATTTAATATTGATTCAGCATCACTTGAGCATATTTCAATCTAACATTGTACAGTACTGTATTTAGATAAAAATACATTATTATTATTATTATTATTATTATTATTATTATTATTATTATTATTATTATTATTATTACAAAGATGTGTACCCTCATGAGGGGGAGGAGACAAGTGCAGGGTCAACTCACCACAATGTGTAGAAAGCGAAGAAGGGGCAGTAGAAGCCGGCCTTCTCCGGATAGTGCTTGATGGTGAAGAAGCAGGCGTAGAGGAACATGCACCAGGCTAGGGACCGCAGCACCAGCAGCCCGTAGCCCGCCGGGGACTCGTACAGATACAGCACCTCCCCGGGGTCGAAGATCTGCAGGCCACGAGGGTAAGGTCATACCGTACACACCACGGCGGTTCCACAAAGCTTGTTATCTGTTTGTCAAGCCAGGGGCCCAGATTCACGAAGCAGTTACGCAAGCACTTACGAACCTGTACGTCTTTTCTCATTCTTTGGCGGCTTTGTTTACAATTATTAAACAGTTTACAAGCATGAAAACTTTCCAATCAACCGTTATTAGTGTTATAAACAGTCTCCTGGTGCTTCGGAGCTCATTAACTGTTTAATAATTGTAATCAAAGCAGCCAAAGATTTAGAAAAGATGTACAGGTTTGTAAGTGCTTGCGTAACTGCTTTGTGAATCTGGCCCTTTTTATTATCGTTGAGTTGGAATGTATTACGTTGGGCTAGGTTGGGTAAGGTAAAACAAATATACAGGTTAAGTTTCACAAATTTTGTCCGAATTCAGTTGGGTTCCAAATTAAACTGAAAAATTGTGAGGAATAATGGAGAGATTTTTGACAAGCCGCCGGCTTCTGATCCTTCTGGAGGCCACTAAAGATGGTGGTCCTGGGGAAAGTTTGGGGTCACACACCTCTTGCTCGTATATGAAGAGGGAGATGTAGGTGGTGCAGTAGAGACACATGAAGACCGTGAGGCGCACGGCGGAGGCCTGGCGGAGGCGCCCCCTGGTGATGTTGAAGCCCTTCGCCATCAAGAGCAGCACCAGCACCATCATTATTGTGCTCAGTGTGTGTAGCAGTCGACCTGCACCACATAGTATAGTGTCAACACCTGTAGGGTCTACTACTCCCTCCACCACACATAGTATAGTGTCAACACCCGTAGGGTCTACCCCCTCCACCACCACCCACACACACACTGTACTACCCCTGGCTACCCAAACACCCACACGGTGTACTAACACCCGCACAATGTACTACCCCTTCACCACAACACTCACACGCTGTATGGGTGGCAAATGTCAACCAAACATCTGACAATATGCTCCGATAGAAGCCAGAGGCCTCCCCCCACCCTGAGGCCGCCATCAACACCCTTCACCCTTGACGCCAAGTCGCCGCCGGATAGTCGCTCGCAGCCTGAAGATCCAACTGGAAAAATCTAACCCGTCCGCTCAAAGAATATATCACATATTGATATCAAAAACCCAACGAACTAATAACGTGGTACTGTAAATCATAGAGGCTCGAGAACAGCCACAGTTTATATGCGTTGGTCCGCATGTTAGAGTCGGTTAGGTTAGATTCGCGCGTTTTAATACATCGTTTAAAGTCCGTTGTGGCAACGCGAGCGGACGGGCTGTTCCTATCAACTTGCCTGTGACTCCCAGGCGATAAGCGCACCAGGACCTCCCTCACCTCCTCCAGACCCTCTCTCACCTCCTCCAGACCCTCCCTCACCTCCTCCAGACCCTCTCTCACCTCCTCCAGACCCTCCCTCACCTCCTCCAGACCCTCCCTCACCCCTCTAGACCCTCCCTCATCCCTTCCAGATCATCAGCCCTGCTCCCTGCCCATGCCCCGAGCCGCCACCCTGCAGAGCCTCACCTAAGAGCTTAGTGGTGTGAAGACCGACGCCATCGAAGCCGTACCTGGCGTAGTGGACACTGAGGAAGACGAGGGCGAACACCTGGGCCACCAGGGACACCATGTAGAGGCGGTAGGTGGTGTGCAGCAGCTGGCGACTCTTTAGTTCCGCTGGGGACACCATCCATATACGCGGTGTTAGGACACGGGTTAGCTGGGGACACGGGTCAGCTGGGGGGACACGGGTCAACTGGGGGGACATGAACTAGCTGGGGGACGGGCCAGTTGATAGAAATAGTTGAATTGGTATTATGATCCAGTTCGGGTCACACTGGAGCTGGGAGAACTGGCCGAGCTGTACACCTGCTCAACATGGCTCGCATTTGAGTTCACAATCCACTTAAGTTGGAAACATAATTAATTTGCACTTCTGGAAACCACTTACGAAACCTGTACATCTTTCCTCAATCAAGACGGCTTTGTTTATATTGACTACACAAGATACCAGCGTGGACACTTCAGAACTCAGGTTATTAATGTTATTTAACAAACTAGCAGCGCTTCTGAGTTCATGAACTATTTAATATATGTAAACAAAGCCATGATTGAGGAAAGATGCACAGGTTTCGTAAGTGGCTGCAGAAATACTTGATGAATCCAGGACAAGGTCGAGCTGTGGACCACGTCAATTCGGGTGCATTGTCGACATGCAAATCATATCAAGTTCTCGACGGGGTCGAAATGTGACTCGCGATTCACTGATCTAGAGACACTGTGGGTCAACTTGTGAGCTGGATCATTAAGATTGGGTCAAGTTGGAGGCCAAGACGCGATACAACAATCAGTATGATAACAGGATTTAAATAGACAAAAAAGTCGACATAACAATTAACATAAGAATAATAAGAATATTCTTAAGAATAATACCATAAGAATAATGATAATTAACTCTACCCGTCACTAGGACTCTTAGCTGTTGCTAGGACTCAAGCTGTTGCTAGGACTCTTAGCTGTTGCTAGGACTCTTAGCTGTTGCTAGGACTCAAGCTGTTGCTAGGACTCTTAGCTGTTGCTAGGACTCAAGCTGTTGCTAGGACTCTTAGCTGTTGCTAGGACTCAAGCTGTTGCTAGGACTCAAGCTGTTGCTAGGACTCAAGCTGTTGCTAGGACTTGACATGTAAGTAGAAGCACTGACCTGAGGCTAGGAGTGAGAGGAATAGTATGCTTAGCTGTAGACCAAGAGCCGTTAAGTCAGTCCTTAGAACATCTGAAATAAATCCTAGCAACAGCTTGAGTCCTAGCAACAGCTAAGAGTCCTAGCAACAGCTTGAGTCCTAGCAACAGCTAAGAGTCCTAGCAACAGCTAAGAGTCCTAGCAACAGCTTGAGTCCTAGCAACAGCTAAGAGTCCTAGTGACGGGTAGAGTTAATTATCATTATTCTTATGGATTATTCTTAAGAATATTCTTATTATTCTTATGTTAATTGTTATGTCGACTTTTTTGTCTATTTAAATCCTGTTATCATACTGATTGTTGTATCGCGTCTTGGCCTCCAACTTGACCCAATCTTAATGATCCAGCTCACAAGTTGACCCACAGTGTCTCTAGATCAGTGAATCGCGAGTCACATTTCGACCCCGTCGAGAACTTGATATGATTTGCATGTCGACAATGCACCCGAATGACGTGGTCCACAGCTCGACCTTGTCCTGGATTCATCAAGTATTTCTGCAGCCACTTACGAAACCTGTGCATCTTTCCTCAATCATGGCTTTGTTTACATATATTAAATAGTTCATGAACTCAGAAGCGCTGCTAGTTTGTTTAAATAACATTAATAACCCTGAGTTCTGAAGTGTCCACGCTGGTATCTTGTGTAGTCAATATAAACAAGCCGTCTTGATGAGGAAAGATGTACAGGTTTCGTAAGTGGTTTCCAGAAGTGCAAATTAATTATGTTTCCAACTTAAGTGGATTGTGAACTCAAATGCGAGCCATGTTGAGCAGGTGTACAGCTCGGCCAGTTCTCCCAGCTCCAGTGTGACCCGAACTGGATCATAATACCAATTCAACTATTTCTATCAACTGCCCGTCCCCAGCTAGTTCATGTCCCCCCAGTTGACCCGTGTCCCCCCCTGACCCTGTGTCCCCCAGCTAACCCGTGTCCTAACACCGCGTATATGGATGTGTCCCCAGCGGAACTAAAGAGTCGCCAGCTGCTGCACACCACCTACCGCCTCTACATGGTGTCCCTGGTGGCCCAGGTGTTCGCCTCGTCTTCCTCAGTGTCCACTACGCCAGGTACGGCTTCGATGGCGTCGGTCTCACACCACTAAGCTCTTAGGTGAGGCTCTGCAGGGTGGCGGCTCGGGGCATGGGCAGGGAGCAGGGCTGATGATCTGGAAGGGATGAGGGAGGGTCTAGAGGGGTGAGGGAGGGTCTGGAGGAGGTGAGGGAGGGTCTGGAGGAGGTGAGAGAGGGTCTGGAGGAGGTGAGGGAGGGTCTGGAGGAGGTGAGAGAGGGTCTGGAGGAGGTGAGGGAGGTCCTGGTGGCTCTTATCGCCTGGGAGTCACAGGCAAGTTGATAGGAACAGCCCGTCCGCTCGCGTTGCCACGGACGACTTTAAACGATGTATTAAAACGCGCGAATCTAACCTAACCGACTCTAACATGCGGACCAACGCATATAAACTGTGGCTGTTCTCGAGCCTCTATGATTTACAGTACCACGTTATTAGTTCGTTGGGGTTTTTGATATCAATATGTGATATATTCTTTGAGCGGACGGGTTAGATTTTTCCAGTTGGATCTTCAGGCTGCGAGCGACTATCCGGCGGCGACTTGGCGTCAAGGGTGAAGGGTGTTGATGGCGGCCTCAGGGTGGGGGGAGGCCTCTGGCTTCTATCGGAGGAGCATATTGTCAGATGTTTGTTGACATTGCCACCCATACAGCGTGTGAGTGTTGTGGTGAAGGGGTAGTACATTGTGCGGGTGTTAGTACACCGTGTGGGTGTTGGGTAGCCAGGGGTAGTACAGTGTGTGTGTGGGTGGTGGTGGAGGGGGTAGACCCTACGGGTGTTGACACTATACTATGTGTGGTGGAGGGAGTAGTAGACCCTACAGGTGTTGACACTATACTATGTGGTGCAGGTCGACTGCTACACACACTGAGCACAATAATGATGGTGCTGGTGCGCTCTTGATGGCGAGGCTTCAACACCACAGGGGGCGCCTCCGCCAGGCCTCCGCCGTGCGCCTCACGGTGTTCTCTACTGCACCTCTACTGCAACCACCTACATCTCCCCTTCATATACGAGCAAGAGGTGTGTGACCCCAACTTTCCCCAGGACCACCATCTTTAGTGGCCTCCAGAAGGATCAGAAGCCGGCGGCTTGTCAAAAATCTCTCCATTATTCCTCACAATTTTTCAGTTTAATTTGGAACCCAACTGAATTCGGACAAAATTTGAAACTTAACCTGTATATTTGTTTTACCTTACCCAACCTAGCCCAACGTAATACATTCCAACTCAACGATAATAAAAAGGCCAGATTCACAAAGCAGTTACGCAAGCACTTACAAACCTGTACATCTTTTCTAAATCTTTGGCTGCTTTGATTACAATTATTAACAGTTAATGAGCTCCGAAGCACCAGGAGACTGTTTATAACACTAATAACGGTTGATTGGAAAGTTTTCATGCTTGTAAACTGTTTAATAATTGTAAACAAAGCCGCCAAAGAATGAAAAAGACGTACAGGTTCGTAAGTGCTTGCGTAACTGCTTCGTGAATCTGGGCCCCTGGCTTGACAAACAGATAACAAGCTTTGTGGAACCGCCGTGGTGTGTACGGTATGACCTTACCCTCGTGGCCTGCAGATCTTCGACCCCGGGAGGTGCTGTATCTGTACGAGTCCCCGGCGGGCTACGGCTGCTGGTGCTGCGGTCCCTAGCCTGGTGCATGTTCCTCTACGCCTGCTTCTTCACCATCAAGCACTATCCGGAGAAGGCCGGCTTCTACTGCCCCTTCTTCGCTTTCTACACATTGTGGTGAGTTGACCCTGCACTTGTCTCCTCCCCTCATGAGGGTACACATCTTTGTAATATAATAATAATAATAATAATAATAATAATAATAATAATATATAATAATAATAATAAGTATTTTTATCTAAATACAGTACTGTACAATGTTAGATTGAAATATGCTCAAGTGATGCTGAATCAATATTAAATCGACATTCAATCAACGTTAACAACAAGAAATATGTTTGAAAATACTCTGTGGACAATGAAATCTGCATTAGAAACGTCACGGGACTCGTTAGTTGTTGTAACATAAACCATCCTTCTTAAGACCACAGAGGTCGACCCCAAACACTGCATAGCACTCACTATGCAATCACTGATCACACTGCAAAGTTTGGTGAGCCTAGCCCAAGCGTTTGCCTCCAACCTTGTAGACATATATTTTATCATAGATATGAGAGAGTGCATGTGTTGGCAACACTGGCATGTGTACTCCGCTGTAGGTGAATATACACACAAACTTACTGTAGTCCTGGACTATGTTTAGGACTAAAGACCACTTGCTGGTTGGTGAGTAAATTGGTGGCCTTAATAACCCTCCTGAGGTTGGTAGGCCTTACTAACCCTCCTGAGGTTGGTAGGCCTGAATAACCCTCCTGAGGTTGGTAGGCCTTAATCTAACCCTCCTGAGGTTGGTAGGCCTCATAACCCTCCTGAGGTTTGGTAGGCCTCAATAACCCTCC
>WNGS01001312.1:57125948-57137258 GCA_020271785.1 Procambarus virginalis
TTAGAAAAACACCCATTTAGGCTACGGGTGGGTGTGATAGCTTAAGACCGGCTGTGATGGGTTAGAACAACATAGATTAGGCTAGATAGACTACGGTACGTTAGAATACTTTTGGGCGAGGTTTGGCTAAGCTAAGATCGCTAGGATAAGTTAGGTCGGCTACGATATGTTAGCTTTATGGAAGATACATTGGAGTACGGCAGGTCAGGCTGAATTTGATTCGGTTAACTTTGGCAATTTAACTTGAAATGAAAAGCAGAAAATATCGTCTGGCAGCGCTGTACAGGAGACGTCGATGTTGTCGTACGGCGTTTTATTATTTTCGTTGTCGGGGACAGGAAGCCCTATCCTTAGGCTTATCGAGACTCCCCTCTCCCTCTAGATCGTCCACTGACCTCTTCTCCAGTGCAACCCACAACAGTTCCCTAACTCACGGGTGCCTGTTTACTACTAGGGTGAACAGGTGCATCAGGTGTGAGGTCCCCCTGGGGCAACTACTGACACTACCCATGATACAACTCATAAAATTGCCCAAATCCCTAATTACCTATTTACACTTAGGTGAACAGATGTATCAGATGAAATGAATATATATATATATATATATATATATATATATATATATATATATATATATATATATATTGCTCACAAAGAAATGATTTTTATTCATATTACGATTTCTGTGAGTAATGAGTACTCATTTCTCCGAGTAATGTCGTCAGTCACGTGCCTGCTGGAATGTTTGGCATGAGCTGACTCATGTCTTACTGGCCTAGAAACACCTGAAGATCTAAACCTTGTTTAAGATATAACTGATAACAATCACACTGAACATTTGAATACCTTTCACTCTAATTACCATTATAGTAACACTATTACAATGCGCAGCATTAAAAGGAATTGTATATTTCAGGAAGAATGACTGACCATAGTGCAGTGCGCTGTATTGATTTCCGTGTGTGTGTGTGGGACGATCGAGGTGGTGGAAGCCAGTACTGCCACTCAGGCAAGGGACGCCACTCTGGGAGGGTCTCCTTCATACACTTAAGTGCCTCTTAAGTTACACTTACGACACAGCATGCGTGAGATTGTCCATATCCAGGCCGGACAATGTGGCAATCAGATTGGCTCCAAGGTAAATGCAGTTTTTTCCCAGCTTTTTTTTCACGTTTGAGGTGCCGGGCGCGCTGGTGGTGGTGGGGGTAGACCTCTGTTGAAATCTCCACCGAGGCCGACTATTTCAGTGGAATTTTTGTACTGCTGTAGCTGTATCCTCGCCGTTTGGTTACGGATATGTAGCGGAGACTGTATCTACTGTAGTTATGGATGAGGTAGTCCCTGGCTCCCTCACACCATCATGGTATGAGGTAGTCCCTGGTTCCCCTCACACCATCAAGGTATGAGGTAGTCCCTGGCTCCCTCACACCATCAAGGTATGAGGTAGTCCCTGGCTCCCTCACACCATCAAGGTATGAGGTAGCCTCTGGCTCCCTCACACCATCAAGGTATGAGGTAGTCCCTGGCTCCCTCACACCATCAAGGTATGAGGTAGTCCCTGGCTCCCTCACACCATCAAGGTATGAGGTAGTCCCTGGCTCCCTCACACCATCAAGGTATGAGGTAGTCCCTGGCTCCCTCACATCATCAAGGTATGAGGTAGTCCCTGGCTCCCTCACACCATCAAGGTATGAGGTAGTCCCTGGCTCCCTCACACCATCAAGGTATGAGGTAGTCCCTGGCTCCCTCACACCATCAAGGTATGAGGTAGTCCCTGGCTCCCTCACACCATCAAGGTATGAGGTAGTCCCTGGCTCCCTCACACCATCAAGGTATGAGGTAGTCCCTGGCTCCCTCACATCATCAAGGTATGAGGTAGTCCCTGGCTCCCTCACACCATCAAGGTATGAGGTAGCCCCTGGCTCCCTCACACCATCAAGGTATGAGGTAGTCCCTGGCTCCCTCACACCATCAAGGTATGAGGTAGTCCCTGGCTCCCTCACATCATCAAGGTATGAGGTAGTCCCTGGCTTCCTCACACCATCAAGGTATGAGGTAGTCCCTGGCTCCCTCACACCATCAAGGTATGAGGTAGTCCCTGGCTCCCTCACACCATCAAGGTATGAGGTAGCCCCTGGCTCCCTCACACCATCAAGGTATGAGGTAGTCCCTGGCTCCCTCACACCGTCAGTAGTAAGGTATGAGGTACCTCAAAGAGAGAGAGAGAGAGGGGTAGTGGTGGTGGTGGAAGTGGTAGTGGCAGTGATGGTGGTGATTGCAATGGTAGTTTGGTAGTGATGCTAATGGTTGGTGGTAGTGGTAGTGTCAGTTCATATGACAGTGGTAGGTGTCGGTGAAATTAGAAGTGGCAATCTTAAAAAAACAGAACCAGTTTAATATCAGGAATAGTACTAGCCAAAAAAATCCCTTCCCACGGTAGTGGCAATGGTTGAGAACAATAATAGTGGCAGCAATAACAGTGTTGATGGTAGTTGCAAGAACAGTATAGTGGTTGAAGAGCTTCCACGGGCGCAATGACTCGTCTTCACTGCCCGAGCATGTCATTTAAGCTACGTGTGTCACACCTGATTCCAGGGTGTAGGCCAGGGCCGCCAACACCCACGCTGCCTACAACAAATGACAGCCCAACTCTCATTTGCTGGCCTCCAAGCGCCCAGACAGAACTTTTGAACTTGTGTATAGCTAAGATAGCCATTGGCTGAGCGGGAAATGGGTACAGCTTAAGCATGGCTGAAGGGGAGGATTGGCTGGTAGGAGAAGACAAACTGCCAGGGGGGTCTTGACTGGTCTTTTTCCCTTTTTTGGGTGCGAGGCTCGTGATTGGTGGATGGATGAACGGGGCGCTGATCTTAACAAACAAGACCTGCTCTACGTCACATTCAAATATCATTACACACACTCTTGTCATACAAGTTTACTGTTCTCACGCAACAGTTTGCAAAACATAATTAGTTTTAGTGTTATTAACTCTAAGTATGGAGCAGTAATTGTTACTGCGAAGAGTCCGTTTCTTGCGAAGTCAAACCAATACTGTGTGTGTGATCATTACAAGGTGTGTGTGTGTGTGGGTGTTTGATAATTGTAATTATTTTATTTAACTGTTTGGTTAGTAAGCCTATATTGTTCATTTGTTTTCGCAATCTTCTCATACTTGTTTTGGTATTGAACTTAAGGCCTGCCAGCCTTTGGAGGGTTAATAAGGACATCGAACATCTGGACGGTTATTAAGACCTATCAACTTCTTGAGGCTTATTAAAACCATTCAACATCTGGAGAGTAATTAAGGCCGATCAACCTCTGCAGGTTTATTAAAGCATACTTTTAGTCCTGAAAATTGTCCAATACTAGGTTATACCCGACTTAACACCATAAACTAGGGAGCTATTCTCAGCATATCATTCTCAGCAACTGTCTAGGTGAATCGATAATGTACCTAGACAGTTGATCATGAAAACCTTATTCCCACGAACTGATGACGCCTCGCGACGGGTCACCCAAACGCAATAAGGATGTAATAGAATTATATGTTTGATGACTGCACTCAATTCCTCCCGAGTGCTCGCAGGTTCGATAAATTTGGGAATATTTCCTTTCACCTGATGCTTTGTTTACCTGGTAATAAATAAGTATCCGGGAGATAGTATACTGTTGCATCCTAAGAGAGGTTAGAGGACTTTGATAAACTAAAGCGGGTTTTCTTCCTCCGTGTCAATGGGAGACTGCACTAAGTAATGGATTAATAAGAACTGACTAACCTTTTCACTATTTATTCTTGATTTCGTGTATTCTGAATAAGGGTGAAAGAGTACTGAGGCCTCTACGAGTTTATAAGTTACGAAGGGCCAGCTGATTATTGGGTTTACAGGTGATTGTGTAGTGTAAACCGGCCTCCGTGATGGTTTGTGATTATTTGTTGATGTGGTCAGGTAAGGGTTGTCAGGCAACAGGTAAACTTGTGTCAGCGCTAAGCTCTTGCGTGTGTGCTCACCTAGTTGTACTCACCTGGTTGTACTTGCGGGGGTAGAGCTTCGGCTCTTTGGTCCTGCCTCTCAACTGTCAATCAACTCTGTGAATGGAGTCAGCCTCCACCACATCACTGCTTAATGCATTCCATTTGTTAACTACTCTGACACTGAACAAGTTCTTTCTAACGTCTCTGTGGCACATTTGGGTACTAAGTTTCTATCTGTGTCCTCTTGTTCGTATCCCACCCGTGCTAAAGTGATTGTCTTTGTCCACCCTGTCAATTCCCTGAGAATTTTGTAGGAGGTTATTATGTCTCCCCTTACTCTTCTGTCTTCCAGGGATGTGAGGTTCAGCTCCCTTAGCCTTTCCTCGTAGCTCATACCTCTCAGTTCTGGGACTAGTCTGGTGGCATACCTCTCACTCTTCTATAACTGTCTTGTGTTTAACTAGGTATGAATTCCAGGCTGGAGCTGCCTGGAGTGTGTGTGTGTGTGTGTGTGTGTGTGTGTGTGTGTGTGTGTGTGTGTGTGNGAGCGGCGTACTTGCAACTTCACCTGGGCAGCGGAGATGGGGAAGTGTTAGACGCAGTTAGGGAATAACAGACAGACTAAAAATCATGTACTACCATGCGAGCTACGCACCTCCTTGTTGAGAAAGCAGTAGACAAGGGCCACATATAGTCCTTGCAGTCCATCCACGCTCGATGCCACAAGGCTATACATCTGGAGAACATTAGAACGTGCATTTTAAAACTGAATAGTTTACATTCATTACATATTAAATAAGGTATTATGGAGTCTTTAGTTTAAATATGATACAGATGTTTTAAACTGGCAAAGAATATATGGAGAGCTAAACGTATTTATACCTAGATCTTCAGAGAGTTGTGGACATAGAATCAAAGACCTGGGACCAGATTCACGAAGCAGTTACGCAAGTACTTACGAATGTGTACATGTTTTATCAACCTTTGACGGGTTTGGTTACATTTATTAAACAGTTTACAAGCATGGAAACTTGCCAATCATCTGTTGTTATTGTTATAAACAACCTCCTGGTGCTTTGGAGCTCATTAACTGTTTAATAATTGTAAACCAAGCCGCCAAAGATTGAGAAAAGATGTACAGGTTCGTAAGCGCTTGCGTAACTGCTTTCGTGAATCTGGCCCCTGAGACGGGATAAAGTGACGCCATAGTGAGGTCACAAAGAAAATTAGACACCAAGACCACGCCTCTAAAAATAAGACGGGCTCACCATAGCCCGTGCTACTTAGAACTTTGTTCCAGGTAGCGAATCTTTAACAACAACTTTAACAACATCTAAAAATAAAGACGAGGTTTCGGTCCATCCTGGACCATTATCACGACTTGAGGACGGACCGAAACGTCGCCACGTCCTATATTTTCAGATGTTTGGGTTGACTGTGGTGTCATATCGGCATGTTACCATCATCATCACTGATGGAGTGGACAGCATCTCCAAGAACAAACAACTTACGCATACAGCTGCCTGGCTCCTAAGTAACGCCATTGATATTTTCCGGCACGATGGTCTCATTTATAAAGAAAATGATACTCGGGCTTTCTAGACTAGGGCACCAACATGGGTCCCTCCAGAACAGACCACCAATATCAGCCTCCTAGTTGCCAGAACCATAACCAACCTCGGGCACCATTTAAGACATGTTCTTACTAACTAACACAACACCGAACACTACATGATTGATTAATGAAGATTAAGCCACCCAAAAGGTGGCACGGGCATGAATAGCCCGTAAGTGGTGGCCCTTTTGAGCCATTACCAGTATCAAGAGCTGATACTGGAGATCTGTGGAGGTGCGACTGCACCCTGCGTGACGGGAGATGTCTCTCGTGGAACACTACAATACCACTACTGCTTATAAACGCTGTGGTGAGCCTGCGCAGAGCACGAACGTGAGATTTAGGGACTGCGCAGATCAGATGAGCCAGGGTGACACAGGCTTCGGTTACAGAATCACAAGAGAAACCAAATAGAATGAGAAAAAAGTTAATAGAATCTAGGGAGAGGGAAGAAACGTGCATGATCAAGAGAATGTGGGAACATGAGAATGAAAGGACGATAGTGAGGGTGGAGGACGAGTGTGCTGACCTGCATGAACGAGCAGCTGACGGTGTTCGGAGGAATGGCGATGGTGCAGAAGAACTGGAGTCCAAACATCGGCAGGAGGAAGGATGTGGCCTTCACTGCACGCCTGGTGGAGAGCCAACCACACAACCCATTAGTGAGACCCCTAGCTTACTGTACATCTTAAACCTGAACGCCTGTGGGTATCGTGCCAGGTACCCAGTTACACTGGGTACGTTCGCATCACAGTTCATACCTTTAGAGGGAAACGCGATGCGCACTAGTGGCTTTAGGTATTGTATGTACTAGCTCTTTCTTTAAATCCAACATTATGTTTGTAACTCATCTGCAATGTATGTATGTACCTTTATCTGAATAAAGAATCTGAATCTGAATCCGAAAGGAAGATATACACGGAAAGCTATACACCGTTCGCGGTGTATATCTTGGTTATCTTGAGATGATTTCAGGGCTTTTTAGTGTCCCCGTGGCCCGGTCATCGACCAGGCCTCCAACTCCAGGAAGCAGCCCGTGACAGCTGACTAACACCCAGGTACCTATTTAACTGCTAGGTAACAGGGGCATAGGGGGAAAGAAACTCTGCCCATTGTTTCTCGCCGGCGCCTGGGATCGAACCCAGGACCACAGGATCACAAGTGCAGCGTGCTGTCAGCTCGGCCGACCGGCTCCCCCATCTTATCTTTCGGTGTATATCTTTCTTCCCCACTAACATTACAAATCTGATAATAATACTTTAAATGCATATGTGAAATGTAATTAGAGATGAGGAAAGACATGTATACCTTGTAGCAGTGGAGGTGTCATTGTTGACGTTCCTGAGCTTGGTGAGTAGTACCCTCAGCATGTTGGCCAGCAGCGTCGCGTCCACCTGCCTCACACAAACACATCTTAAGTTGTCTTCCTGGTCGTAAGTACAAGTTAATTCACATCACTGAGAAGTGCAGAAAGGGGTGGGCACGTTTTCTTTCATCTGATGTCTCTGTTCACCTAGCAGTAAATAGGAACCCGGGAGTTAGGCAGCTGTTATGGGGTTGCATCCTGGGACAGGTCAGGTGTTGGCCTAGGGTCTATAGGAGGAGCTCGATAAGCGTTAACCAGGTTCCTGTCTCCGGTAATAGGAACCAACAAATTCTAGGGGATACTCAAACAGTTTTAAATTTTATATTTCTCACCATTGAGAATAATACAGTATTTTAGCCTAATCTAACTCTCACATAACCTAACCATGTATAGGGAGAAGATAATAGAACTAGTAACATAGTGGTTCTGAAATGATTACGATGAGGGGGACATATCCTCCATGAGGATAGGATGGATACAAAAGGTCAACTCACGATGAGTATGATCATCTTGGGTAACTCAGTGATGAGGTAGAGGTCGGCTGTGTGGCTGTGGTCGTCACCCAGCCAGCACTGGTAGTCCTCCACTATGGCGTGACTCACAGCCCATGATATGCTCAACACAACAGCGGGAACTGACCACCAGAGAGAGAAGCAGGTCATAAATATACGTCTCGTGTGTTCCTAAGACGCCCACAGTAATCCCGCAATAATTCATAGTTATAATTCGTTTATAGATTGGGGAATGCCCCGAGGTTGATAACACAGACTCCAACTAATCAACCCGTAGACTTACCCCAGCCAATGAGAACGTAAACATAGGTCTTTCCACCGCCCCTGAAGGCGGCGACGATGAGACGATGGAGGTAAATACTCTCCGCCAGCATCCAGGTCCACACGGCCAGGCTGCACATCTTGGCCAGGAACACCAGCAGTCGGCAGCCAGTCGTGTTGTCGTCCAACAGTGTGTTGCTCTGTCGAGAACGGTCTAAAACCTCAGAGAAATATGTAACCTCCCCTTTTGCCCGGGATGATTATTAGCAGGGTCGGGGTCAGCCCCATCTCAAATTATACAATATCCGGATTTCGTTACAATTCCTGACTTTTTATATAATACCTGATTTTGTATATACAATGAGCGGGTGAGGCATTTTGAGGAGCGGGTGAGGCATTTTGAGGAGCGGGTGAGGCATTTTGAGGAGAGGGTGAGGCATTTTGAGGAGCGGGTGAGGCATTTTGAGGAGCGGGTGAGGCATTTTGAGGAGCGGGTGAGGCATTTTAAGGAGAAAGCTTCAGTAATGCACTTAAAGTAGTGAACTCGAGCATCGCCCCAACACGCACTTACCCCAGTGTATTCGGGCACCCTCAGGACGAGGACGTCCAGCAGACTGAAGAAGGCCTTCCCGAGGAGAGCGCAGAAGAAATTGAGATGCAGGTAAAACCTTTGAACCCGAAGCTGTCTGTTGGGAGGTCAAGGAAATGTACAGCTTAGCAACCACCAGCATTATTTCTGCAGCAGTCTTATAATACTGTACTACTAACACGCAAGCAAACCGCAATAGTGTGATATATCAATAATCAAACCCCCTCTTTCTCATTGTTTCATCACGCTGTTGTGGTTTGCTTGTGTATTTTGAAGGAAGCGAAGTGGTGGTCGAACGCCATACCTACTCCAGCGTACATGCAGGCTGTTCGTAAAAACTATTTGTGTCAACAAGTAAGGAATGCAGAATTCTTAGGGACCACAGTACTGTCCCTGGTTGAAAAGCTTTTAGCATGATGGGATGCCGCTATCTCACAGATTATGAGGGAAGGCAGTTGGTGTACCCATCTGTGGTAGATGATGAGGAGGTTGGCTATGATACCCATCTGTGGTAGATGATGAGGTTGGCATGATACCCACCTGTGGTAGATTATGAGGTTGGCATGATACCCACCTGTGGAAGATTATGAGAAAGTGGGTTAGATGTTGCCAGCTGTGGTAGAAGATGAGGAAGAAGGCTAGGTGTCCTCACCTGTAGTAGACAATGACGAAGATGGCGGGACAGAGAGCCAGGAGAGAGAAGGTGTGCATGGCTGCCTCCCAGTAATATATAAAGAGGTGATAGTGCCTCTGGCTGCAGGAGGCGTAGTTGGTCTGTTCAATATTCCTGCTGTTACGCGCCCAGGTCCCGTCTCCCAGACACTCCTTCCGTGCTTCAACTGCCTCCCATCCAAATAATAATAATAATAATAATAATAATAATAATAATAATAATAATAATAATAATTTTAGAACCCTACTCTTAAGATAAACCTTAACCCCAGCACTAGATTCACGAAAGCACTTACGAACGTGTACATCTTTCCTCAATCTTTGACGGCTTTGGTTACATTTATTAAACAGTTTACAAGCATGAAAACTTCCCAGTCAACTGTTGTTATTGTTATAAACAGCCTCCTGGTGCTTCGGAACTCATTAACTGTTTAATAATTGGAAACAAAGCCGCCAAAGATTGAGAAAAGATGTACAGGTTCGTAAGTGCTTGCGTAAGTGCTTTCATGAATCTGGCTCCAGAACTGAGTACTGCGCCATATCTCTGCTTTAATTATCTGAATCACTCGCAATTCTTCTACAAATTGCTCTTAGCGTCATATATCTAAGTCTAAAATCGACAAGAGAAAGTCTACTAAATAACAGGAGGAACAAGAGAGCATTACAAAGTGGGTGATCAACAAGTGAGTACTGACGTGCGCACTCCGGCTTGCCCTTATAGGCGTAGGGCGGACAGGTGACGGAGACGGTGGTGGAGGCCGGGGTGGGCGGGAAGCAGCTCCACCCGTCCCAGGTCCCAGTGCAGCTGCTGCCTGGCGCGCCTGCACCAACACAACATGGATTAGTGATGCCCTCTTATCCAGGGAGACATTCACTGGGGAAACATTCATCACGGAAACATTCACTGGAGAAACACACTTACGCACGCACACATGCACGCACGCACGCACGCACACACACACACACACACACACACACACACACACACACACACACACACACACACACACACACACACACACACACACACACACACACACACACACACACAAAATGGAATGTGTTAGGAAGTGATGTGGTGGAGGCTGACTCCATACACAGTTTCAAGTGTAGATATGATAGAGCCCAAATAGGCTCAGGAACCTGTACACCTGTTGATTGACGGTTGAGAGGCGGGACCAAAGAGCCAGAGCTCAACCCCCGCAAACACAACTAGGTGAGTACACACACACAGGAGTACTCACTGCGAGGAAGGGTAAGAGCATGGAGGCAGCAGGAGAGAGCCGCCATACAGCAGTCCCTTAACTTAGCGGCCTCCAGTCCGTCCACCAGGGACTCCGTCACCACCGCCCACGCCTCCTGGTCCTCGGGGTCCCAGTAATACGTCGCGTTCTGCACCAGTACACACTTCTTGTTGTCACTTGGTCTCACAAGGTGTAGTGGTGATAGATGTGTGTGTATAAGGCGGGTGTTGGGTGGCATTACAGTCTTCTAGGAAGCGCTTAAGGTCACTACCAATAATAGAGTATTTAAGTTTAGTCGGGCTGCCAGTACTGGCGTCACTAGCTCATTAGAAGTTGTGAGAAATATTGTACACGATTTTGTGTATCTTCTACACTTGCCAGAGTGTAAAAGATACACTCTGTTCTGTTGTGATTTGTGTAACTCTTATTAAAGAAAGTCATTAAGACTCAACTTTCATAGTTTAAAGGGACACTGGTTGATTTAAAGGGGCACTGATTGGTTTAAAGGGGCACTGGTTGATTTAAAGGGGCACTGATGGTTTAAAGGGGCACTGGTTGATTTAAAGGGGCACTGATTGGTTTAAAGGGGCACTGGTTGATTTAAAGGGGCACTGATTGGTTTAAAGGGGCACTGGTTGATTTAAAGGGGCACTGATTGGTTTAAAGGGGCACTGGTTGATTTAAAGGGGCACTGATTGGTTTAAAGGGGCACTGGTTGATTTAAAGGGGCACTGATTGGTTTAAAGGGACACTGGTTGGTTCATTGAGTATATAGTTTAGGTGGGATTTGATGTCATTATGCTAGTTCTTGGGGCGCCTTAATATATTCTCTACGTCAGCTGCAACAGTAAATTACAGGCGTTCAGTGAAATAACCATGTTGTATGACCAAACTAATGTTGCAATGCCATTGCTATCATTCATGCCTACTCTTCGTAACGCGTTATAACTTTTAATTTAACATGCGCCTAGTAATAAATATCCTGATTGTCAAATTCGATTGTCGTTATCCTATTTTGTCGAGTACACAGATCTATATAGATATATGTATATATATATATATATATAATATAATATAT
>WNGS01001312.1:57143536-57167451 GCA_020271785.1 Procambarus virginalis
ACTCAGGTACTATTTACTGCTAGAGTGAGGACAGGGGCATCAGGGTGAAAATAACTGGCCCGTTGAGTTTCTTTTCACTCTGATGTTCCTGTTCACCTAGCAGTAAATAAGTTACCTGGGAGTTAGACACCTGCTACGGCTGCTTCCTGGGAGTGTGTAACAAAAAGAGGCCCGCCGAGGACCGGGCCGCGAGGACGCTAAGCCCGCTAAAACATGTCATGATAACCTCAAGATAACATTTTAAGATATAATATTTGCCAGAGAGTACTTACAAGTCAACTGGTATACGCAATACTATAATTTAATTTTAGATTTAGAGAGAAAATATAGTTAGAAGATGGTTAACACAATGATGTATGTTATAGTATGTTATGTATGCAGGAAATACATACATGTGATACATGAAACATTGAATATACATAGGTGACAGCCATATTTTATTGAATATGAATTATATTTGTTTTACACTTTAGTCCCTTGTCGATTAGATAGGTTCTTTGACTAGCGAGGAGCATAATGTATTCACCTTTTGTACTTGCGGGGGTTGAGCTCTAGTCTTTCGGCCCGCCTCTCAACTGTCAATCAACTGTTACTAACCACAGTACTAATTTTTATTTGTTTTCCACACACCCAGGAAGCAGCCCGTAGCAGCTGTCTAACTCCCAAGGTACCTATTTGCTGCTAGGTAACAGAAGCATCAGGGTAAAAGAACTCTGCCCATTTTGTCTCTGCCGGCTGCCGGGATCGAACCCCTAGGTCCAAGAGTCTAGAGCGCTGTCCACTCAGCCAGCCAGCCCCCTATGTGAGTGAGACTGTGTGAGAATATGTGAGGAAATACTTGTACAGCCTCATGGCAGAGCCAGGGTCGGCGTTCGATCCTCTTTGGCCCATCTGGAATACGTCTATTGATCGGATATGATCGGAACATATCACGTTGAATGAGTAGTGGAGTGTTATGTGAATGTTTTTCATGTGTAACCGTACTGGAAATTGTAATACTTGTAATACTTGTAATGTGGAAAACATGGCGACTATTTAATCTCGAAAAGCAAAATGATCACCAAATATATATCACCACTAGCATCACACACCAGTCCCACTAAGTTCACCATCACAGAGCGTATATTTTTATATTTATATATATATATATATATATATTCCAGGTGTCACGGTGTGCCGGGAGCAGCAGCAGGGACAATGCCTCCACAACTGCCGAATATGACGTCTACTCTCCCACGAAGTCCCTCAAGGCGCTAATCCCGAGAATAGGTCCTTCTGTAGTACCGAAACCCGAAGACGCAGACAATGCCACCGTACAGCCCCAGCAGCAGGAGCAGCAGCAGCAGCAGGAACAAGAGGAGCAGCCAGCATGCCGCATGGGATACGGCATCATGGACTACTATCCCACGCAGGATAGGTACTACCAGCACCAGACGTGCTACTGGTGCTACCACTTCGTCCCCGGCCACAGGAGGAAGCATCACCTCACTGTGGTCAGAGATCGCGTCATCCTGCACGATGGGAAACGGAGGCTGGATTTCAAGTTTGCTGTTGAGGTCAGTAATGTCTGGTTGTATTTGGTCTCGCGTGAGAGTTACAACATATCATACGAGAGTGGTAGTGTGTGTGTGTTGATCCCTACTCACAATCATCCTCGTTGTCTATAAGTATTGCAATATTGACTCTAAGCAATAAGTCATATATGGTGTCTTGTGCGAGAGCGGGTTGAAGTATTCCAATAATCCAGAACACGGCAACTTTCCAAATCTGACCCAGACTGGAAGAACTATATGAGATATATATATATATTAGCTAGTATATATAAATGTGTAGATGTATGCAGAATGTAACACTCAAACCCTCAATGTATCTACGTTCTCAACCAATGTACCTTCATGTATATAAATAATAAACAAAATAACAGATAAATAAAAAGTAGCCAATGGCTATTTTTTAGCAATGGCTACAATCCTTAATGAATTAATAAAAACTAATTTAATTTATTTCACCCAACAATATCTTCATGTAAATATATGAAAATAGGGATATTATGCAGTGTTTTCGATACAGAAAGTGGTCCCTTTTTTGGGATACAGCAGTTCATAATTTTGTACTTTCATGTATAATATAATTTTTGGATGACAGGTTTTGGTGATGTATGTGATTAGGCGCTAAATTATCGTCTCCTGGCGTCATCCCTGACATACTAAAAACAGCAGAGATAACACCACTCCATAAAGGAGGAAATAAGACAGAGGCGAACAATTACAAACCGATATCACTCACATCACAAATCATAAATATCTTTGAAAGAGTGCTAAGAAGTAAGATCACAAAATACATGGAATCACAGCATCTCCATAAACCTGGACAGCATGGGTTCAGAACAGGGCGTTCTTGCCTATCACAGTTGCTGGGCCATTATGACATGGGATTAGATGCCATGGAAGACAAACAAAACGCTGATGTAATTTACAGATTTCGCAAATGCCTTCGACAAATGTGACCATGGTGTTATTGCACACAAAATGCGTTCAAAGGGAATTACCTGGAATATAGGCAGATGGATCTTCAATTTCCTGACTAATAGAACCCAATGTATAATAGTCAACAAAATAAAATCGGATCCATCAACCGTGAAGAGCTTAGTCTCTCAGGGTACTATGCTTGCTCCAGAACTATTTCTCATCCTCATATTGAACATAGACAAGGACACAATCTATAGTACTGTATCATCCTATAGTACTGTATCAAAATATAATTATATTTTCGATGTATCTTGCACCTGGTATATAAATTTAAATATACATATTTCCTTCAGACTTTTGAAGACCTCTGTAGAAGAAATTTAAAGCTTAATTGAACCTGCATTAAAATCATAATATACGATAGCTGTATATAACGTTAAAAGTAATTATTAAATGATCTTATTCTAATGTTAGCAACAACAGTAAAATAAATTTCATATTCACGAAACACTGTACAAATTTTGACTTGTTAACAGGTTATACTTTTTGACCTATATAATATCAAAGCAATAAATCCAAATCTATGTATCTTTGCATTAAAGAAACTTAATTTGAAAATAATTTAAGTTTAATGAAATCTTTCAATATTACATTTATTAGAAATATATTAGCCAAATGAACAAAATACCATTGTGCTTGGAACCTTTGGAGTCTTATTTATTGACTTTTAACACATAACTTTTGCTGGATTTATACCGCGCGGTATTCACAGATGAAGGGATACTTTTCACCACAGAAAAAGTTTTTGGCATGATAACCCGACCATTTATCAAGGAACATACACTTCTTGCCCGGGTTCTTCTGCGGCTGTCCTGGTTTCCATTCATTCTTCTGAACCTCCCTTCCAGATAACCATTGCCACGAAGAGCGTTTGTTGGGGTTCTGGCGGCCGCCCACCCAGAATGCATCGGCTAGAATGATCAAGAATTGTCTTTAGTGATCAGTTCTTTCATTTCCTTACCTCTGGTTATGATGGAGTATCAATATACATATATATATATATATATATAGTCCCCAAACTTTTACAATTGTAAACTATAACCTCCTCCGGGATTCAAACCTGGGCCGCCAGGGTACCATAAAGTCCTGTTGGTATGAAAGTTGACTTTGGAATGAAGGAGAAAGTGAGAAGCAATACACACAGTAATAGAGATACTCCTGATAGATGATCTATTAATAGATCTAAGTAATAAATATATAATACTCACAATAATAGCGAGAGAGATACTCCTGAAGGGGAGCGAGTCTCCAGGGAGCGGCCAGCTCCCCACCGTAGTTCTGACAGACGGCGTGGGCGTCGCCCCATGACTTCCAGTCCCTCTGGTCGTGAAGTATCAGGAAGCAACTCTCAGCTTCAAGACGGAACGGTTCTGGACAGGTATTCGCTACAATGACAGAGACCAATTTGTTTATTTTGTCTCGTTAGAACGCCACATAACGTGGACTTGTGAAATGCAAATCCTGCTAAACAAAGTTGTCAACTTTACTTGAAACTGGATAAACACAAGGGATTATGTATACAGAAGTGTATCCAGCTTCTCGGTGTATATACACTAAGAATTAACTTTAGGCTTGGACTATCTTTAAAAATAAAAGTATATTTTCTGGTTAGACAGTAAGCTGTTGTGGGGGCCTAAGTAACTCTCCATAGGATGATAGGCTCTAATAACCCTCCAAAGGTTGATTGGCCTTAGTAACCCTCTAAAGGTTTATAGGCCTTAGTAACCCTCCAGAAGGTGATAGGCCTTAGTAACCTTGCAGAGGTTTATAGGCCTTAGTAACTCCATAGGTTGATAGGCTTTTAATAATTCTACAGAGGTTGATATGCCTTAGCAACCTTGCAGAGGTTTATAGGCCTTAATAACTCTCCAGAGGTTGATAAGCCTGAATAACTCTACATAACTTGATAAGACTTAGTAACCCTTGGGGGCTTGAGAGGTCTTAAGCCCAACACCAAACCAGCCATACAGGAAACAAATATTCAGTCCAAGATTTGTCAAACAACTTGCTGTACAGATAGGCCTCTAAACCACTCATCACAGTAACACATGAAAAAGTAGTCCAGATAACCCAAACGTTGGTAATCACCGACAAAATGTTGAAATAGAGACTAATCACTAAACACATAAAGCCATTTATATTGTATTGTTGTGTTCACAGCTATAATTGAATCCACACGGGAAGGAGTAGCATTTTAATATGTAAATTAATTTAAGTGACAAAAATATTCGTCTGAGACAAACATGGCGAATATGTGAATAGATTTATAAACTAAGTAAAGTTTTATGAAAAAAATGGGGGGGGGGTAATTTAAATGGATACCTCAATTATTTAGGATACAAGGTCTTTGAAAATGCATAGTCTACTTACGGACTGGTGGTAAGGAGAGGGGAGTTTCTGTGGTAGTGGTAGTGGTGGTGGTAGTGGTAGTGGTGGTAGGAGGCGCTGGAGAAGTCCGGGTAAGCTGCTGATCCTCGTCAGGAGCGCCGAGGTCTTGGTCGCCAGCGTCGGGTTGCTCAGTAGTGGTGTTGGGCGAGCCAGTAGGCTTGGGGGCGAAGATCGACACACTCTGCCACCAGGAGGAGAGGCCGCTCACCAGGTCGTTGACGGGGTTGTTGTAGTCACCTTCAGGTGAATCATAGTCCTCGTAATCCAAGTCGAGGATGGGTTCAGTGGTGGCCATGGTGGATGTGTTGGTGGTGGATGTAGTGTTGGTGATGCTCGGGGTCTCGATCTCGTCATCCTCCTGCAGATCTGTAACACATAACTATCAGAGACTCAAAGAGTACTTACATATCCACTGAGGATGTCTCTAACCTTGATTATGGTGGTTTAGTCGGTATTTAGTAAACAGTTTACAAGCTCCAAAGTGCTACGTTATTTATATTACGTTTACTGTGGAGCCGATATTTGCAATATCCAATGTACCTTTTAGTCTAACTTTTAAGTATGATTTAATTAATAGTATGGCTACACTGCAATTTTAATTTTGTAAATCGCTATAATACAAATTAATTATAGAGAATTGCATACTCGCCCTGATAGTCTATATTTTGAGCATGTAACCATGTAGTATAGTTATACAAAGAATATCAAAATTTCCTTTGAAAAATAGATCCTCGTTATCGAACTCACCATTGATATGATACTAATAAACATTAACACCGGAAAATTTTTTGCATTTATGTTGCAAATAAAACCTAATCTGACCTAACCTAACCATCCTAGACCTAATATTCGTTATCTTAGGCCAAATATAATACATATATGGTACTATACTAGGCCTAGCAATATTTAAGTTTGCAGGTTTTTATCTTTAATTTGTCCGGGGTCTATAAAGGGAATAGTACCAAATACGACTATCTAATTGTCCATTACATCAATATATGTACGATGCTTCACATACTTACAAAATTACTATCTAAACAGGATGATGGGTACATAAAAACATGTATTCTCAGAGTCTCAAGGTCTGAGCATTTGTTTAATATGCTGTCCTGACGTAGCAAGCCTTTAATATAATATAAAAAATACATTTACGGATTTAAATGTTACTAAAGATTGTTTTACGTCATTTTTAACAACTTGGTGACGAGTTAACGAAGCCTGATTTGTTAATGAGGCCTTTTTGATCAGTAGTATATGTAGGTTTTACGAAAAGTCTCCGTGGTGTAGTGGTAAGACACTCGCCTGGCGTTCCGCGAGCGCTGTCATGGGTTCGTATCCTGGCCGGGGAGGATTTACTGGGCGCAATTCCTTAACTGTAGCCTCTGTTTAACGCAACAGTAAAATGTGTACTTGGATGAAAAAACGATTCTTCGCGGCGGGGATCGTATTCCAGGGACCTGCCCGAAACGCTACGCGTACTAGTGGCTGTACAAGAATGTAACAACTCTTGTATATATCTCAAAAAAAAAAAATGCTAACTCGTTCGAGTCTGCCGAAAGGAGATGTACGTCGATTGACTTGATTTATTACAAGTTAGCCTTAGAGTACAGATTTATTTAAAACAAAAATAAATGCACACTTATAGGCTAATTAGGTAGTTGGGATAGTTGTGAGTGTAGAGGTGAATGTATTGTATTACACGTGGACAGGTCGGTCAGTCAAGCGTTGTCTGTCATAGTGGGAGGACTTGTCTTTATTTGTGTTACCGTATGATCGCCAGCTCTCTGTAGAAATGGTTTCAGAAGTGCGCGTAGAGGATTATAGTCTCTATCAACGTCACGCTACCAATCATCCCACTGCTAATTTGTACAGGTAATGTGCAAAGTCGAATAGTGTAGCCTAGTTCATTTATGTGACTGCTGGGGGTTAACATCATTAGTGAATACAAAAAGGTAAGTCAAGCTTTTATCTGTGTTCATTTATTGATCAATTTTTGTTTGAGTATGAATTGGTCGTCATTTATTGGTATAGCTTATTATTCACCGTTCACAACGCTTGTAATATAAGTCAATGAAATCACTATGCGATTTGTTGTCTTCAATATATATCAAGAAAAGGTCATCAGTCTTAACGTCATTTACATACAAACGTAAAGTTCAAAAGACGGACAGGGGGTATGTGTATATGTATGTATGTATGTATATATGTATATAGTACCAAACTCTGGGTCTGGTACTCGCCATGACACTGGCTTTGGTTCTGACTATGGGCACTGGCTCTGGCCACGGCACTAACTATGGGACACTGACATGCAATAAAGCTAAATCAATATAAAACTGGGACTTATAAAAATACCTATATCTTCGTCCTTGTGGTTTAAGTCTTCGGGCACCGTGGCGTTGGCCGGGGTGTGGTCCTGGGGTGGAGCCACTACCACCACACCACCCCCGCCGCCGGCCTGACAGCTGTCATGCACCTGCTTCTTCAGGTCACGAATCTCGCCACTAAGCATCACCAACAGCCCCTTCATGGCGACCAGCACCTCTGTCATGGCGCAGAGGTTCTTGTCTGAAGCGGTGTCGACCGTGGTTGGCTCTATGGCAACCACGGTCCAACACACGACCATGCAAAAGGCAATTTTCCTCGTGAAAGCAGCCATCGCCCAGGAGCTGAATCTTGATTATATGAAGAATCGTATTTTTTGTCTGTTGCTGGAGAGAGAGAGGGGGGGAAGGGGGGGGTCTGGTATATATTGAGGATTCATTAACAATAAATGAATTTAAGATTTGATCAGATATCTATAATGCGTGGTATTACAAAGTTATAAGTTACATAACTAAACTTTAACATGATAATGAACCAAAATAAATGTTTATTTATGAAAACAAGATAAAAACATTAAATTCACCACAAAATCTGATTAAATTTTTAAAACGCTAACATTTGCTGTAGGCAGCGGAAAGCCTATAATTGAGGCCTATATCTATTTCGTTTAATAAAATCTACCACTCGTATTTTGCAGCTACTATATGCTAACATATATTAGCTGCATGGATAGTCCCTAGTAGGCCTACACTCAGGAAAACCAGTAAAGTGTAATTGTTATATTGAAAACAATTATTGGAAAACGTGAGACTTATTAGACTATGACTAAAGATCTAGACGAAAAATTAGTATACCTGGGATGTTTATATTATGAGAATAGTTATTATGTTTGAGGAGAGCAGCATAATATTACATTACTATTACTTATACAAAATAATTGAGGCTCTGATTACATTTTTTACAGTGGGTATATATATCTATTTTTTATAATACCGTACCACTTAATTAGATGAAAATGATGCTGTTGTATTGGATAACTGCGTTTGAAAAGTATATATTCACGTAGAGGTTTACCTTGCGTCTTGATATATATGCACCTAGTGATTATGTCCTGGACTCTGTTCAGAACTAAAGTATACTCGTTGGTTGGTCAGTTAGGTTTTGTGTTGGCCTTAAGCCCAATATCAAACCAAATTATGCTTATGCAACCTATCTTCTTAGAAAGAACGTCGCATTTCGATCGTATGCGTTACATAAGGCCAAAAATGATCTTAAAAATGGAAGTGGGTCCTGAAAGTGATGTACTGTCTCGTTTTCTGTTGTGGGTCCTCTGGTTGGTTAGGAGAGGACACTTTAAATTGACCGTTTTCTTGACGTTGGGAAACCTTAGGACAGGCTGACTTATGAATGCTGGTGTTAAATTTATGATATATATACATACATACATATATGCCTGTGTAACCTTTCCACTACAGCTCGCAGGATGGGTAAGGGTGCCTGTGTAACCTTTCCACTACAGCTCACAGGATGGGTAAGGGGTGCCTCTGTAACTTTTCCACCCCAACTCACAGGATGGGAATATACGGTTGTATAATACATAAACACATTTAAAGCTGCTCAGAGTGAATAGGAAATAAATTCAGACTGTGAGGAAATAGGATTAATAGGCCTTACCGGAAAGATGATCTTACAGTGTACGCTAGCTTGACTGGCGCCCCGCCAGTTTTTCCTACTCCAACGCCCCTCCCTCTGGATATGACGGCACTGATGTTAGGGAAACTTTCTCGGATTACAAGCGGCTACACAAGGCAATGACGTACGCGTGTAGGGTACAGTTTCTGAGCCCATTATGCGACTAACTTTTTTTCCACTACCGCTCACAGAATGGGTATATGGGGTCCACTAACTCACAGGATGGGTATGTGGGGTTCACTACTGCTCACAGGATAGGTATATGGGGTTCACTAACTCACAGGATGGGTATGGAATTTATACTAAATGACTCAACAGACGCGTATAGTATTGCTTTTAGGAACGAGTTTGTCCATATTTATATGCCATGAACTCGATACGATATACCATATGGGGATATATGTGAACAATATAAATACTTTTGTATACATGATACGCACGCATTTTATACTATAATATTTTCACTAGTAATTGGTTGACGGAAGATGTTGTTTTGACCGATTCACGCGAGAGACTTGAACAGTCCGAATTCTCGCCTGCCCTTACCAAAATATGTTTCGAGCAGATGTACCCACCTCTCTCACTGGCGTCTGCCTGCTCACTGGGCTGAGATGGGACAATGGGAATGTGGCTGCACTACGCTGTCCTGTGACGTCGGGCTCTGTCGGATAGGATTTCTTTGTACGGTATTCGAACCAAGATGCGCATTAACTTTGGCATTTGTGGAGGTTTCTCGAAATAGAAGGACAAAGTGCATCATTGGGGACTTGTAGCACAATTGGCTTCGTTCTCGATTAAAAATCGGGAATCTTGGACTCAATTCCCGGGCGAGACAGAAATGGTGTCAACCTCTGGAGGGTTGTTAAGGCCTGTCAACCTCTGGAGGGTTGTTAAGGCCTGTCAACCCCTGTAGGGCTGTTAGGGCCTGTCAACTTCTGGAGGGCTGTTACGGACTGTCAACCTTCGGAGGGTTGTTAGGGCCTGTCAACCCTTGAAGGGTTGTTAGGGCCTGTCAACCCCTGGAGGGTTGTTAGGGCCTGTCAACCCATGGAGGGCTGTTAGGGCCTGTCAACCTCTGGAGGACTGTCAGGGACTGTCAACCTCTGGAGGACTGTTAGGGCCTGTCAACCTCTGGAGGACTGTTAGGGCCTGTCAACCTCTGGAGGACTGTCAGGGACTGTCAACCTCTGGAGGACTGTTAGGGCCTGTCAACCTCTGGAGGACTGTTAGGGCCTGTCAACCTCTGGAGGGTTGTTAGGGCCTGTCAACCTCTAGAAGGTTGTTTAGCCCATATCAACCTCTGGAAAGTTATTAGACCATGTCAACCTCTGGAAGATTAAGGTTATCACATTGGTTGGCTGAACAGCCATCAAGTACATCTTCGTTTTAAATTGTGTTCAGAACAAAATCATTCTCAGTATATATATAGAGAAGCGGGGTATACCTCCCTGTAGTGTGTGTGTATGTGAGGAGGGAGGAGGCTGGCATGGGTGTAACCCTACTCTGGGACCATCCCAACATAGTTTTTACAGAGAAGTTGAGCCGGGGCGACAGATGACGAGACTGGTGGGTAGCCTATGGCCTGGGTAGCCTATTCTAGATATCCTATCCTCTATCCTTCCCTGCTGCGGCATCTAGTCTCTGTATCGATAGTTTTGAAAGTTGAGTAGCTCTCTCGTCAGTTATCTTCACTACACTGACGTTAGCTTGACAAACTGTGAATAGTCTGAGGATGTATATATTTTAAACTAACTTGCTCATCGATGCTGAAACTTGCTTATCTAAATGCACTTTACGGTTCAGTTTTCGAGTTTCATTAAATGTGCTTCTGTGGACTTGTACACTCACTCATGCACAGGATGGGTCTACTACCTCTCACGGGTTGGGTATGGGTCCACTACCTTTCACGGATTGGGTATGGGGTCCACTACCTTTCACGGATTGGGTATGGGGTCCACTACCTTTCACGGATTGGGTATGGGGTCCACTACCTTTCACGAATTGGGTATGGGGTCCACTACCTTTCACGGATTGGGTATGGGGTCCACTACCTTTCACGGATTGGGTATGGGGTCCACTACCTTTCACGGATTGGGTATGGGGTCCACTACCTTTCACGGATTGGGTATGGGGGTCCACTACCTTTCACAGATTGGATATGGGGTCCACTACCTCTCACGGATTGGGTATGAGGTCCACTACCTTTCATGGATTGGGTATGGGGTCCACTACCTTTCACGGATTAGGTATGGGTTCCACTACCTTTCACAGGTTGGGTATGGGGTCCATACCCCATACCCATCCAATGAGTAGTACTGGACCCCATGAAGATCCATTGAGAGCCAAGCGTTATCTGCCAATAGTATTACGTTGGTTTACTTGCTACAGCTCTTGGGACCCGCCTCTCGTATTCGCCAGGGGCCAGATTCACGAAAGCACTTACGCAAGCCCTTGCGAACATGTACATCTTTCCTCAATCTTTGACGGCTTTGCTTACATTTATTAAACAGTTTACAAGCGTGAAAACTTCCCATTCAACTGTTGTTATTGTTATAAACAGCCTCCTGGTGCTTCGGAGCTCATTATCTGTTTAATAAACAAAGCCGCCAAAGATTGAGAAAAGATGTACAGGTTCGTAAGTGTTTGCGTAAGTGCTTTCGTGAATCTGGCCCCAGGTCTAGAGTTTCAACTGTCATGGTGGCAGTTCCCCCTTGTATATCAAGGAGAAGTCCTCAAAGCGCAGCATGCAATCATATATTCATTTGTCTTAATGCTGTAGTACTAATTAACATGCGTAATTGTGAGACATTAATATTCATCGATATATTTAAAACTGTGTTTGAAAGTATGGTTGTTAACTTATAAAACAAATTACCGGGTAATATAATAGCCGTGGGATCGTTGGATTGTTTCAAGGGCAGGCCAGACATAAAGATGGATGAGCTTGAGTTGATATAAATTGGAGCTGCCTCGGCAATAGGCCTCTTGCAGTTTTCTTTGTTCTTATATTTCTATTTTATTATGTAATTCTCAAATTCTTGTTACTTCAGGCTACAGTATTACCATTATACAGTATAATTGCTGTCGGGAAGCACTATATAGACTGCCCCAAAACACTGTACTATGATCTGTAAAATTGTACATGGCTGTATTTCTTTTATTACAGGCCTATCAACATCTGGAGTTATTATGGCTACAGACAATGCTAATTAACTAGTCAGCATAAACACCTTATTCCTGAACATGGTTCACAACTAGTGAACTTCAGTGCGTATTCAGTTTTGTATACTTTTCGGTGTATATATTCTTGTGGTTACACTGTAGCCCAATGTTCTGCATTAGATATTAGTTTACTGTTTGTACTGCTTGTCAGCGCATCTTCGGGGAATAATGACCTCAGAGTTATAAAGCTTGACTACGTGAGAGACGAGAGTAGGCGGAGTTAGTGTGAGAGTTCCGACCATGAGGCCACGGCACAGTAACAGTATCACAAGCGGCTGTTTGTCATTCATCACGAGAGGAGAGCAGCTCAGCCGCCACCACACACACTGAGGAGGCCAGAGGGTCCTCAGTGTGACCGGGGGCCCTCAGTGTGACCCGGGAGCCCTCAATGTGACCCGAGGGCCCTCAGTGTGACCCGGGGGCTCTCGGTGTGACCCGGGGGCTCTCAGTGTGACCCGGGGGCCCTCAGTGTGACCCGGGGGCCCACAGCATGATCAGGGATCATCAGCACATCCCAGGATCCTTAGCATGACACCGGGGCCTCGCCATTACCTTTGTGCGACCCAGGATCATTACTATTATTCCAGAGCCTTAATGTGAACCATAGTAGTCAGTGTGGTTCAGGGTCCTCAGTATGACCAGTCATCCTAGGGCCCCAATTTGTACTCGACTCATGGTCCCTATCTGTGTTATATTCACTCACGCGTAGTGCTCTTTTCTCTGTTTTGTTAGAATAATTCGGTAGACACAGACTTTTCTTCAACTTTTTGGTTTATTGGTTGAAATCACCACGTGTCTAAATCAAAGAGAGCGCTTCGAGTTAATGACCTCCCATAGGTCACTGGCCGTAAAGCCCAACTAGGTAGATACAGACTAGGTTACTTTTGTGGATCTGGGTCACCCTAATGATTCTATTCATATTGAGAACTGTGCACCTTTCAGATGACTTCGGGCCCATGTTTAGGACCTCAGGTCACACCGGCCCCCCACAGTTCATACTCTGAACCCTGAGTCACGCTGATGACCCCGGGACATGATTTTGTTTAATTTTGCCCCGAAGGGCGAGTTTCCCCGGACATACAGTACTTAGGACCCCCAAGCCATATTGAGGATCCTGTGTCACACTTAAGACATGTTTTTTTTATACGAGCAAAATTGGACTTTAGCTAGCAAAAAGTACAGTTTTGCTATGCAGGCAAAAATGAGTCTTTTGCTATGAACAATAACTTATATGATTTGTAACCCTTCCCTGATCATATTTGCCTTGCTTTGCATATCAGTTTTGGTCAGGTTCGTTAATGCTGGAACATAATATTTGTTGGTAAACCTTAGGATAATAAATACAAATTATGGTATACATTACAGTGTTCACAAAAACATTTACATGTTATTTATTCAATGTTATTTAAATTATACATGCTATCATAAAAAATTTGATATGCTTTTTAATATTCACGAGTTATGTCCTTGAAGAAGTTGTCTCAACATTTAGCAGGGACATAAATGATGTTTTATTGATCAGTAAAAAAATCAATGTTGGATATTATGTACATATCACGGACCCAAAAAGTGATCATTTATTTCATCTGATATAATCCTGAAAGATAATAATGAGAATTAGGAGATGAAATAAGATAAAATCATCAGGATATTACCACACCAAAATCACCACGGGTGTATCCGGCTAGTGTAGTTTGATCTCCCAGGAGCGTGGTGTATCCAGCCAATGGTATATGAAGACTCCCAGGAGCGTGGTGGATCCGGCCAGTGGTATATGAAGACTCCCAGGAGCCTGGTGTATCCGGCCAGTGGTATATGAAGACTCCCAGGAATGTGGTGTATCCGGCCAGTGGTATATGAAGACTCCCAGGAGCGTGGTGTATCCGGCCAGTGGTATATGAAGACTCCCAGGAGCCTGGTGTATCGGCCTGGTATATGAAGACTCCCAGGAGTTTGGTGTATCTGGCTAGTGGTATATGAAGACTCCCAGGAGCCTGGTGTATATGTTGGACATAGGCGCCAGTGGACGTGCCATGGACACACACATAGGGTGACCTAATACCCCCTTCTGATGATGGCCGGCGCTAAACAACTTAATAGGTATCAACAACGTTGTCAGCAGATCTGAATACACTCTGCTCTACGGTTGGACATAGGCACCAGTGGACGTGCCATGGACACACATATATGAAGACTCCCAGGAGCCTGGTGTATCGGCCAGTGGTATATGAAGACTCCCAGGAGGTGGTGTATCTAGCCGGGTATATGAAGACTCCCAGGAGCCTGGTGTATTCGGCCAGTGGTATATGAAGACTCCCAGGAGCCTGGTGTATCTGGCCGTGGTGTATATGAAGACTCCCAGGAGCCTGGTGTATCTGGCCTGGTATATGAAGACTCCCAGGAGCCTGGTGTATCTGGCCAGTGGTATATGAAGACTCCCAGGAGCCTGGTGTATCCGGCCAGTGGTATATGAAGACTCCCAGGAGCCTGGTGTATCTGGCCAGTGGTATATGAAGACTCCCAGGAGCTGGTGTATCCGGCCAGTGGTATTGAAGACTCCCAGGAGCCTGGTGTATCCGGCCAGTGGTATATGAAGACTCCCAGGAGCCTGGTGTATCCGGCCAGTGGTATATGAAGACTCCCAGGAGCCTGGTGTATCCGGCCAGTGGTATATGAAGACTCCCAGGAGCCTGGTGCATCTGACTAAAATCAGAGTTGAAGACAACATGGGGGGTATTGACAATCATGTACAGAAACTCCAAGATCAGAACAGAATTTATTTGTAGTTAACATTTTGTCAGGGCTTCTAACAAAGATGACCAGGACAAGTATTTATAAAGGGCAAAAAGAGGGTTGGGGAGAAGGGGTGATGTCGTAGATGCGAAAGTGCAGTGAAGACTGAAACGTGAGGGACTCTGCATAACAATTTATACATTTTTAAGTATTAATTCAGCAAGAGTTAAAGCAATGTTAAATTTTCATTCATTCTGAAAATGGTGCCATAATATTTGTTGGCTGTGAATTCCATACAATTTCTCCACAGATTTTCCTACTTTGATGAGTTCAGCATCACTGAAGTGCATGAGGTGTTGCTTCTTAAAAACTATATAGAGTAGTTACAAAATTCAGCATTTCTGACATTCCTACATCTTCACCTCCCTGATCTTACCCCACCTTCACCTCTCTGACCTCACCTGACCTTCGCCTCCCTGACCTCACTGATTTCATCAGGATCCTGTAAAAGTATGAAAGGTTTCACCGGACTCTCACTGTACGGTACTGTACTGTATAGAAAAACTTCCGTTGAAGAAATTTAAACTGCCTGCATATCAACACAATAAAGGACTTTTCATTGTTATTAAATCAACAATACTTCACAAAAATTCACCAATTATTTTCAAATGCTTTTGTAAATGTATCTTTCGAGTCGCAGCTCGAGCAAATGTCATAGTACAGTACTGACACTTATAGGGTTTCTCACCAGTATGAAGCCTTCGGTGCTCTGTCAGGTGGTGACGAACGGTAAATTTACGCTCACAATGTTCACATTTGTATGGTTTTTCACCAGTGTGTGTTCTTCGGTGATCTTCCATGTCCACTTTGGCAACAAAAGCCTTTGGACAAAGATCACATTTGAATGCCCTATCATTTGCATGTCTCTTAAGATGCACATGTCTGCTAGCTTCATATCGAAAACTTTTCCCACAAACTCCACAAATAAATGGTCGTTCCTGTGTGTGGAGACGCTTATGTGCACTTAATGTATATTTGTAAGTAAAACATTTGCCACAATAATCACACAAAAATGGACGTTCACCGGTATGAATTCTCATGTGTATCGCCATGTTACTCTTCTTAGAAAAAGATTTTCCACATACTGAACAACAAAATGGCTTTGCACCTGTGTGACTTCTTGTATGAATATGCAAAATGCTTTTAAACTTAAATACTTTAGGACAATGCTCACATCTCAGCAATCCTTGGATTTTTTGTTATTATTTGGAAAATCTGGAGGTGCTTCTAAATGTATGTCACCAATGGTTTCGGATGATTGACCCTCCTGCAATTCATTTGGCATTGCTTTGCTTGTTTGCAGATTTTCCAGTACATCTTTACCAAGCAAATGATAAACACTAGAGTTTTCTTGTATTTCACATAGACTTATTTCATCCTTATTTACTATCTCAATTTATCGATATGATCTACAATTTTTTCTTTCAAGCATCCTACAACTTCTTGAGGTTCCAATTTAACAGCATACTCCTCCATTAATTCACCCTGAAGTTTATGTAAAGGAGAAATTATGTTTTCTGGATTAACTGTATCACTAACTTTAAAGTCAGACAATTTTACATTTTGTATATTATTATTTGGGTTATCCTTGCATGTCTTTGTTTCAATTATAGCTTGGCACATTTTCATATGATTGTGAAAATTTATTCTGTATCTGAATGATTTATTACAGGTTTTGCACACATACGCATCTTCACCTCTGTGAATTCGTCTATGAATTCTACAATGTTTGGCAGAAATAAATCTCATTTTGCAATCTTTGCATTTAAATGGCCTTTTACCTGTATGTTTTCTATAGTGCACTTTAAGTGCAAACTCTTTATGGAACTCTTTGCCACAGTTATCACACTTATATTTTAATTCTACTTCAGAGTTCTTGTTTGATCTTTTGGGAATCATCGGGATTGACTGACTGTTATGGGAGATGGCACAGGGTTTGGAAATGATCGCCCACACTGATGTTTTGCTAAAAAGATCTCTTGTTGAAAAGCCTGATGACATTTCTTGCATGTATAATGGTATTTGCTTGAATGCAATTTCACATGATTTCTAAGTTCACTCCTAAATGAAAAGGAAGAGTGACATTTTTCACACCTGAAGGGCAAATCTTCTCCCAGGGTGGATGACATGCATAAGTAGTATTCACCCAGTGAATTTTCATTATCTGTAATTACAGACTCTTTGGTTTGCTGCTCATGCTTTGCTTCGTGAGCCTCCAGCAGAGCTGTGTATCTGTAAGATACATCACAATACCGGCATTTTCTAAGAGGTTTTCGTTTATTTTTATAGCATTTGATTTTTGCATTTCCATACGATGTATCCACAGTTTCAGGGCCATCTAACTGTGCAACTAACTGACATGTATTAGACTGTTCCTCTATATCAGCCCTTGTTAAGTTACTAACAATAGAAATATCCTGGTTCAACAGAATGCTTTTAATTTTGTTGTCCATAAGAACCTCTTCCTTCTTTACAGAGGTGTGGTTAAGGATTGTACCAGCAATCTTCTCACAATATACTCCATTTTCACATTCAACGTCCATATTGGAGGTAAAGTTTATAATACTCTCTTGTCTTTCAGAATTCATGCTATAAATTTGTAGATCATTGTGCTGCCCAACAGATGTTGATCCTATAATTCCAATACGATCTGACCTAAGTATTGTATCATCAATATTATTCTGGGATACAATCCAATCATCCCTGCATAGCCGAGAATCTATACTGGCCTTTCCTGTATAACATTCATAACTTGATAAATGGTTAAGGCCCACAGATTCTTCAATAACATTCTCGTTAGATGTCTCATCAGGTAGGGAGAGGACTGGTATTGTATCTATGTCTTCTTGCACATTACCGACTTGTGGCAAATCTGGAAAATTAAGCGTTTCATTGTTCTGTATATCTTTCAGAAGTAAAATTTGCTGATCCTGAGTGTTGCTATTCATTTCAACCAGATTTATACTTTTTGTTAATTTTTTTGTTGATTTGTTTGACTGCTCAGGTAATAATTTGGTAATTTCATGGATACACGTGCTTCCATCTCCAATGCTGGTTACTGTAACAACCACTAATGCCATTTCATTTGTTGGAGGATCGGTATATAATACTATGCTCTCCATATAAGGGTTCAACGAGTCACATTCCTTTGCTACTAAAAATATATTGTCTTTCATGTAATGCGTCACTTTAGGGATCAGCTGGGGTTTGTCGTTTGCAATTGGAAAACTGAATCTGGGTGTAATGTGTGCCTGTATCTTTGCATGGTACATTGCTTTATCTATATTCATTTCAAATACTGTACGTATGTGGGATTTCAAGTGTTTTTTTAAACTGATAGATCTTGAAAAGCACGCAGAGCAGAACTCACACTCAAATGGTCGTTCACCTGTATGTATTCTTAAATGCTCTGTGAGATGACTTTTAACCATAAATGCGGCATTACAATGACTGCAATTATAAGGCCTTTGTCCTGTGTGTGTTCGCATATGTATGAACAGTGAAGCTCGGTAACGGTATGATTTGCCACACACAGTACAGCTAAACTTGGTTTCTCCGGTATGAATTGTACGATGACACTCCAAGATAGAGCGCGTTTTAAACACTTTTCCACAATTTTCACACATAAATGGTCTCCTGTCTGAGTGAATTTCCATATGTACTTTAACACCAATAGAGGCCTTGAATCTTTTGTGACATATTTTGCATTCGTGTGGACGATCATTACTGTGTTTTCTTTTGTGAACAATAAGATTAAACTTTCTATAAAACTGCTTTCCACATTCATCACAGCTGTGTGGTCGTAAGCCTTCATGCAAATTTCTCTCATGATTATTCCTTATCCATACAGATTTGAAAGATTTTGAACAATGACGACATTTACAAAGATTTTCCTTAGGTGCTTTGTCACACAACTTTTTCTTCATTGCATCAGAATGTGAATGCTGCTGTTTCTTCTGGGATTGTATATATTTTGTATCTGCTATTATGCATCCACTTTCTTTGTGATCTAACCAGTCATTTTCATTCTCAAAATTTTGGCTGCAGTCATGACAGATGTATGGAGGACCTTCCCTGTGCTTTCTTGTATGGGCTGTCAAGAGTGTGTAACGACTAAAACTAGCATTACACTCATCACATTTATAAGGCCTACGTGTGGGTTCCCCCAAGTTTTCTTTATGAGGTTCATTAGTACGTTCCACTGAAGTGCAATGTACGGGCTTGGAGATTTCCAGTTTTTCAGTGGTATCTGGTAGCAGAACTTGAACTTTCAATTCATTCGAACAGATTTGTGATGATTGATTGTGCTTCTGTATTTCATTGTATTTACCACATTGACAATGTTCTCCCATTTTAAGTGGTAAGTTACACAGGTAACAATCACTTTCATGGTTTGCCATGTTTACTAAACATGCAGTCATTTACCTTTTCAGTTTATCTAGTATACTAGTGAATAATATACATCATTCTTAACAGGAGAGACAAAATGGCATTCAAAACTGATGTAAAATGATGAATTTTCTTAGCATGATTCTTGAACAAAATATTTTACACCAAATTTTAAAAAAAGATAACATATGAGAGCAGACTTCAGTATTACAAAAGGATCCTCACCTGCTTCAGTAAACATATTATTTAATTTAAGAGCCATATCCAGTTTTTCTTCTCACCTGAAGCTAGAACACATACTGTATCATGATGCTTATCACCCACACACTGTACTGCTTGTGTTACATCATGGAATACTCCCTGCCACTCTCCTGAGGCTCAGTGAATATTGTGCTCCATTTGCCATCATACTCTTTTGGGATATGACTGGAACATCAAGGCCAGGATGCATGCACCTGGAAAGAAAAGATATGACAATACATTTTATAACAAATTACTTTAGGCCTGTAATTTTAAGAATATCAGAGGTGTAATTCAAGGAGGCATAGTCATAGCCAAACATTCATATCTAAAAATACAATACATACCTTACAATAATATCCAAACATACACATCAATGCACCTCACAATACCAAACAACCACGTACAGTGGCACCTTGATTAAGGAGATTAATCTGTTCCGGCACAGAGCTTGTCATATAGAAAACTCGTCTTGCGAAATAATAACAAAACTGTCGTCGGTGTCCGAGAACCAGCAGGATTGCTCGTTATTTGAGCAAAAGCTTGTCAGTCGAGACATATTTTCTGCGAGTGGCTTGCTTGTTACTCGAAATGCTCATAACTGGAGCCGCTCGTCACTTGAGGTTCCACTGTACATCAATATACATCTTACAATCATGAAAGTTTATTCTTCCTTCAATAGAGTTTTCCTCATTTAATTCTTCCATCCTACACTGCACAACACATATGCAGAACATTTAGAGTTCCTTGTTCTTTATCTGCCATATCTAGAAATCCAACTTAAATTCTTACTCTCAATGGCATGTTGGCTCTTACTGGCTTGAGTTTTGCAAATATAGGTCTAATTCCTTATTGGTGTACCACTTAGGGCAGACTACTTTTAAAACACATTTCCGTAGGGGAATGCTCTCCTTACCATAAAACTCTAACCCATTTGTACAGATACTTCACAAAAACCTCAACACTTTGTACAGCTCAAGTGTTTCTGTATACAATATTAGTACCCATGCAACATATTTTTCATGTGCAGTAATCCTTTAAACACATATATCACTTTTTGTATTTTAGCCTTACAACCCAATTAGGCAAGCACTGAAGATGTGCCTCTCAGCAATGACTGAAAAGGGTACGAGCAGAGTGGACTACCTATCCCCCAATGCATAAAAAAGATTAAAAAATAGCATTCGGTTAATGAGGCATGCCACAGAGCTTATAGTGCATTGCATTAGGGATGTAAATAAAGCACTACTTCCAAAGTGCTGGCCCAAGAAATTGACATTAAACCATGCAAATGCCTCACCCAAACACCAAAACCTGAGCACAGCTAAGAGGAATGGGTGACACTAAGAAACGGTGAGTCAAAGACCCATGAAATGGCTTTGAAAGACTATTATCCAAAAACCAGATGGAGAGAGAGGTAAGCTTGAGCCAGGTCAGGCAGCAGGAAGACTCTCAGAAACCATGCAATCTGATCCATACACTAAGCTGGCTTACTAGACTGATGCCGAGGCTAGTATAGTACTGTTTAATTTATGAAAGCATTATGATGATAACAATCAGGCTGTGGCCATAACTAGAATAGGCCAACCAAAGGATTCTGGTAGGCCTGTCTCACTCCTGCTATTCCCCACCAAAAAAGTGTTGGACCCCAGAAGTTGCAGTCTGCTAATGTATATTAAACTTTCCAGAAGAAGGGTAAAAGTGTACAAGTTGCTATTCACATACAACCAACAATATGTGCCTAAAGTGGACTAATAGGCCTTCTAAATTTTCCATTATTCTTGATAGGTATATTTTTATTACAATTATTAAGAACATGATAATGTTAATTAGTAGGGACAGAAAATGTACATTGAATATAACCAATTAACTGTTAATAGCTTAGTTGACTAGACCACCATCCAGGAGGCCTGGTCAAAGACCAAGCCGCAGGAAAGTTGATCCTGAGAATCATCTAAAGATAACACAAACCATTTACTCTCACTTCTTACCTGTGCAAAACAATTTCATAAGCAACATAGCATCATCGGAGCAGATCAAACGCCCTCTGTCACATCTTGGCACTGTTCATAAGAGGGTCACCAAGAGTCTTAGTTATGTCTTATCCAACATCATCTCTGCTAACCTGCATTGTGGGACAACCAAGTCTAAGTGTCTTGTTTTAGGAATGAAATAACTAATTACTGTATTTGTAAACAACAGGGATCAAGGTTAATGAGATATTTCTACATATATACAGTACAGTAATCCTGTCTGTATTTTAGACAAATTTAATGTATTTGAAAATATATTAAACTATGTATTTTCATATAAGAACATATGTACAGCATTTTATTATTAGAACAACTGTTATTCCCACTGAATTGTCACATTTGCTTTTGTATTATTTCAGATGTGTAGTGAACCAAGTTGAATAAATCTTTGATTTACTGTATTCCGACACCTCAGTTAATAAGTAAATAACAAGAGCAAACGCCAACAGAGTAACATCGGACAATTAAGGTAATAATTTTAACTTTGTCTGACAAGTACAGTATACTGTAATTATATTTTGATCAATGTATATTTCATACTAGTCCTCGATTGGCTATTGGCTTCAAGAAGTACAAAGACAAATGGCACTATTTCCAGATGCATCACTTTGACAACAGTTTGAAGGATTTGAGATTAGTACACATTTATGCAGAGACAATTCAATCTAAGTTTTGAGAAAATTTTAAATTTTTTGGCCCTTTAGAAAGCTGTTTACATGATCAAGTCTCCACAATACTAAGAAATTAAATTATATTTCTTAATTTAATTTGTTAGAATTATAGGATATTATAAATTAATCATAAAAAAGAATAAGACAAGAGGAAGATACTGATACTGTACTGGGATAGCAACAACAATGGGATAGCAAGAGTCTCACAGTGCAGATCGCTTCAATCTTGACTCACAATCAGGGATCCTAAGATCGTTTCCCAGGCGGGACAGAAATGGTTAGGCATGTTTTATTTCACCTAATACCTTTATTCACCTAGCAGTAAATAGGTACCTGGGAGTTAGGCAACTGTTGTGGGGTTGCATCCTGGGGAGGGTCACTAGTTCGCCAGTATACACTATACATCTTGTATACACTTCAATATAAGTGTAAAGTGTATATGTACATATTATTATATGTAATAAGCCATGGTATCCTACCTAGGACTAGCCCCTCCCCTAGGTACTTACACAGGACTGTCTCCTTGCTGAGGTACCTGCCTAGGGCTAATTGAAGTTGAGGAACCTACCTAGGCTAAGGCGAGGCATTGGTCTTAGAATGACTAATGTGGTTGAAGGTCCCCATCCTAGATATCTTCTTTACGGTACATCCAGGTTGGAAAATTCTCACAGCAGATGAAGATGCTTGAGTTTAAAGGCTTGTACTTGCTTCTTGTCGTTGTTGTTGGGCTGTGTTTTGTTTGTTTATAATGAAGGTCAGCTCAGCTGAGACGGAGATAACTATATTATGGCGGGAAGATAATCGGTTGTCGACCCGTTCACCAACTTCGTTTTCTTTGGTGAGTGACGTAGGTCAGTCATTAGGTTCGAATTCATTTTGTTTAATAATCATTTATTCACCCGAGACTCACTGACACACTAGTGACCTCGACGAGGACAGGAAACCGGCGGCTTGCTAATGGTCTCCAAATTTACCCTAAATTCGACTCGTATTTTTTAGGGAAAGGCAGCCTATGTATATATAATTCATTGTCATTGTGTCGGGGCAGCCAGTTTATACATACATGTTAGGCATATATCCAGGATTCAGGGAAGAAATCCGCTCACGGGAATGGATTGAGAACGTCTACATATTAGTGCTATTATTTAGGTAATTAATTATATTAAATTAAGGTTTGGTTAGGTTGATTGGGTTTCATTACGTTTTGTTACATTATTACGGTGTATAATTGACGATAATGTGAAATATGGAATTCGAAATAATTCAGTGGATTTTATTGTATTATATTGGTCTCGAGACCATTCTTGATGTGACGATGTGTATGAATATTTGTAACTAACTCATCAAGACTGTAACTTATTTAGCTAAATGAATTTTGGGGTTCAGTCCCCGAGAACTTTCACGGAATATTAACATGAAACAAAATAAGAACTTTCATAGAATATATATATATATATATATATATATATATATATATATATATATATATATATGAATTCTTTTGTTCTATGTATTTTGTTAAATAATATAATAGAGCTAGGTTATGTAAATAATAATAATAATAATAATAATAATAATAATAATTTTATTTTTTACTTCACTGGCTGAGGGTTTCATCTCATATCACTTATTTT
>WNGS01001312.1:57190483-57225898 GCA_020271785.1 Procambarus virginalis
TAATTTTTCAACTTCCTGCTTCAGTGAAGAAAAACATAAGGAATATCGAGAATTTCTATGCGCCGGACTCGATAGGTTAGGTGGGTTGCTTGGGTTCGACCGTTTCTGGTTACGTTAGGAGGTTGGATTTTTGACGGAGTGGCAGATCAAGAGAGCGGGCTAAATGCTGGTGAATCTAGTCGACTCTTAACACTAACCACCACGACTAATTAGTGTGACTGACTGGCTGTATCAGCTCAAACTACCTGTGTAGTTTGGCTAACAAGCAGACTATGCAGTCTCTCCGTGGCACTCTATAACAGCAGATCAACTTCTATATTCAGCCTTGGTACTGAAGCCTCGCATATTGCTCGATTGCACATACCATAATTTAAATATTGCAGAACTGAATATTTGAATATTATAGTGTATGTTGATATACACTGGTACTGGTATATTACGCGGTCTTTAATATACATTCGTGTTGTCGGGGGACAGGAAGCCTGTGTATATGGAGGCGAAGAGTCACAATAACGTGGCTGAAGTATGTTGACCAGACCACACACTAGAAGTTGAAGTCGCTTGTTGACAAGCGACTTGAGAATGGTCCAGGACGGACCGAAACGTCGTCTTCCCTTCAACTTCTAGTGTGTGGTCTGGTCAAGCCTGTGTATATTTACTTGAATTTACCGGAGGGCCACCATCTGTCTAGTGGCTTCGACGGGGACAGGAAGCCAGCGACTTGTCTGAGGTCATTCTTTAGACAAGATACCCAGTACACACACATACTAGGGAGGGGGTACCAGCCTGTGTCTGGGATTGTCTGTTTCTCTCCAAGTGGTTGGGCACCATTCCTTCCCTCCGTCCCATCCCAAATCATTATCCTGATCTTTTCCCAGTGCTATATAGTCGTAATGGCTTGGCAGTTTCTCCTGATAGTTCCCCCATTCCCCACTCCACCTGTCTTCTCCCATCTCCCCATTGACCCCCTAGTCTCCATCCCCTTGATCTCCCTCTTCATCCTCCCCCCCATCTCCATCGTCCTCCCCCTCTCTGCCCCTTCTCTGGGAAAATGTATTAAGAACAACTGAAACAACTGTACGGGTATTTTACCCCCCCCCTTCCTTCTTTCCCCTCCTCCTAAAGAATATAAAGAAAAAAGAAAAGAAATGAAAAGTTTCTGAAAAGAAACTTTCAGAAAATTGCACGTGTAAATGGCAGTGACGCGACAGTACTCTACGGACATCACACCCCCTATTTCATCCGGGATTCCTGTTAGACATCATGAAAATCGTTCGAGGGTGTTGGATTACAGGTTATATTTCGTAAAGGATTTAACTTAGGCCTAACCCCAACCAGCCTATGGCCGTCCCATACCCAACACCATTCTCCCTTGACAATTAGTTGAGGTTGGCCTCAAGTGTCTGGCCTCCAACTTTAAACAGAATGAAAAACGTCATTTTGATTGAAATGTCTAAATAATGATTATTGTTTTGTATTTTCCAGAGCACTGTGGAGACTGTCCTTTATATTAGCAGTGAGAAACGGTTGTGGAAATGTCTTCTCTCCGAAGCTTGCACTTGAGCAAAGCTAAACTCAAAGCTGCCAGCAAAACCTCAGCTCTTCTCGCAGGATTCGCAATGGTAATTACGGACATCCTAATATAGGGGGACATCCTAATATAGGTTGGTATCCCCTTAAAATAGGGGGATACCAACTCTCACACATCAAAGATTTTATTCATAAATGGTTGTACATTTATAAGTGTGGAAATTAAGAACTCTAATGTCCTTATCACGTCCAGGTGGCCATGGTGGAACTTCAACTAGACGACAAATGTGACGATGACACCCCCCCTAAATCTGGTTCCTGTAGCACGCTTCCTGATGGTCTTCTGACCGCCTTTGCTATGTGTACCGTGTTGCTGGTGGCGGTACACCTGCTGGCCCTCATGATCTCCACCTGTGTGCTGCCTCACATCGAGGTGGTGGCCAGCGCCGCCCCCGTCGACTCCATGACCAGCCTCGACACCCCTGACGCCACCATATCCGAAGCACCACACATTACCATGCACCGGTGAGAGTCTACTTCTACGGGCTCACCATAGCCCGTGCTATTTGGAACTTCTTGTTCCAGGTAGCGATATCTTTAATAACAACAACAAGAGTCTACTTGAGTCCATGTTGATTGGGTTGATTAGAAATCTCGTTTAATAACTTGCCTTCTGAAGAATGAAATCAGTGGGCCCAGTAACGTTAATTCAACGCTCTCGACGTCGAATAAAATAAAAAAATAAATAAAATAAAATAGAATACAAATTTTATTTTATTTTATTTTATTTTTTTTATTTATTTTATGTACTGTTCGTCACAGCGGCTCCCAAAATTGACGGGCTGACGTGAAGACTGGGTGAAGAGACAGAGAGACAGACTGGGTGAAGAGACAGAGAGACAGACTGGGTGAAGAGACAGAGAGACAGACTGGGTGAAGAGACAGAGAGACAGACTGGGTGAAGAGACAGAGAGACAGACTGGGTGAAGAGACAGAGAGACAGACTGGGTGAAGAGACAGAGAGACAGACTGGGTGAAGAGACAGAGAGACAGACTGGGTGAAGAGACAGAGAGACAGACTGGGTGAAGAGACAGAGAGACAGACTGGGTGAAGAGACAGAGAGACAGACTGGGTGAAGAGACAGAGAGACAGACTGGGTGAAGAGACAGAGAGACAGACTGGGTGAAGAGACAGAGAGACAGACTGGGTGAAGAGACAGAGAGACAGACTGGGTGAAGAGACAGAGAGACAGACTGGGTGAAGAGACAGAGAGACAGACTGGGTGAAGAGACAGAGAGACAGACTGGGTGAAGAGACAGCCAGACAGAATGTTTATTAGTATTATATCAACAATGGGCTCGAGAACGACCACAAATACGGCCTCTAAGCTAGGTAACTTACATAGGAAATAGGCTTCAGAGCTTTCTAGTTATAAATCCTAATGAGAGAGCATGGTAATGTTGACAATGCTGATCAACTAACTCCAGCCTGTAGATGCAGATAAACACATTTGAAATAACTAGTCCTGTAAATGGCCATTGGGTTTAATAGTAAAGTAACAATTGATTATTTCCTCCCCAGGTACATTGAGGCAGCGTGGATCTTTTCTAATGTTTTGGGCCTCTTGCTATTTCTCCTGGAAGTTGGTATTTTGTGTTGGGTTAAATTTCTGGTGTTGTCAAGAAATGCTGCAATTGCATCGACAGTATTGCTGGTGCCAACCGTCCTGTTGTTTACGGTATTTGCACTCCACTTTTACTGGGCATTAGTCGTCGACAAAGTGGAAACTGTTGATAAAAATCTGCAGGAGATTGCTGTGGGATTGGAGGTCTTGCAACAGAAAACAAATGAGAATATAAAAAATGGATCAATTTCTACCATTCATGTTGTGTAGGTATCCTGCTTTTATGTGTGTGAAGAAACAACACAGTGCTGTCATTCAACTACTTCTTAATCAATCTATATATGTGATATCTAGATGATAAGTCTTCGTCGTTTCAAATTTTATCTGGTACGACTGGATGCCATCAACATGACATTTTATTTTTGTCGATGCTTTTCAAATCATTATATGTTAACAAATTAAACCAATTCGAGGAAGGGTTTGAGACAAAAATGCTTTGTGTCTCTCTTACACAGTTTTTCATCAAGGTCTCGGTAGAACAGGTTGGGCACCATTCCTTTCCCTCCGTCCCAACTCCCAAATCCTCATTCTTCCAAGTGCTATATAGTCGTAATGGCTTGGCGCTTTCTCTTGATACATCTCTTTCCTATGTTTGTGAGTACCTGTGCTCTCAATGACTGAACCACATGGCATGTCGAGATACTGATTTGAGCAGTGTAAGGATTTCATTACTCGTGGATATTGGAAAATATTCTCATATTCTAAAGTTTGCTAGTGCAGGGTATAGTAGACTAGCCTCATATTCCATGTACATATTACATTCTTAACCATCATGCGAGATAGGATCAGATGAACTTATAACTAACTCTTGATCTATACTCTGTAATCCCGTAATATAGAATAGTGTAGCACATATAAATATTAGGACAATGCTATGTGCCTAAGCATGTTAATAATATATATTATATAATATATCTAAATTATATAATAATATATAATTTAATATATAATATCGGCCAGAAACGCGTGTTAGTGGTTTGCAAGTATGTAAAAACATCAATGCTATGTACTCTCAGAAACCCAATTAATGTACCTTTTTGTATATATAAATAAATAAATAAAAATATAGGCCTTTATATCAACCTCTGCAAGAATATACTATTAATCATCTATGTATGTATGTACTGCCTACACAAATAAATTAAATAGATTTGAATAAAGTAGTTTACAATCCATTTATTACAGCTTGAGAACATATCAGTGATTGTATATTTATTATTTCAAGGCCACTACATATGCAAGTCGTTTACAACACAATTCACAGCATAAATTATGAATATCAGAGTCCATTATAAGTCTACGAAATATAGTTTTTTATAGTCATTTATATAAATATATTATTTTATATTCAAATACCATAGGTCTATGGTGTCGGTTGGCTTATATTCTCTATCTATAAATTTATTTTATTTTATTTATTTATTTATTTATTTATTTATTTATTTATTTATTTTATTTATTAAATCTATAAATTTTTCTAAAACCTCTTGTATGTATGTACCTTACCTGAATAAACATTTATTTATTTATTTATTTATTTATTTATTTATTTATTTATTTATGTTAATGTACAGATGTTATATTCACTGTCAATATAAATGGTATCTGCCGAGGGCTGTTGTTACTGTGGGGCGCCATTGGTCAACCTCTCGCACGCTCAGCCAATGACTGAGCAGCTCTTACATCCTGAAGCTCAGCGATTGGCCAGCTAGCGCCTGACGTCACAGCAGGTTAGGTTGGTCTGTTTTGGTTCATGTCGACGACCGTGACAGCGGCGGCAGATAAAAAGACCTTCGAGGAAGGTCACTTCGGGCCGGGCCAGGTTGGTGAGTTGGAGTGTCATCTTGTGAGCTTGGCAGGACACGGCGGCCGTAACGCTGAGGTGTTTGAGGAGGAGGTGGTGATGGCTGGTGACAGGTGGTAGTGAGCCTTCCTGCCGCCTGGCCCTCAGCGGCCTAGTTGTCGTATTTTATTTATTTATTTATCTATTTATATACACAAGAGTTCTTATATTCTTGTACAGCCATTAGCATGTATCGGGCAAGTCCTTAATTCTAATTTTCACACACACACAGACACATCCCCATTGTTCACAGGCGTTACCACTACGTTCGTTCCAAGAGTGTAAAAACTGTATATTGTATATCCTTAGGCTAGTCTTGTTTTTTTTCCAAGTTTGTGTTGGGTACGGTAAAGTTATGTATGTGGGGTTTAAAATCCATTAGTTTACCATCTTGTGTATGATGTGATTTGTATCATCCTGGTTCAACAAAATAATCTTTGTTGAACCATCTTGTTAAGGGCAATGATAGAACTAGTCATTTGTACCTTGCTAATAAAGTTCCTTGTATGGAAACTGATGGCTATCCCGAAATCTATAAAAAGCAAATTGGCACAAACGAAACTGCCTAGTGTTGTGGAACACTGGGCGACACTTGGTGACCCCTAACAGACACCAGCCGCCCACACTGCACAAGGTAGCTGCCCGAGTGGAGCAAGAGCCACAGGCACCCTTCACATAAAGATGGAACGTGGGATCCGTCCTCTTCAGCCCTTGTCCAGACCCCAGTCTTGGCTGTCACCGAGACCTAAATCGGGCCGCATTGAAGGTTGTGGTCAAATTGTACACAGGCATTTTGATAGCTTGTTTTCTAATTGGCAAAGCCATGCATGTCATTAGGTTAAGTCTGTATTAGGGTTACAGAATACAGGCAGCTCACCATTGCCAAGTTAGTGCAGAGTATTGTAGTAATTACTAGTCAACTTGTTGCATGTACATATATTTGATGGTATGTATGTAGAGTATCCAAAGAGGTAGACAAAGTGAATGATAAATAACTCCTATCTAATCTGATTAAGTATGATGCCCGTGTATTTTTTCTTATTACTAAATATTAAAGTTTGGAGCTCAGTTTCAATATCATCTTATTCTAAAATAATTATGCATATATTAAGTCCTAAATGTTCAGTGAGTTGACCAGCAAATGCAACTAATATTCTGTATACTGATTTGGCAGCATAGTGCTTCTTTCTTCTTACTCCTGCCTTGTTTATAATGTAGTAAAGGTGTATGGGTCTTAGTAGAGGCACCATTTACCACCAAAACTCTTACTTTAGCCAATGTAACTAGGCATACCTTTACTTTTTCTTAAATTTTGTAAACCATTTTGCATCCAAGCTAATCTGCAAGTTATTTATATAGCTAGTGCTGTTTATCGAGCAAAAAGTATGATTGTAGCAGATTTGTAGGATAAGTGTACAGAGGATGTACAGATATTGTAAATGTACTGTATAGACAATATTGAGATGCTAGATTGACCCATCACATAACTTTTTATAATTTTTAGGTCTAGTGCATTCTGCTGTTGGGTTGTCTTGTTTGGTGAAGAACAGCCGAGTCTTCACACTCTTTCCTGTTTACGTAATATTCTTGGAAGACCAGTGAAGTGGTCCTCCATTCACCACAGTACAGTACACATGCTATATATATCAACATAATTTGGATGTAGAAGTACAATGGAAGTTTTTTTTATCTTCATTTATTTTCAAAATACTGTACCTGTAATAAAGCTTAGTCACGAGTTTGTAATTTTCTCTCCTTTACAAAAAGTGGTGTGGTGGTGTTTTGTGGAAATTTGTAGCAGATGCTCGTGCCTAACCAGCAGTTGAATGTTGCCTAACTATTGTTTGGATGGTATGTCATGCTGGTAAATTAGGATGTGCACCAAAACCTGAAAGCTACATCAATCCAGCATAGTTTAAATGATTAATAATGGATATAACAGGATTTGTTAATGAATAATTCCAGTATTTAATGTATTCTACATATGGCAACAAGTAATTTCAGAACAACTCTAATGACTGCTTATATGGTATGGCAAACAGTATTGAAAAGACTGATTATGCACAAGGAACATAAAGTTTGAAACTAAAAATTAAATATAATAATTGTCTTGGTCAACATAATTATAATTTTTGCAGTTGGTAGCTTAAGTAGCCAGTTTATAGTGGCAGTGCTGTCTGTATATATTGTCCACTATTCTGTTTGGTTTTACATTATCATATAATCTTAATCATTGCTGTTTAAGGCACAAATTACTGAAGAGGTTTCTTACTAGTGTGAAAATATATAATTTGAACTGAATGCCGTGTTATTGTTATACTGTACTTGGTATATGCAAGAGTCCTTCATAATTTATCTTGTATTGGTTTTTGTAAGGTATAATGACCAGGCCTTCCAATAGAGAATATGATTGACAACATGAGTTTGGGTGATATATACAGCAGCTGCCTCATATGGGCCAGTAGGCCTACTGTGATTTTCTTTACCCAGTTTCATGAACAAGGTTAATCTTTTTAATAATGCTTTCTTGACATGGGGTGTTGAAAAGCCATGGGCCCATAATGTTTAGAGAATTATACTCACTGGGACACTTCTTTTCATTGGGATTACTCTATTTAAGACATTCATCCCATTCTTCTTGGGTTTTGCTAGGGGAATACTGTAATTTGGTGTGCCGATTTGGAAGAAATCCCTCAAATATTTTTATTAAATATTAATAAAATTTATTATATTTAATAATATTTATTTCAAATATTAGAGGTAGATTGTGACGTACTACACATTTCTTGTGTGCACTCGGAAGTGCAATTTTGAAATACAGTGCTTTTAAGTAGTCCCAATAATTTAGGCATTGTGTGGACTTTGGGAGTAAATTTCCTTTGAACACACCCCAAGTTAGCAACTTTTACAACTTGAAATGGAGCAGTTAATATTAATCAAATAGTACATAACTTACTGTGTGTTAATATCTTATTTGACTAATTGTTTTCCAGCTTATCATTTTCTGTTCAACTGTAACAGTTTCTTGCATGAATATGCTGTCTGTGGCTATTTAAAATTCCAACGAGTGTCTTAGAGTTGTCTCGCCACACTCAATAATTTTAAATAGCAATTTTGGGAAATTAAAAAACTTAAACATAAAATAGTCCAGAGTGATGGTTCATGTTATTAATTGTACTGTACACCACATTGTTCATATCCCAATATGTGCTGGCATATGTTGTAACCTTGCCTGAAACCTTGTATGGTTTGCCAAATGCTTAGGTGAGCAATTGACAGGCCGAGGGAGCAAGTGAAATACTGTACTTCATTCAGTGTAAATGGATTAAAAAGTGATAAGTATGGGGATGTTGTATTTCATGATTGACCACCCCTAAAGGCATGAGATCAGTAGATATAAGCTATCTTTCAAGCTCTTGCATATCTTGCTAGTGGTGGCACATCCAAAATCTTGAATCATGTTGTTCCAGACCTGATCTAGAGGCCTACAATGTTTTCATGTTTGCGCTTATTGCCAAATTTTCAAGATCTGTAGCGAAGGACACAGTACGTGCTTTCAGTATAATCTTGCATAAAATAGATATACTGTATCAGTAATTTTGTATGTCAATATGAATAATTATGTATCAATAATTATACAGAAAAAGTGGAAAAAATCATTTTTTTCTATCATGGTCTGGATTTGATAACTCGGAGGCAGAAAAATGCAGTTACTGTAGTACTACTGTATGTTAAATATGTTAAATGTCATGTCTGTTTAAATATGGTACAGTATATTCAATTTTTGAAGTCTCCCTGAACTGGTCTTGAACTCCTCAGTGACTATGGTTAATGGCACTTCTCTCCATCAGTACTGCTTTCCATTTTGTTCACATTATATATGCTACCTTTTGATATTTTTCTTCAGAAATGGCATTAGTACTAATGCAGTCTTTCTTTCCCAGCTGCTTTTCTTCCCAGTCACAATTACGTTTAAAAACTCTACTTTTTATACATGGTAAGGAAACTCCTCTTAACCTTTTCTAATGTACCGATACTACTGTTGCCATACATTATGGCTTCAAATTGTAAAGATAGACTGGTTGACCGGGAGGCCAGGTCCGAGACCAGGCCACAGGAATGTTGATCCCCGGAGCCAACAACACGTACAGTATGCAGACAATAATTGATATATCTGAAGAAAAGTCAGTGAAAATGCACAAGTAACGAGAGGTTAGATTGCGCTCGCACAATGTAAACACAGTAGGTCTAGATTCCTTTGAATAAATGTCGCCTAAAATATAAATTTTTCAATGTTTACAAACTGAATAGCAAGAGTAGCAAATAAGAGAAATATTTGATGGAAATTATCCCATGTTATGAACTGTAGAGCTAGATGTCATTGTTCCCTTCTCCCCATTCTTGAATGGTTTTCCCTCCCAAAAAATTTGGTTTGGGGAATAATTTAGGTCACTGTTTAGAGTAATCCATTACATAAAGGTTTGTATTTTAGGGGTGTCACTATGAACAATGTTTTAAGCATGTACAGTCCCTAATGTTATTTTACTTACCAGGCAATTTATTTTACTGTGTTATGCATTTAGAACAGTGGTTCCCAAACTCTTTGCAGTCATTACCCCTTTTTCATATAGCGTCCTTATTAAGTCCCTCCCCCCCCCCCCCACTCGGTTTCCATTTTTTTTTTTTAGCCACATATCCACTAGCTGGTTTTTCCTCCCTCCCCTCTGGGATCATACCATGTACACTGCCTTAACTTTCGGCCCCCAACATATCGAAAAGGCCCCTGGTTTGGGAACCAGTGATTTAGAGGAATAAATATAGCTTATTTTGAGGCAAGTTATGTTAGTTGGTGATGTGTAACTTGCATGTAATTAACCTGATTTTGCTACTAACCCATTTACAGGAGAAGGGGGTCAAGGTCCTCTTGCAGTGTTGTTTGTTAATAGCACCATCAGTTCCTCCTTGTTGTTGGGCCTATGTATGGGTCAGATGCTGGACCATCTTCTCTCTTGGTCCCTCCATCTCCTCCTCCCCCTCAAGGCCACGGTCGCCCAAGGGCCTTCCGTGGGTCCTTGGCATCACAACACTACCCCGATATAGGAAGCCTTGCTGCGGTGCACGGGCCTGCGGTTAGTAGGAGAATGGTCTAGTCAGTACAGTCCTGTAATTACAACCATGTATACCACTGACTGCAGCACACTGCCTTATTAGCTTCATTGTCTTGTATGTGCTCATGTTTTGTTTATCTTTTGTAGCAACTGTATTAGAAATATTAAGTTTTAACCGAATGCTAGAACTATTTACTTCATTGTTTAATTCATTGTTTTGTTAGTGTATTTTATAGTATTATTTTTTAGTTCTGGATTACATTTAGAACTTTTTAAATATTGAATTAAACACTATTGTAACACGTATAATAGTCTATATTATATATTTTTGCTTTAAACCCATAACCATGCTTATAGTTTAAGGCTACATTTCAAAGAAAGGCAAATCTGAAAATATATTTCTAAAGAAAAAGTTCACCTTGGTCCCCTTAAAGAACACAACAAGGTAATTGCCACAACTAATAGTAAATTATAGGCTTAATAGCAGGAGATGGCAGTGATTTGTGACATTTTGTGACCCTAGTACAGTATTCTTTAGGGTGTGGAACACGGCTATGACATGGCTGATCTCGTTGAGAACCCCAAAAGACTCGGCAAATTGGGAGACATTAATCCAGACCATTTCTTTAAAAGGTCCACTGTAATGCATACAAGGAGCAACATAAGTGGCTAAAATTATGTAAAGAACTTATGCTAGGTTTTTCTTCCCGTTATGTACCAATAAATTTATAGTTGCCTCTTCATCTGACAATTATGCATTGTGGTTGATAAAAATTACTGTATAAGTAATTAGCAGTGTTAGAGTTGACATGTATGTCAAGTCCGGATTTTGTTTTGTGGTGATACAGTAATGTTAATTGGAAGTAGCATCGTAGTCACCGCCAACTTATCACTGGCATGCACTTGGCAATGTCACATTACGTGGCGAGACCTCAGCCGAAAAAACGGTTATTGCAGTTGTTAAGATCGCCGGTATAGTTAATTGTTCTATCCTATTCATCTTTTGCCTTCTAGATCTCCTTGTAGGAAGTCCAGCAACCATTTGAAAGCTTTACATTTTCTGCATCATTTGCATTATTGGCTAATGCAAAAATTTATACAAAACTCTCAATGCAGGCGAAGAGTCACAATAACGTGGCTGAAGTATGTTGACCAGACCACACACTAGAAGTTGAAGGGACGACGACGTTTCGGTCCGTCCTGGACCATTCTCAAGTCGCTTGCGAATGACAAGCGACTTGAGAATGGTCCAGGAAGGACCGAAACGTCGTCGTCCCTTCAACTTCTAGTGTGTGGTCTGGTCAACAAAACTCTCAATGTTCAATATACACACCCATGGGGGTGTGCCAGTATTACAGTAGTTGCAGAATGTTTTGAGTACATTTCATGATGGGGGAGGAAAAAAATGTTCAAAAGTGTTCTTAAAATAATAGGCTTGTATCAAGTCCCTATCACACAGTGGTGTTTTGGCATGAAACTAAACTAGACCAAGACACAGAAGGTGAGAGCTTAAGTGGTGTTAACAAAACATGAGCTGCAACACGTCGTGCACCAAAATGTTTCCACAACAGACATACGGCGTGAAACTATGTGTCAAAAGCTGGCTGAGTAGTGGGTGAATCCATCCCGTGCTCTTTGAATTATACTTTTATTGCCCAATACATTTATAGGAACAAATTCACTTTCTTCAAATTTGTGCTGTTCCAAGATAATACAAAGTGCAATGGTGTGCTTTGTGTACTAAAGAAGTGTACCTTTGGTTGGCTTTTTCATTTTATAGAATGCTGTCAGCTTTGTAATGTTCGGATCTGTGGCGAGGCAGCAAGTGTTGACCAAGTCATGGTCAGGTTCCTTGATGAGTCGGTGATCATAGAAGCTAGCAGCTACAATACTGATGATGTGGGTTAAATGGGATATGCATGTTGAAGGATGTGTATTTTTCCAAGTAAGATAAAAGTTCTGCAGGTTAGAAAAAATCCAAAAATGGTTCACCTCTCCATTGTAGGAATGTTGAGGATCCATTAGCTTTGCACATCACCACATAGCTATATGCCAGGCCTTGTACATTTAACTCAGAGTTTTGAGATAAATTTTCAAAGAATAATGTTTTCTTAAAAGGGCTATTTTATAGCTTTCAGAAGTGCATATTGATGTTTAGAATTTTTGGCTTTTTAAGTGCGTTAAAAAGTAGTTACTGTAGTTACTTTGGGTCCAGTTGACAACAGTTTGTTTTGTGTATGTGGTATACTGATCAGCTTGAGTTACCATGTTATCATCTTGTATGCTTGAGTAAGATTGCATTCACAAGTACATACTGGAGAAGTTCAGGGATGTGGCTTTAATTCCATTATACAGCTTCAATTTTTGCCCATACTGTAGATATACCATATTTTTATCATCTTGTTCTGCAAGTGCATATTGTTCTGTCTGGAGTATGACTTTCTCTGGCTGCATTTATGGTCTTTTATTTGTTTTTAAAATTTTTATTTATAAATGTTTAAAGCTTTTTACTGTTTAATGTTGTACATTTGTTGCTGTAAATGTACATGCTTTGCATTCTCTTTATTGTGGTAAGTTTTCTTATATAGTAAGCTTCTAAGTTTTATTAATGATTTAAAATTTTAAACACAAGGTGGTGGTAAGTTAACCCTGTAAAAAAGTACTTTTAGATTGTTTCCAAATGATCATTAACATTTAAAATAAGTGGAAATTCCTTAATATTGAAACAACATTTTTCTGGGAAGACTTCCTCGGTGGTTCCCTCTTGTAAGGGTTCGCAGGATTCTGGGTCCTGTCGAGAATCAAAAGTAAATCTGGTGCATTTGGTGTTTTGGTTCATTGTTGTGCCCAGTTGCAGCAGTTTGCCATTATCTATCCACCACTCTGTATGCTCCAGGTGACGTATTGTTTGTTTACCCATTGTCCTTGGCTCCTTATTCCAAGGCTCATTTGTTTCAGGTCATTCATAATGTCATTGGTCAGCATTTCGTTTACCCTTCGAGCCTAAGGTATTTGGAAGTTCATGCCATTGTCCGCTGTATTTTCTAACATACCCTGGGCTGATATTCAGGCTCTGGGGTTTTGGTGTTCCAACAGGGTGTTGGCAGCATGATATCTTATTAATGTTCTGGGGCCGTGCCAGGCTTGCATGGCGCTAGGTAGGGTTACCCAATGCTGATTCCCTATTTAGAATTTATTGGCTTGTGCCTTGATCCTTCCCCGTGGCAAGTACCATTTTTTTTCTGGGGGGAGATAAAATGCCTCTTTCCGATGGGTCCCCTCGATGGCTCCCTGGACCCTCTCTCCCCTTTTCAGGCGAGTTGGTTGTCGTTGGTCGGCAAATGATGGATGGGATAACCCCTAACATATTGGGAGCTGCTGGGGCTGGCACCTGGCAGTGGAGGGGGCGATTAATCAGTGGGGTAACGACATGACTATTGTGTGCCTATTTGTCAGAGTTGTTCACATTTATGTTGCTGTTGACGGTTTTGTTTCGCTCTAACTCTAAAGGTCGTGCTTATTTTGTTTGTGATTTGGAATCCCCTACTTTCTGTCTGTTTGAGTGATCTCTAGTAGGATTTTAATAACTCATAAAGGCTTGATGTGACGTGTATGGAGCTGTTCAGGCAACTTGCAACAGGAAGCCACCGAGGGACCGACCAGAAAGAGGCGTTTCATAATAGTTAATGGGTTTTTTTATTGAATACATAAAGGTTTAAAAGTTGTGTAAATACTCCTCAGATTTCTATGCGCCTGGTGCCATCGACAACCAATGCTATGGGGTTGTACTCTCTACGACAGCTGCACTTAAGCCGTGCAAAACTTAAGGCTTCAAGTCGAACATCTGCTCTTCTCTCTGGATTTGCAATGGTAATTAGTTAATTAAATACAGTAGTTAAGGTTTATCTTATCACGTGATTGTTTCATGCAGAATAAAACAGGATGGTAAATGGTCTTTATTTCCCATTGTTGGTGACAGGAAGCTCACTATGCTTATTCAGGTTCTAGGCTACTGACCTTCCCCAGGATGTAACTCTCAACAGTTGCCCAAGTCCTGCATTCCTAATTAATACTAGGTGAAGAGACATCAGATGCAAGGAAATATGGCCAAATGTGTGTGTCCAGCTATGCTAACCAAACTTTGGTCCAATCGGTTGCGAGCCAACCGCACTATAACTACTGCACTACACTTACAGCCCAACACACAATTAGCTGTAAGAAAGGAAAGTGACATTTGTTTGTCATTTTGTCATAAAAATTCATTTATTAAAAAAAAAAATGAATTTCAGTGTACAGGCATTTCAGTAGTGTTATGATACCAAAGTCAAAACTGGAAACAAACAAGCTGATAAATTTGGAGAGATCCCTAAACACTACTTTAGGGATCTTCCACTACTTACCCCTCCACAGTATGTTTTAATAGATTATTCCTTTTATACTTTTTGTTTATATTTGATGTACACAAGTAATGGTGTGTTAAGTATACTGGTATCGATTTACAAGCGTGATAGTAATAATCTTTTGTTACAAGTTTCCTTCTACAGTGTACTGTATTCTTGTTTTTGTTAATGTATGGTACTGTACTGCATACTGTGGACTTCCTTGCTGTGTGAAATATTTAACATGTATACAGTACTGTACGTATTTGTTTAAATTTTAATCATGCATATTGTAAATACAAATAAAATTTAAATAAAGGGCTGGGTTGTATTTTTCATCTGAAATGCACTTAGTAATTCATTGGTTATGGATAATTGTCTGTAGGATGATGATGTGTGTTATGGGACTGCATTTGACCTGGTACAGTATTGTATGGCCATTTTTTGTATCGTGTAATAAAAACGAATTTTGTACTGAAAACATTTATTTTAAGAAATTGTAATACTGTATACAGAAAAGGCATGATTTTTTCTTTAAACAGGTTATATTTAATTTTTATCTTGAGGACCCATGGTTGAAATGTGAACATATAGGTAATGGGTTAAATCATCTATATTATAGGTCACAAACCCACAACTTAAAACTTCTGAAATAATTGAGTAAAAAAAAAAATATCAAACAAATACAGTCAGTACTTATTTTAAGTATAGGTCTCTTTCTGTAACTACAAATTAGTTACATCATATAGGTAATAGACATTCCACACATGTTCTGATGTTTACAAGTTTAATACTGTACTAATAACTGACTTTTCATATTGGTCTTGTGTAGGTTGCCATGGTGGAACTTCAGCTAACAACTAAATGTGATGATTCTGCCAAGCCTAGTAGATGTAGTTCTGTACCTGATGGGCTTTTGATTGCCTTTAGTGTGTGCACAACATTGCTGGTAGCGGTACACCTGCTGGCTCTCATGATCTCCACCTGTGTGCTGCCCCACGTGGAGGCTGTCGCCAATATGGCTCACGTCGATTCCATGGCCAGCCTGCATGGCTCCACTACCAATATATCCGAGTCTCCGCACATTACAATGCACAGGTCAGTTGTCAGAACTATTGTATTTTGACAATTTCACAGTTGATTGGGATATGGGACATTAATGTTTTGACTTTTTGTCAAGCTATTGCAAAATTTCCATTTAGTGACTGCTTTTTTTTCATTCTTGCAGAATGGATTGCAAGTTTTGTTTGTTGATTGTGTTTACTGGTATGTGACTATAGACTAAGATACAGTATAAACATCCTTAATCAATAAATCATTGGGGGGTGTATCTATTAAGATTTAAAGGGAAATTGTGGCACTAGTAAGTTAGGTCAATATGTATTTTCTTTGATCCTGTTTGAATACCATTTTGTGCCACATGGTTTTAATAGCCATCTCTAGATGTTAATGGATTGGCCAGGAATCAAGGAGGCGGCAGCACATAGTCAGTGCCCCTACAGCCACAGCTGGAGATGTCTTTCAGCTCAAGCTTGCTTTAGGTAGATATTGATAAATAGTGCACTGAGATGTCTTTCAGCTCAAGCTTGCTTTAGGTAGATATTGATAAATAGTGCACCTTTATTGGGCCAATACAAAGGTAGATTAGTCTTTTTAGTTTTGCAGAGTTTTATTACATCACGTGAATATGGTGTGTTTTGTTTTAACAGGTTTTAGTGGTTATGCCAGTGAGTCGTTCAAATATCGCCCTAATTTTTTCAGATTTTTTATTTCATAATAATTTTGACCTGTTTCTGTACTGCCTGTAGATTGTACTCGGAATGCTAGTGTGTGAGTATGTAGATCATTATACTACATGACTCCATGTAAATGGGGTCATTGTGTTTATTGCTGAAATGAGTTTGTTATATCCACAGGTACATTGAAGTTGCTTGGACATTTTCAACTGTTTTGGGAATATTGCTCTTTCTTGTCGAGATTGGTCTTTTGAGTTGGGTTAAGTTCCTGGATTACTCGCGAAATGCTGCAGTTGCCTCAACAATGTTGCTGGTGCCGACTGTTGTCCTGTTTACGATGTTTGCCCTCCATTTTTACTGGAAGTTAGTTGCCCACAAAGTGGAAAGTGCTGATAAGAATCTACAGGAAATTGCAGCAGGATTGGAGGTATTGCAGCAGAGAACAAATGAGAATCGACATAATGGGGCAAATTCTTCTATTCAAATTGTGTGATTGTCTTACTTTCAAGTGGTTGAAATTGTAATGCTTCCAGGAGAGAAAGTAAACACTACTGGTTTCTTGGTAATCTGTATATGTGATATCTAGATTTTAAGTCTCCTTCATACATTGTTGTTAAATTGGATGCCGTCATAACATTTTCATCAGTTGATGTTTGTATTAGAGTACTGTACAATGATGCATTTTAAGTTATTATATAATGGATGATATAAAGACCTGTGAAATTCAACAGGCATTTGCATTTTGATGCTTTGTGCCCATTTTCCTTCATTACTCTGTTAAACATTTTGCGTTTGAGTGTGTGCTACAGAATACACTATTATTTAACCTTAATATTATGATTATTTGCAAATTGTTGTGTGATATTTGACTTCTTGAATAATCGGTCAGTATTGTTGCACATACTGAAAGCTGCACGTTATGGATGCAAGAGTAAAAACATAGTTTTTATATGTAAGAAAGATTTATTATTGAATAGATGTCGAATTTCAGCTTTACATGTAAGGAATATTTATCATTGAATATATGAGGAATTTCAGCTTTATTAATGAATAAGTGCAAAGCATGACTTCAGGTTTGTGTAAGGAAGATTTTTCAATGAATAAATGCAAAATGTAGGAAGATTTATCATTGAATAGATTTTCAACTTCAGCATTACATGCAGGGAAGATGTATCATTGAATAGATGTGGGAGGCAATTCTTTTATTAGTCACTTTATTGTACAGTACTTAAGAGTTGATTTTTATTTCTAGTTTGAATGTTAAACTGTTCATAAAACTGGAGTAAATAGTCGTATATACGTAAAGTAATACTTTGAAGTGAAGAGCTATACATTCTCTAGTTTCAGTGAGAATTAATGGAAAGCAANGGCCAGACGGGAGCGTAACAACAAGATATCATCCATAATGGGACAATATCTTCTAAAGGGATACAAAATGTTGGCTATAACATGCCCAGTTTGCGAGGTAAGTGTTCCTTTAATTTACAGTGTCCTTATGTTTTATATATGTATGTATTTACTTTTACATGACAAGAGGATGCACTGTATACTTTAATTTGATGTCCTAAGAAGGAATACCTTTTAATTTTCTGTAAAAGTTGTCTTTTGTTATTATGGAATTAGCAACCTAATTTATGCCATTTTCCCCCAGTGCATTTTGTTAGAGGATCGCATACAAAATAAATATTGCATCGGATGCAGTGAAGTTGATGCTGACACATGGAAGGACAATCCAGGTATGTTATAATTTATACAAACCATATTATATGTTTATATATGCATGCATATATATATATATATATATATATATATATATATATATATATATATATATATATATATATATATATATACTGTATATATACTGTATATATATAATATTGTGTGTGTGTGTAAATCACGAAAATTAACACATAATGAAAAAAATGTGACAGTGTCAGACCATGAAGGAAGAATTGACACGAATTTCCTTAAGTACTTTCGTATATTATAATAAATAAATAAATAAATTTTTATTCAGGTAAGGAACATACATACAAGGTAAGATACAAAAGTTAATGGATTTATAGATAGAGCTACTACATACAATGCCTAAAGCCACTATTATGCAAAGCGTTTCAGGCAGACATAGTAATACATCTTCAGAAGGAATGAATGATGTATATATATATATACACACTAGCTGTACCCAGCAACGCATTGCTGTGGCTCAGTCTGGTTAAATGGAAAAGAAAAAAAAAAGAGAAAGTCCACATTTCTAATATGTTTAATTTGACAATGCTTGTGGCTATACAATATTTTTGTTGTTCCATTGTCTGTGGAGATACAGAGATTGTCTGGTTTGTCGACTCTAGAACTCCCGTCCCTCCTCCCCACCATTCCCCCCTCCCCAACATTCCCTCACACGAAAAACACAGTTTTTCAAAAAAAAGCATGTTTTACCTGTCACAGGTGTGGCGTCTATATACTGTAGTAGGTATATAAAAACATGAGCGTATTCGAATGGAACGTTGTTAAAATTTCAAATATATATATATATATATATATATATATATATATATATATATATATATATATATATATTATATATATAATTACAGTGGTCCCTTGGTTTAAGAGTTTAATCCGTTCCTGAAGACAGCTCGTATTCCAAAAACTCGTAATCCGAAGCTAATTTCCCCATAAGAAATAATGGGAAATGAATTAATCCGTTCCTGATTACCCAAATACCTCACTTCAAACTAAATTTTATACCTAATTCATCTAAATAAACCTACAAAACTATGTTCAAGTTATTACTTACCCTTGCTGATGACTGCTGTTGGCGTATGGAAGATGGTGAGGAGGAGGGAGGAGGAGAGGTGTTACTGTTTGGAAGGGGAGTCCCATTCCATTATAACATCAGGCAATGAGGACTTCACTGGTGTGCACACTCTGGCACGTTTTGCCTGCATTTTGCCTAGGACTTGCTTGTCTTACTAAGAATCTGTCTAAAGACACTTGTTTTTCCCTACATTTTAACACTTGTCTGTAGTAAGACATCACAGTGTCATTTAAAAGGTCAATGCAATGGCCTGCTACAGCTTTATCTGGGTGAGTTTTTTCAACAAAACTTTGCAGTTCTTCCCATACTTCACACATTTTCTTAATCAAGAAGAGACATCCTCTACTGCCTCTACTCAGTTATTTTCTTAAGTTGAACCTTACCAATGACTTTCTTGAGACCCATGGCGAGATATATAATAACAACTTTTATGCTCAAATGGCCAAAAAAAGACAAAAAACTGTAAATCCTTGTGAAGAATTCAGGCGGGATAGTCACTGGGTGCGAGACACTGGTAAACTGAGGCGCGATCGCCATGCCATCACGTGCTAGTCGGCCTGTACGTGTATCAATATCCTCGTGTTCCGAGGCAACCCTCGCCTTCCAAGGCAAACTTTCCGAGCAAATCCTGCTCGTATTCTGAAAAACTTGTATACAGGGACACTCGTATTCCGAGGTACCACTGCATATATATATATATATATATATATATATATATATATATATATATATATATATATATATATATATATCTTCCCAACAAGTTACTGATCATGTTGGGTCAACAAGTCATTAGATGATTAGAGCTTGGTGGGCAGAATTTTATATCTGGATCCTGAGACTCCAAGGGACCAACCAAGGGTTGTGCTCGAAAAGAAATGTTTTGTTTCCCTTGATGCCTTATTGTTTAATTGCTTGTCGGATGTTATCTATGTATATACATCTGTCCATTTTTTGTCAGCGGTTAGTGAAGAAGCAGCCAGAAGAGCAGTGGAAGAAATTCAACATCGACAAAATCATGACAAAGACACGTCACCACCACCAGGAATGGCAGTTGCTTCTCAGCAGGCATCGTCAATTAATAATGCAGCAAATGAGTCGGTACTCTCTCTCTCTGTCCCAACGTCTACTTCAGATCTAAAGATTTCCAGTGAAAATAAGTTATGTAAAAGGTAAGATTACAAAGTACCATTGGTTTTATTATCACTTTAATATCTTATTATAAACAGTTATGAATTTGTTGCAATATAGCATCATCAGCTTGTAGGTACAGTAGTTGCCATTGTCAATCATTGAAACTTGATTATGGGGAAAGCAAAACAGTAGTTTTTTTTTGGATAGAAGAAAGAGTAGCAAATTAATGGATGAGGTAAATGGTGTTGTCTACTTTGACAATTATGTTAATGGCAAAGACAAGAATAGAAGTAGGTGAAGAGAACAGTTTAAAAAAGTTGAATGGGTGAAAGAGGGGCTAATGTGAACATGACTGGATTTGATGGTGAGAAGATTGCAAGATCTGACAACTGATATATCTATGGAAGAGGTTAATACAGTATATCAGTAAAGCTGAAATGTGGGAAAACTGTATGTGCTGAGGTATATCCAGAAATGATGGAATGTTATGGATAAAATTAAATGAATGGAATGGAATAATTGCCAGAAGGCATGGATTAGTTATGGTAATCTGAGAGAAAATTGAAAAAAAAAGTGTGACAGAATTGCAATTGGAATAATTCAAAGATAAATGAGAACTTTGTGATGACAAGGTGATTTTCATAGTAAGAGATTGCTACAAAAGTGGGAAAAACCTGTGAGAAAGATTATAAGGTGTACATATATGGCATCTATGAACTTGGATGCAGCCCATCTTCCTAAAATTAAAGTACTTAATAGTAACTATTTGGTTGAAAGTACCAATACGTAGTGATTGATCACCAATAAGTTGACTGTTGCATTATTGAATTTGGCAAAATGGGGAACTATATATGTTTGAACATGTTGTACTGTTCGGGGTGAGAATAGCATGAGCTACCTCGTCCCTTTGTGTGTATTTTACCTCAATAAACTTATTTCAATTCAATTTTAATTGCAACATAAATATAAGATCTAACATAATCACTCCTAGGCCACATGTATGCAATCGTAGGCCAATTATATTACAAATATGTGCTGTACAATGCCTAAGAGTACTTAAATTTGGTTTTTACCTATTTTTTCTGGATTATAAAATTAAAAGTACAAAATGTGAATTATTGGTGGTCCATCACTACATATTGGTACTTTCAACCAAATGATTACTCAAAGTACTATAATTTCAGAAGGATGGGTTGCTAGTGTGATGCATGTGAACAAGTGAATAGAAAGCATATCTTAGAGTATTGAGCATGTTTGGAGCTGGTGGAATGGTATTAATGTTGAAGATTTTATGGTGGAAGTAGAGCATTTGAGATAATGGTATGGCAAGTGATTGGGTTGAATAATGTAGGAGTACAGTACTGTATCTTGGGATTGTAGATTGACTGTGGTTGTCCAGTTTTTGTTTGTGTGGGAAGTGGAGTTGTGTACAGTACTATTAAAGAGAAGCAGTAAGGAACAAAGTTAGATGAAACCAGTTTATATTAGATGGAGTATCCAGTGGTGCCCAGGTCTCTTTCCACCACGCACTAACCGCCACCCCCCCCCCCTTCTTCCCCCATGCACCCTCCCAGGTATCCAAGTCCCTACCCAATCAGCCCCACCCCCAAACACACCTATCTTGTCTTCACACGAATACTTCCAAGTTTCCAGCTACACTTTTTAAGTTATGAAGTGGTGTCGTGGTGCTGTACATTGGTGAGTGTTGTGCCGCAGTATGACTAATGCTGCAGTATGTAGTGTTTCAAGATATAGTGAAAGAATGAGGTGCCCTAACTACCATATCTTTAACTTACACTATTCCAATCACTTTCTGTAATTTTCTTGTGCTGCAGTCACCATTTACAACCTTTTCTCCTATTGATATGTTAATTATTTTTAGTCAGGCACACCTCGGTGTAATACATTTAAATACAGTATTACTTTTATTTCTTCTTGGCTGATGCCTTCCCACTCCAAGTATAAGGGGTAATAACGATTACCGTTTGTTAAATTTCAATCGTTAATAATATAATTTTTGTTTAATTCCAGTTTATTAGTCCATGGTGTCAATCTTTCTGAAGATGTGGCTTCAGCTGTGAATGTTCTGCGTGGGAAATTAGCTTGGGCAACAGGTCAACTACAAGCCACAACAAGTGTACATGAAGCTCAAAATCTTGCTGAACTCATCACAGAATCCTGCAAGGCCATCACTGCACTTAGAGATCTATAGGGATATTTTGTCAGGCACTATTAAAGGTTTAGAAATGTATTCATTTGTCTGGTTTTGAAACCCATTCATTATTACAAATATATGCAGAATTATTTTCCAGATTTAGGTGCCTTACCTAGGAATACAAGAAAAGCTATTTTCCTGTATACCAGTTTTCTGCAAAGGTGTTCCTTATTTCAACTTCTACCCAGTTATCCATTCCTCAATCCGTGCCCATTGGGAGGGTTGTTGGGCTTCTGTTAGTGGTAACAAACTACATGCTTTTAAAGGTAGTATGTCCCCATGGCCTTCCTCCTACCACCATAACAGCCAGTGGGAAACGGCTCTGGCAAGGTTACGTATTGGCCCTTACACGTTTAACTCGCGAGCATTTAATGGAGCGCCGTCCTGCTCCTTATTGTCCAAGTTGCATTGTCCTCCTTACGGTTATGCATATCCTTGTTGAATGTCCCGACTTCCAGGATGTGCATGAGTCGTTTCCAGACTGTCCTTCGATATAATCCTTGGGGAATCTGATACCTTTGATATCGTTCACCTTATGTGCTTTTGTTCTTGTATTGGCATCCTTAGTGGAATCTCGTATTGGCATCCTTATTTAGTGCCTTTTGAATATCCCGCACATTTGATGGTGCTACACAGTCTTCCCGTCTTGGTGCCTACTTTTGATGATTACTTGAAGTATTGGCTGAAAAATTCTACATGCTGACTGCTCCAATTGCAGTCAGCATATATAAAGCAGTTGCATTTTTCTCTGTGAAACAGCACTATTACTACAGTAGGATACGTAATAAAAGTAGTGCTTAATACCATCCTGACTAATAATTTATTGCAATTTAGTTTTACGATTCCTAATGATTATTAACAATTGAGTATTGTTGATTCCTACATACCTACATAGCCCCACAACAGTAGAGTACTAGTCATGCACAACCCCTGTATAGTGTCTTGTAGCACAGCAGACTGTATCATTAGGTTACACACACAAATCACAATAGTGTGATGCATCAAATGAACAAATCCACAAGGGTTTAATGAAGTACAATAAGGGCGAAGAGGTAGAGCAGCTTGTTGAGAGAGCTCGGGTGCATGGGGGAATTGTTTAAAACCCTGGTTTGTGTCTCTGAGAGACTGCAGGATCCGTGTGAGGGCAGTAGCACTCTCGGTTGCAATTGTTTTACCATGTCATGGCACAGTTAAGGCACGTCTGGGATCCTCTTGGACGTAGGTTCGAACTCTCGTCACGGCCTTTGTGGATTTGCATAATTAGGTTATAACTGAGGAACCTAGGTTAGATCCTTGCAGTAGGGCAGAAACATTTGGGAAAAAGTTTTTTTCACTTTGATACCATTTTTTCACCTAGCAGTAAATAGGTATGCTAGGAGTTGATTGTGGATTCCATCCCAGGAAAGGTCATTAGATGGCTGTGAGGAATATTGATAAGTCTCCCAGACTGGGAAACCATAAGGTACGCACACTGGAACCAGCTCAAGGTAGACCACATACACAGACATTTCAATCGTTACCGGAATGATGGGAAGTACAGTGGAACCTCGGTTCGGAAAATCACCAATTGAAACACATTTACAGTGCCGTGTTCCAAGTTGGAACACAAATTCCATGCCAGAGTTTACTGAAGCAGGGGATGTAGATTTACTTTTAATGTTGGGATCAAGTTCACAGATGGAGGCAATGTTACAGGAAAAACTAGTTGGGAGGCCATGGGAAAGCCACTGTGCATATTTAAACCAAATTCTACTGTTCTTTGTTATTTCCAGTTGCAGAGGTTGTTCAGTAAAATATGATCCCTTCTGTCTTTGAAAAGAAAATTTTGAGGCTTGGGCATGGGAAATATGGTTAAAAAAATTTACAGGCAGGTTCTCTTGGTTGTTGCCCTTCATGACAGGTTGAAATTATATTTTTTGCTTGATGAAATCAACCTTTAGGGTGTAGGAAATATTAAGGAATGGTAACACCTAATAATACTCCAATTACATTATAAAAAGCAGAGCCTAGGGACAACTACTGAGGATATTTAAAATCAAATTCTATGGTTTGTTTTAATTTCGAGTTGGCAAGGTTTTCATTCACTCAGGCATGGCCCCTGCTACCTTTTGAATTGAGTTTTGAGACTGGGAATGTGAGAAATATGTTAAATGTGGCTAGATTTATTTTTGTAGATAGGTTTATTTGGTGATTGTATTACATTATTGGTTAAAATGAAAATTGTGCCAAATGAAATTAGCTTGTAGGGCATGGGAAATGCACTCTGGAGAAATCTCTGGTTGCAAAGAATTCCTCACTGCAACGAAATGGGGTTGGCCCCATATACATCATCGAATCAAGGGTGTACGCTGTTGTTGTGTGCTTCATGGTTAGCTATTCTTGCAACACTCAGATGATTAAAAGCACTGCTATATCTAAACCATCTGACCTCTTACTATTTATAAATTAAACTACAAATCAACATGCATGTATCTGAAGCATGTACACATGTGCGTACATAAAGGAATTAAGTCAAATTGTTGTGGATCCTGTTACTTGATAAAAGTTTATGCCCTTGCATAGCCTGAAGTAAATATAGAAAATGTGACAAGTATATCTAACAGTTTAACATTATAATTTAAATATAGCATACATACAAATTTTAATGTCAAACTACATTCATTGGGGTCTTATTAGAGACCAATTGTGTCCTTTGTAATCCTCCTTGTACTATAAAAAGGCAAATTAGGGGAATTCCACCCACCTAGACTCTAGGAGACTCGAGCTGTGGACCCTAAGTGTGCGAGGCCAAAGCTCTATTGACCAAGGAACAGGGAAAGGGGTAACACAGTAAACTACTTGATGCTGGCAACAACAATCAACCAAGGGAATGCCATAACAAATTTCACAGAATTCCTCAAATCATTAATGTACCAGATGTGACGACCAAACCATACATCAGAAAATGAAAAAATGTTGTTTCGATCTGTAATGGACCTTTAAATTTCTTGACAAATGTGCTCTGGCAAGCTTTGCCTTTTTATTTTATTTCTCTCTATTACTCAGCTTGATAATGGTCCAGGATGGACTGAAACGTCACCGTTCCTCCATTTTCTGACTTGTTGTTTGGTCCTCATATCTTCAGCCACATTAGTTTGACTTATCGTCTGCATGAATGTATCTCTATCAATATTGTAATAGTATTATTGGTACATCATAATAATACAAATTATGCAAATTAAATATCCATAAAATTATACTTGCTAATAGAGAAAATCCTTAAAAAGGTAAAACATCCAATTTTACTTTCAATAGTTTTTATTATGAAGTCTAAATACGGTACATAATGCAAACAAAGAAAATCATATAGACTACATTAAATATTTTGCTCAATGCAAGAGATACCTGAAGATTTGTCAAAATATTCACTTGTACAGTATGGATGACATTTGTGGTGCATTCTCAAATTTAAAAGCTACTGAAGAGCTAAACAAAATTTGGAAAACATACTTTCCATATAAACAAAATACCTTTATATAACATGTACCTTAACTTTTCAGTCTCATCCATGTGCCATTGTGTATCTATCATTGCTTTGCTACTCACATTATGGTAAAATAGCTATAATTAATAAACGATACAGTACTCGCTCAAGAAATAGTAGTACGCTACTGCCTGAACTAAATTTAGTTTCAAAGCTAGAGTTGTTTTTCTACATTGTGTGTGTACGTACGTGTAACTTTTGAGAGCAACCGTTCAGAGTGAGGCGTGTCAAATATTGTAGCAAGCAAAACACCGATATATATATATTTCACATGAAATGAGATGGTTTAACAAATTATGAAGCAAAAATTATATAAAGCAGGTGTAAAATGTATCTTACAATTACCACTTATGCATTTCAAGAAAATATAATCAACTAGAGCCAGTCATAAAAATTGACCCTGCCATAAAAATAAAATTTAAACTGGCTAAATTACAATAAAATTACCTGGTCATATTTTACTACAGTAAAGCCTTGATTCTGTAGTTAATTGCAAAGTGAAATCCCCTAAAAAAGAAATTACACTCAAAATAGATGCACATAGGCATGCTTCTCGTTCCATTCATTAATGGAGAATTACATTGTTATTAAACTGATTACTATACGTGGATGTAAACATATCCAAAACAAGGGATCAAAACACATTCTCACGCTGGGTTTGTACTCTTGATCCCAGGGACACTGGAAACAACCTACTGTAACTTCATGTTCTAATTTTTACAGAAAATAATTACAGTACATATTATAAAATACCATATACCAAATTGACACAAATTTTACATTATATATATTTATATAAAAAAAATTGACCTTGTTCACTTACATCTTTATTCAAAATTAGTTTCCTTATAACCCTCTTAGCTATATTATCATCCAAACTACTTTTAATGAGCACTGCAGAATGATTATCACTTCAAAATTTGAACTTCAAATTTGTCATGATATACAGTATATAAATGAATGATATACTGGTTTTATTATATCCTTACTAACTACTGTATTTGTTTAATGTTGCGATTCCGTCCCTCTTTTTGTTCTCCCAATCTCTTCGTGGTTATACACCCATCATCAAGAAACCTGCCAGTCATCCACAATATAAGTTTCCAATTTCAAAACCATCAAAATTTTCTGCCATTTTCTTGATTTAGTTTGCCTTGGCAGCTTGACGTCGCAAAAGGATATATATCTTCTCCTTTATCCAATCTTTATTGTAGGGTGCATATGTGTTGGTGCTTTTTTGGTACCTGTGTTGAGAAACAATTATAAATACCCTTACACAATAAAGTGATGCACTGCTAATATTTTGCAGCCCTTATTCTACTCGAAACAAAATATAAACTATATATTTACTATTTTTTTTAGAAAGCTTAAAACATATACCAGACATATGTATAGATTTGTGGAAAATGCCTTTCATTTGGAAGCAGTCGGCAAAGGCAAAAAAACAATATAGTTTAATATGTATTAAAGTTCTACTTTTAAGGATGGAACAGACATAAGAAACAGACTATAGTAACATACTGTATTGGCAACCAAGAGTGTGCTCAGAACCAAAGCACAATCATGTTTGCCTTAAAAAAAAAATCTGGTGGGAAAGACAGAAAAAGAAATTATGAGCAACTTAAATGTTATAGTTTTCTAGAGCAGCAAACTACATTTGAGAGAGAGCAAGAAAATATGAAAAAGGGGCAAAACAGAGATTTATTCCAATCCAACATATACATTGTTGCAACAGTGGAAAAAATGGCTCCACTGACAAATTGTAATTATTTTTTTATTACAATGCATATGCCTTTTAAGGGTTAAGTCAATGTAAAGATGCAGTATCAAGATACCTGGAAAGGAAGCAGCTGAATAGAAAATAACCAGTCAACAAATTATCTTCTCTGATGAAGATAATTAGTTAAATAATATTGCGAGTATATTTTGAAGCAATGCAGTGAAAATTCGCAGCCACGGGTCTTCAAACCCAGATGCACACATTTCCCACTAGACCACAATGAGCTTAAAAGCTTGGTGCCTTCTAAACTCCTTGTTAGGTCAGTAGAACTTCAGGTTGTGTTGTTTTTAAGCACATCATGCTCTAGAGTCTAGAGGGTAATGCACACATTACAATTACCACTTGAGGTTATTTCGAGGCTTAGTGTCCCCGCGGCCCGGTCCTTGACGAGACCTCCACCCCCAGGAAGCAGCCCGTAGCAGCTGTCTAACTCCCAAGAACCTATTTACTGCTAGGTAACAGGGGCATCAGGGTGAAAGAAACATTTTGCCCAATTGTCTCCGCCTCCTCTGGGGCATCGAACCCGGAACCTCAAGACTACGAATCCGAAGTGCTGTCCACCCAGCTGTCAGGCGCCCACTTATGCATACAAGAAAATATGATTACCTAGAGCCTGTCATAGCAATAAAATTTACAGCACCCAGCTGTCAGGCGCCCACTTATGCATACAAGAAAATATGATCACCTAGAGCCTGTCATAACAATAAAATTTAAACTGGCTAAATTACAAAATCATCTGGTCACATTTTACTACAGTATAGTCTTGATTCTGTAGTTATCATACATCAGGTATGAACTCAAATGTGAATTCTATTCCAGTGCATTGCTTCAAAAGATCTTCTCAAATATCACACTACATATTTTGATTTCCTTACACTAATAATAATTACATCGTAATATTAGTACAGTACACAAAAATATTAGTAGTGACAAAATGATACAAGCACAGAATAAGTCATAATGTGGTTGAAACAAATAGCCCAGTTCACATGTGAAATGAAATAAGCGACAACATTTTGGTTCATGCTGAACCATTATCAGGTCACTACTTGATAATGGCCCAGGACAGACCTAATCATTGTCACTTTCCTTTTATATAATGTATATATAAAATTATATGACATTTAGCAAACAAAAGGTGAAGATACTAACACAAGACAGGAGAGGTCGGCCAATTGATCAATAAAATCAAAGAGCTGAGATATGTCGTAGGTGATGCTTGGAGTATTGGGGTTCATCCGCTTGAGGTGCTCCTCATAGATCTTACACACACCTGCTTAGGAGTTGGGGAATATAATAAATTGTTAATATGGCAAGAGAACAACCTTTCATTAAAAAAAAAAAAACTTAAAACTGCCAATATTAACCAATGTCAACTATAATGCAAATTTGTATCTATAACCACTGAACACCCATCTACACCCTATATCATAACTACAGCCAAGTTCCAGACATTTACTACATACATTTACATATTTATGTAAACGTTATTTTATCAGGTAAAGTTTGAAGTTCACTTTATTACATGCTCTTGTTATGAAAGACTATGAATAACCCATTAACAAATGACCATCTAATATCTTGAAGACCTTAGAGATTGATGCAGAATATAATTTGGATTTGTTATGCAAGAACCTTACAACTACACTGGGGAAGGCAGTAACACACGTGTTGGTATAAAAAGCTACAGATAAAAAAAAAATGACGATTTAAAGAATATTTAAGAGGGAACTAAATAGTTAATGACTAAACAAGGCAGGACAAATCTTAACCCTTAAACTGCTCCAGTCATTCTCAAAATTATGGGATAATGGTGCTCTGTTGTTTATGAATGATTTAATGTACCTCTTAATATTAAAAGTTCCTCAATATTCTATATGAATGTCATTGTCTACACCTGAGACCTCTGGCAATTGTTTGTCCTATTGGGGAAAAAATCCTGAAAACCTGCGTACCTTCCTAAGCATTATTAATAATAAACTGGCACCATTTCAGATGCAATACCATCCATTTACTGATGTTATGCAAAATTTCAAGGACTTTCATGGACAAGGAAGATATTTGTGAGACGGGGAAATCTATTACAAATAGTTGCCTTGAACATTAATTTTCAGAAACTTTTTTTAATGTGCACCTAGAAGGGACAAAAACACATTACGCCAAATGTCCTTTTGTACCTATCATACTGTTCAAAGTGCACACACTATTCGATCTTACATATGCATTGAATGTGCAGAAACGTTTTAGGTTCCGTTACCTTGAGCGATTGAGCATAGATTAGAATTATCGAGCAAGTATTGTAGTGCCCACAGTAAACCTCCAGCCCAGCCAAATTTATGTTTTAGAAATCAAATTTAGAACAAAATACTGCACTAAACTACACAAATAAAAAAATATTTCTGGTAGCAAAGAATATGGTGTAAAGGATGGGGAATTAGAGAAGCTATGAATGAGAAAAAAAGATACTGTATTGATAGACTAACTGTTGGCAGGTTGAGATACAGGCGTGTGGTGGTGGACATAATGCCAAATATGTCAGATGGCATGAAAAGTGTAGTCTATTGATCTTGAGTTTACCCAGGGGAACACCATCTCTAGTGGCCTTAACAGAGACAGGAAGCCAGCAATATACTGTACTGTATAATCAATTCTGAATTCCATAAGCTAGTCATACACCAGAGACAATAGTAAGGTGGTTTAGTTTGCAAGCAAAATCATGTTTATTAAAGACTAATAATGTCTGGACTCTTAGCACAAATATACAGCCCAGGATGATCAACCTACCTTCCATGCATTCATTCACGCTCTCGTAATCGGAAAACGTTCTAGTTTCTGGTTTTGGTCCCGGCTGCACTAATAAAATTGTATGAGCCTGAAAAATTTAACTTTGTTACAACTTTCAATCAAACAGAGCAAAAATTATGTTGTAGTTAATATCATAATCTAACAAAAATGAAATGGTCTAACTCCAATGGAAGTCAGTTCACTGGAAAAATTAAAATCTGATCGTACTGTAACTCTAATGTTCAGACAATATCTAGATATGAAAGAAAACAAAAAAAATCAGGATTTGCTATTCAGTTACAGCATAATATTTTTACAAATTAATAATAAAAGAACTGGCACAAAATAAGCAAAAATGGCAATGCTTCACAATAACAAAAGGGCCCAGAACCAACTGATCCATTACAAAAAAAAACCTAACTGTATACAGTAAATGAAACTGCAATAAATAAAAATTTCAATAGTGTACTTTCAAAATGTCAGTTTTCCATTCATTTATTAAATAGCAAAAATGCAAAAAACAGTATACCAAGACAAATCCTCCCCAATGTAAAACTAAGATTCCAATTTAAATAACCCTTTACATATAATTTGGTAAAATTTAATTTAATAACCAGTAAAAGTCATTATGCACAGCCTCTAAAATAATAACATTTGATCACATACTAAACAACCTGAGCTTACAACTGTCTTTATACAAATTTAAATATAGAATTACAGTATTAAACAAGAAATAATTGCCTAGTAAATGTACATAGCATTAAATTTGAGGATGCCAGTTATTTAATTTAATTATCAAAAGGTAGCACGAAGATAAGGAGAATATGTAGCACCATCAAAGAGCCTTATTGTCACAATACAACATCACAACGCCCCCCCCCCCCTTGTGTAAAATCCTGGTTTGTGCTTCGGAGAGGCTACGGGATCCAGTAAGTTCAGTAGAACTTTGGTTTCAATCCTTTTAACACTGTCATAGCTCAGTCGATTAAGGCAGTGTCTGGGATGCTCCCGGACGAAGGTTCGAATCCTCGTCACGGCCCTTGTGGATTTGTTCATTTGATGCATCACGTTAGTGTGATCTTTGTGCGTAACAAATGACTTTTGCATTTTAGTTGGGGGCCAAGTTTTTGGTTTTACTACCCGGTGTTCTTGGGGCGGGGCCAGTGCTTGTCACGCTGAGGAACTCCTGGGGATCCCCAATCATCTGCCTGTCTGTGTGCTTCTTTGACGCGAGGCATCTTAAGTGTCTTGTGATACGCGTCATTTATTTCGCTATTAGGATTTGCGATTAACCCTTTACGGGTACACCTGGCCTATCCGATCCCACAACTGTCGTCGCCTCTTAATTCACAACATACACAGGCTGCTTGTCCCCAGAAAATGAATTATCACCTCATAACCTCCCCTCTACTGCAGTGCAGAGCTGCTTATGTCAATTACATTCGTATTCTTTATACCCCCATGCAAGTGTTGCTTGTATAACTAATCATGCAACACATGAGAGTAGTTATACAAGTAGGTTACGCCTCATACCACAATGTAACAGTCACCGTAGAGTAGTGGTAACACACTCGCCCGTCATTTCATAAATGCTTTGGCCTGGGTTCGTATCCTGGCTGCGGAGGATTGACTGGACACCAATCCTTAACTGTAGGATTGTTCACTCAGCAGTGAATGGGTAACTAACTGGTTGTTAAACGATTTGGCGGGTCGTATTCCGGGGAAAAAAGCATGATTAATATTAAGGATCTGCCCGAAACTGTGTACTAGTACTAACCTAGCTGTATTTATCTAGTTGTGCCTGCAGGGGTTGAGCTCTGACTCTTTGGTTGAAATAGTAGCTTTAAAAGAATGTATGAACTCTTGTATATATAAATAACAAATAAAATACACAAAGCAGCACTGCTTGTACTAATCATCCAAGATAATCGGTGCACCACATGCAAGAGTAGATCTACCTGAATATGTACCTGAATTTACCACATATACACCAATGCTTGCACCACCCACGCTAACCCTCGCACCCCCATGCAACCCAGGCTGCAGGTACCCATCAACCCCCCACGGTAAACCCCTCCCATGCATAAAAATGGTCTCCCGTAAACACAAACACTCCCCAGGTTGTGATGCTCTGGAGGCACGCGAGTCCCCAGCGGGCCATACCCCAGCCCTGGGACCCTGCCCGTGGCCCCCAGGCGGCCCTGGGGGTCTCGTGCAGACGGCGAGGGTGTGATCTTACCATGGCTGAGGGTGCAGGAGGGTGAGAGGAGAGCTGGTCAACACTGGGAGAGTCTTCAACAACACGCCACACTCCGCTGCCGCTGCCACGCTGCTTCACATCCACCAGCCTGTCTGCGCTCACGACCCCGCGCGCGCCCGCCCGCCGCTCCGCTATTACAGGCCTACTCGATTATGACCATCATCTTAGGTCATTAGTATCATTATCATTAACTTGTTAAGCAGACGAGGAGTCACAATCACGTGAGTGAAATATGTTGAAGAACCACACACACACACAAACACTAGAAAGTGAAGGGATGACGACGTTTCGGTCCGTCCTGGACTATTCTCAAGTCGATTTTGTGATGAGGGGAGGAGGAGAAGGACAATAAATAGGCAAGAGAGAGGTAAGGAGAAGAAAATCTTAGAGAAAGAAAAAGCAGGGCAAAAGGTAAAGGTAAGGTGTAATAAAGAGGGTAGTAATAGGAATAAGAACATAAGAACAAAGGTAACTGCAGAAGGCCTATTGGCCCATACGAGCAGCTCCCATTTATATAACCACCCAATCCTACTCATATACATGTCCAACCCACGTTTGAAACAATCGAGGGACCCCACCTCCACTACGTTTCGCGGTAATTGGTTCCACAAATCAACAACCCTGTTACCGAACCAGTATGGCAGTTGATAGTGGTAAGGGTTGTGATGTTGTGTACCTTGACTTTAGCAAAGCTTTTGATACAGTGCCACATGAAAGACTGATTAAAAAGATAGAGGCTCATGGTATTGGGGGTGCTATATTAAGTTGGATTAGGGCATGGGTATACCAAAGGAAACAGAGTTAGTATAAATGGGGTTAAGTCAGAGGGGGATAATGTTGTAAGTGGAGTGCCTCAGGGCTCTGTCCTGGGACCTCTGTTGTTTATAATATATATAAATGATTTAGATTTAGGTTTGAATAGCAACATTTTCAAATTTGCCGATGATACAAAAATCGGTTAAAGTATTGGTAGGTGCAGTTTAATGCTTATAATTGTAAAGTTTTGAGGCTAGGCAATGATGATAGAGTTACAAGATACGAGCTAGATGGTGTTGAGATTGCGAAGTCGGATTGCGAAAGGGATCTGGGAGTTATGATTAGTAAGAATTTAAAACCAAAGAATTATTGCATGAATGTTCGTAAAAAGGGAAATAGAACACTGGGATTTATTAGTCCAAGCGTTAGAAACAAGACACAAGACACTGGTGTTGTTCTTCAGCTATATCTTGTTCTTAGGTTAGGCCCCATTTAGATTATGCAGTTCAGTTTTGGTCGCCGTACTATAGAATGGATATAAATTCACTTGAACGTGTCCAGCGTAGGATGACTAAGTTAATTCCCCAAATTAGAAATCTTTCATATGAAGAAAGACTAGCAAAGCTTAAATTGTATTCACTGGAAAGGCGAAGAGTTAGGGTGACATGATAGAGGTTTACAAGTGGATGAATGGACATAACAAAGGGGATATTAATAGGGTATTAAAAGCTTCAACACAAGACAGAACACGAAACAATGGGTATAAATTGGATAAGTTTAGATTCAGGAAAGACTTGGGTAAATACTGGTTCGGTAACAGGGTTGTTGGTTTGTGGAACCAATTTCCGCGTAACGTGGTGGAGGTAGGGTCCCTCGATTGTTTCAAACGTGGGTTGGACATGTATATGAGTGGGATTGGGTGGTTATAAATAGGAGCTGCCTCGTATGGGGCCAATAGGCCTTCTGCAGTTACATTTGTTCTTATGTTCTTAAGGGATCGTAAGAGAAAACAAGGGAAAGAAAAAGAAAAACGAAAGAGAAAGAAAGATAAATAGAAGGGTAAGCTTATGTTAGGTCACGTTTGTTAGAAAGATTAGAGCATTTGAGTATATACTGTGAAAGGGAAGAGTCAACAGCAACAAAGCCATGACTCAAGTTCATGTTGGGTACATTGTGTATTAGAGCCGATTCATCAAGACGGCGTCTGTGTAGAGTAGAGGCAGGAAAGATTATTTTGGAGGAAGACCAACCAATAGGATGATTAGACTTCCGAACATGACAGAAGAGAGCATTGTTTGTGTCACAACCATGTACAATGAGTTCTTCCATGTGTGACGAACTAGTTCGTGCTTATGTGCGCAATAATTCTGTGTGCTACTGGTATCCACCATTAAAAATCATTGACTTATATTTTGAGTGGGGAGTCCGTATAAACAACTAGGCCTCTACCCTTCAGACCGAACTATTTGCCTGGCTTCCTGCATTTAAATGTGTACAAAGTCTCCAAACTTGATACATTAATTGTAAGTGATTCTCATAGTACTTAAATGCGCTCAACTCTTTAAGAATCATTGAAACATGCTCGTGTCTGAAGATAGACACAAATACAACAAAATTATTAATAATGGAGTCCATTTTGTTATATTAGATTGATTGATGAAGATTAAGCCACCCAAAAGGTGGCACGGGCATGAATAGCCCGTAGGTGGTGGCCCTTTTGAGCCATTACCAGTATCAAGATCTGATACTGGAGATCTGTGGAGGTGCGACTGCACCCTGCGTGACGGGAGATGTCTCCCGTGTTATATTAGACAATAACGTTCTCACATATCCTCTCTCGCTAATCGTCGGAGCTACG
>WNGS01001312.1:57238343-57293826 GCA_020271785.1 Procambarus virginalis
ACCATGTCTGTTCCTCAGGAAACAAATGCCAAACCCCAATTGCGAGTTGAAACGAAGCACTGTACGGTGAGACATACATGCACACACACGTACAGTGTGTGTAATTGTGTGCATGTCTTTACATGTAAATGCATGCACATTTTGTATCGTAAATGCGAACGTAAATGCATTTACGTTCCGGTGTGTGTTCGTTTACACAGAATCTACAAGACCCCGTGTAACGCATTACTGAGTTTTATGATTGAGCCAAGATATTTTACTGGAAGAGATGGCTGGGTTGACTGCATCTATCTGGACCTAAAAAATGCTTTCGACAGAGTTCTACATAAGATGTTGTTCTTGAAACTGGAACATATTGGAGGGGTGACAGATAAGCTTCTAACTTGGATGAAAAATTTACTGATAGAAAAATGAGGGCAGTAATCAGAGCCAATGTAATGGACTGGAATGTCACTAAACACTGGTACTCCGCTTGTATTTGCACAGGTTCTACATAAACGATCTACCAGATGGAATACAGAATTATATGAACAAGTTTGCTGATAATGCTAAGATAATAGGGAATATAACTAACTTAGATGATTTTCATGCCCTTCATGAAGACCTGGACAAAGTATATGGAGTGCCACTTTGCATTTATTTACATTAAATTCCATTTGGCATGTTATGGATGTGGAATAGAACATAGACCCCACACAACCTGTAAATCATATGAGTAATCTTTAATGATTTCTGATAGAGCTCTAGGGGTGGTTCAAAATAGTTTTCTATCACCTGAGGATCGCATAAAGAACATTGTGCGAGGAAACTATGTTACACTTTCTAACTTTAGAATTGCTTTTAGATACATGAATGGTGAAATATTTACTCTAAAATTGTTCATGACTTTTGTTAGACCAAAGCTGGAATATGCAGTGGTTGTATGGTGCTCATATTCTTAAGTAGACATTAACAAACTGGAAATGCCACCAAGTGGCTCCCAGAACTGAAGGACAAGAGCTATGAGGAGAGGTTAGAGGCATTAAATATGCCGAAACTAGAAAATGGAAGAGAGAGGCGATATGATCACTTCATACAAAATAACAGGAATCAATGAAATTGATAGGGCAGAATTCCTGAGACCTGGAACTTCAAGAACAAGGTTACCTTGAGGTGCTTCCGGGGCTTAGCGTCCCTGCGGGCTGGTCGTCGACCAGGCCTCCTGGTTGCTGGACTGATCAACCAGGCTGTTAGACGCGGCTGCTCGCAGCCTGACGTATGAGTCACAGCCTGATTGATCGGGTATCCTTTGGAGGTGCTTATCCAGTTCTCTCTTGAACACTGAGGGGTCTGCCAGTTATGCCCCTTATGTGTAGTGGAAGCGTGTTGAACAGTCTCGGGCCTCTGATGTTGATAGAGTTCTCTCCGAGTACCTGTTGCATATAAGCTTCTTATATATAAAAAAGGTCATAGATTTAAACTAAACAAAGAAGCTGAAGAAATGTAAGAAAATTCACTTTTGCAAACAGAGTGGTAGACAGAACAAGTTGGTGCTTTTGGCTTGATTGGTCACCTGGTGATTGGCCAAATTAAAGATTGGCTTGGTGGTGGCCAAAACCTTCAGTAATTTAAAAGCATTATATGATGCTGGGAAGACAGGACAACCACAACGAGCATAGCTCTCTTCCTGTAATTACTTGGGTAATTACCGTGTCAAGATTTCTGTAGATTGTCTCGGTTAGTCTTCCAAAATATTGGAATCCTTATGAATATTTGTTTCCTTGTGGCAAATGCGCCTTGAGCTGATACAGGTAACTGTGTTTGTATTTGAAGGTTTGCATACAGATTTTAGAACGTAACCTAACCCAAAATTAATAAAATATTAATCTTTTATTACCTAAATTTATTTTCTTTTATTCTAAATTTATTTTATTTTATTCCTTTAGGCAATTTATAAAATATTGACTATTACGTAGTCAATAGTATTTTTTTTAATGGTATTTATGGATGAAAATATCCAGTGAACAAAATGTGTGCGTTTGCAATCCATCCGCTTGAAATTATAGTACAATATTGTATGTATTTTTCAGAGGAAATGAAAAAGTTCTGACTGATAATCAGTACAGTGCAGTTCGAGGAAATATTTTATCAGTTATAGAAGATTTGCCTTGATAAGCATTTGATAATGGATGATTTCATTTATAGCTCAACACTTTGTTGTTCAATATTTCAAAGCCAAGCACTGTTATTAGCGTAGTTTGACAAAGGAATTACTGTTGGTATCCCCAATATGGACAACGTGTGATTTTTGTGAATTTTTGTTATCGACAGTTATTATTTCTGATTGTGAATTTTTATAAGAGAATGAAATTAGGTATTGGCTTGAAACTAAAAATTTGGTACACTATGGTGGTGCAAAGGAAGATTCCTATTGTTATTGGAACATGTAATCTGCTCAACATATTATAAAGGGGTCACACACTACATCCAGCTTAAACATCACTCTTGCTGTCTCGTTAATTTGTGTACATACTCGTACACATGTGGATGCAAATGGTCAGTGTTTATACAGGCCTACAGCCACTAATGGTATACTGTATTATTGTAGGTGAGCATCGCAGTAGGTTTCAAAAGTAAGTTAAATTCTAGTTGCCTCTCACACTTGTGGTTAAATTGTAAACATAGTACACAGGTTTATACTGGTGAAATTCCTTAAACCAGGGTGGAGTAACTAAAATTGTAGTTCAAGTGTCAAACAATTGTAACCACAATTGTTTGACACTTGAATTTTCAAATTAAGTCTTGAGGATTATCATTATACAGACTGTGAAGAAAAATGTTCACAATTGATCCAAACTTCATACATCATCTTGTTGACCAGGAGACATGATGAAACGTGGTGTGCTGATGACCAAGGCTAGGATTTATAAGTCATTGTTGGGGAACAGAAAGCCAGCCAGAGTGTATTTATATACATTGGGCTTATATCGAGGTCCCCCCCCCCCCCGAATTCCAGGTGTAAGCATTCCAGATACAGATACCTTTGGAGGGAGGCCCCCCTCTCCCCCCCAAAGTTGAATTAGACCCTGCCCAGGATGCAACCCCACAAGAAGCTGACTAACTTTTGCGTACCTACTGACTGCTAGGTGAACAGGTGCATTAGGTGAAAGGACATGTGCCCAACCATTTCTGTCTCACCCGGGATTCAAACCCGGAATTCTCGATTGTGATTAGAACGAACCCAACTGTACTACCTAGATCCTTATGAAGCACATATCAGACCTATGCATCTACAGTATTCCTCAACTATGGCATCCTTTTGTAATTTAATAAATACAGACTAAGTTGTCATGATTGAGGAAAGATGTATAGGTTTCTTAAGTACATACTGTAAACATGTATGTAAATGCTTTATGAATCTGATCCTGACCTTGAATTAGTGTTAAATGTTGCAAGTTGCTGAAAGACTGCTAAATTCCTATTGACATTCATAGCCTTTGTTATATTGTACTGTTACTAACAAATTGTTATACTGTACTTTATCAACATAAATGTTTTACATTGATATTAATCTGTCTATTATATTGTTATATTTTATTGTTGATTTCATTGTAATTGTTAAAAATGGATAAAATACCTGTCATTTTAAAAGCGTTATATGTATTGTCTGAAAGACCAGCACTATGGTGTTTGAAAATTGGCTTACCAGTATAATGAACTTTCTGACACTGCCTTTTTCTGTGCGAGTTAATTTCTCAGTGGGTATTGTATTGTACAGTACAACATCCATTGTACTGTTGGATTATAGAAAAAGCCTTCTCTTTTGATTCATGGTATAACCTTTGCAATAAACCTAATACCAGTTCATATTATTTTTAGTTAAAGAACATCAATAACTCTCTTTAATACAGTATAGAGTACTGTAGTTCTGACTGTGACTTTACCTTGCCTTTCTCGATCATCCTCGTGCAATTAAAACGTAATTAGTATTTTTCGTAGCTAATTTAAGAAATAATGTGTACCGTTTCCAGATCAGCCAAGTGGAAATGTGGTATTTGTTATAAGAGCAAGTGATGCTGGGGGGAAGAGCAAGTTGTGGCGGGCCAGTGTCTTGGTGGTGTAGTGAAGTGTGGAGGTGCTCGCCCAAAGTGGCTCCTGACGTTATATCTTCCTCCACACTAACCGTACAGATGTCCGATTGTGACCAGTGTAGTTCCAAGTTTTCGCTTCTAAAGAGGCGGGTAAGTAAAAAAAAAAAATTGTCTACTATTGCAAAATTTTATTCTAAGGAACTAATTATAGCTAAAGCATTCGTTTAAAAGTATTAACACAATTTAAACATGTAGACACTGACAGTGGGTTGGATTATTAAATCTTATTTAAAAAAAAATTCTTTAAACATTTTTGCTAAAAAACTTCTTTTAGGTAATAAAACATAAAATGCAATCTTGCTATCATTTTGCAATCCATGTATCCACCTACTATTTTAGCCATAAAAATACTTATTGATAGTACTTCTGGTTGAGATACTTTTAAGCTCATTGTAGTCCAGTTGGTAGTGCATGCACTTGAGGTGTTCAATGACTTGGGTTCAATCTCATTGCATGGCTTCAATATTTTTGCATATCAGGTTTGTTGTAAAGAAACAGAAGAGACATAGTTGTGTGGAATAGGGCAATCATAAGGCAGTGGCAAACTAGATACCCTGCATGTTTACCCATAGTATAATAAAAGTAAAGCTTCATTCAGTCTAATAATAACTAATAATAAATAATTATTATATTTTATTTATCCAAATGCACATACATGTGATACCTGTTTTCTTCACTGGTTATGTAAGAAAAGTACAATATGTAAAGCTATTTATATGCAAAGCGTTTCGGTGGTGTGAGGATATACTGTACCATGTTTGTACCTTTAATGTTTAAAGTTGAATTGTGGATCATTAGGAAGAGTTGTAACTTAAAAAGGTGTCGGTCTTTATAACCTCGATGCATGCGACATCATACTACTATAGCATTAACCCAAGAATGTGTTTCAGAGAGTGTGTGGTGGCTGTGGACTTCAGTTCTGTGGATCATGTATCAAACGTGGAATGGGGGGAACACGAAGGTGCAACAAATGTCTGGTGCTAACCCAGTGGCCTCTGGATATATCAGAAGTAACTGCACTCCGGGTTAAGGACTTGATATATTTCTTGCACTCGCAACATATCAATACTGCGGCATGCACAGGTTGGTAATGATATTTCATTAGATTAAATACTGTAGGACCTCGCTCAAATGGACTAGATGAAGCAGAGCCAATTTGTTCCTTGTGGGGTTTAGTTTGATTTGATAGGGCCCTGGTCACCCACGGGGTCGATTTTTGTTTTCTCACAATTTTGAGAGCCTACAACCATTGTTGTAATGAATAAACAGATTTGCTTTGAGAAATCCATATAAAACTCATTTTTACAAATGTACAGTATGGTACACGTACTCAAATCCTTTGCTGTGACACCATCTTCTCATGCCTATCAATTCCAAAGGTCAGTATACAGCAAAAAATCTACATATTTTTTACTGTATTTATTTTTATATTGATCTCTAGTAAGATAAAAAATTACTGTTTTCAACTTGTACCATTAAAAATTAATAAAGAAATTTCTAATAGAAAAATGATCAGAGAATAGTAAACTAAAACAAGGCATTTTTTTTTTCATGCCTTATTTTTGGAGGGGTTTATTTTTAATTTTTATTAGTTCTTATTAGTTTATAATAAGAATTATATGTGCTCTTCAAATATATAGCATGGAGAAATCATTGATCATGTTCAGATAATTAAGAAGAAAGTTTTTGAATTCCTTCCCATTCCTGGGAACAGGAAGCACATTAGGCTGATTGAAGTCCCCCCTGAGCCATACTGATGAACTCCACGATGCAATCCTACTTCCAGAGTCCCTGCTGGTTGAATAGAGGTAACAGGTGAAAGGAAACCTACCCAAATGTCTGTTTCCCCAACAATGGGGAAAAACCATTACAGCCTCTATTACTACCCTTTAACCTTGCATCCCCCTACACTGTACTTGTTATCTTGAAATATTACAACCTTGGGATAAAGCTCCTGATTGATTATGATCAAAACACATCCAGTGTAGTTATAGTTGTCATCCTATGAAGTCCCTCGATTGTTTCAAACGTGGGTTGGACATGTATATGAGTGGGATTGGGTGGTTATAAATACGAGCTGCCTCGTATGGGCCAATAGGCTTTCTCCAGTTACCTTTGTTCTTAAGTCATATTACATTTCTTAACAATATATTTTTTTTCAGAGAAGCGTGACCTGATTGAGTTAGTGACCCGCCACATAAGCATTCAGCATAGAGGCGTAGATGTTACTAGCAGGCAAGGTCCACCTGGGAATGTTGGCAATGGTACAGCAAATGCATCGGAGCAAACAAATCGTAAACATCCTCTTAATCCCACTGATGTCCCTGGTGATGATGGTATACGTGTGAGGCCTAGTAGCATATCGCCTACCAATACCAATAATATGGATAGCATACGGGTAAGAGCAATGGACAGCATACGAGTTAGACCAGGTCCCTCCCTGTCTCCAGATACAGATACTAGTGATTATGATCCAGAAGCTGACTTGGGTATCAGAGTCTTTGCAACAGAGAAACGGGCAAACCAGCCACATACAGCCTTTAGAACCTCTCCAATGAGTCCAGAGGGATGTTCAGAAAGTGTAGAAGAACGCTGTTCACACTGCCCAAGTGAAGACTGTACAACTTCATGCTGTAGTCTAGATTCTTGTCATAATGGAGCATCTAGTCGACCTTCAACATGCCCCGTTAATGCATCAAGTCAGGATAGCTTTGAGTTTATTAATGCCTCCTGTGATGGTCAGCTCCCAGACTCTCTCACTGTTGAAAGAACTGTTGAGCATGTAGTTCCTGGTGCTCAATTTGAACCCTTTCAGTTTCATGAAACAGAAGAATCATTTGAGAGGATTGATCTGCTGAATGGCTCTACAGAAGAGAGTCCCTTGGAAGCAGCAACCAATTCCTTGCCAGATTCGCACCCGTCGGCTCCACTACTTGATGATCTTCCACCTGCCAGTGCTACATCTTCGGCCTCATCCTCGGCACCGCCTTCGTCTGCATCTTCACCAGAACCAAACAAATCTGTAAGTGGATAATTTCTATATCCAGAGTCGGTAGCATATATGGGTCATTGGGCTAAATGGTTTTTCTCTTTTGTTAGAGAATGATGTTTTTGCTCTCACAAAGTAGTGCATTTAATTAAGGCAATATTATATCTTCATCAATAATTATTTAATTACAGGATCTGGATGTCATTATTTCTTTCTTTTGTTTTTTTTATATCTTTTTCCTTCTAATCCTTAATTTTTCCTCTTGCATTAAAACTATTCTTCCACCTATTATATATGTCCTTATTATATTTGACATCCTTGCTTGTCCTTGTAATCAAAATTCCTAGTCTCGACATTCCCACTTGCTTGTGTAATTACATATCTTGTCAACATGCTAAATTGGTTCCTTCAACATTCTCACTTGTCATCCTTGTAATAATTTTTCTTGCCCTCTAGTTTCCTCATAATCAACATTCTTGCGAAGAATGAGTCAATAATGTGGCTGAAAATAAATAACGCAACGCGTGCATAACTTTTAGTTTCATGTGTAGTTGAGTTATTTAGGTTAGGTCACTAAAGGGCTGCAGTAGCTATGTTCATGAGATGCAAGGGATCATGGACTTGATCCCTGCACAGATAAAAAAAAAGGGATCATCAGTCCAGGGATAATAGTATGTTCATAATATTCTCAATATTCTCTCAATGTAGAAAGATGTTTGAAGAAAAAGAAGTTATTGTATTTAAATTGAAGAGTTCTTTATTAAATAAAATAAAAATATACTTTTTTTTTAGCGGTAAGTATTCCAATAAACAAAATTACATACTGGGAATCAATAAGCAGTAGCGACCATTATATATCTAAAAAAAAATTTTTTTTTGCTTAACCATTACTAATCTAGGCACCACTATTTGGTGTATAAAAGTGATGATAATATGCTGTTTGAAGCGTGAGGAGCAGGGTAAACCAGTGTACTGTACTGTATAGTGTTAATAGGAAATCGAATAAAATTGGAGCATGTTTGAAAGTAGAGGCCTACAGTACTGTATTTACATAATATGGGTTTTAGTTTGAAAAAGCATTGTTCTGTATTAACAAATTTATGTACCTGAAATAACAAGTCTGATAACTTTCTCAGTTTGTGGCCAGCATTATACCTCTTGCGGATATCAAGTCAGAAGAAGACATTCGTCGATTAAATGTTCGGCAGTGCAAAGAAATTTTGTCACTGCATCGAGTCAATTATTCGGGAGTGAGAGAAAAGTCTGAGCTTTTCAAAAAAATTGAAATACTCTGGAGAGATTATCAAAACTCTCAGCAAGGTGAGTTACAGCATGTTGTAAGAAATCATTCTACAGCTTGTATTACTGTACATCTTGGGTACAGTAAGATATTGTATATTACACAATATACAAATATGTATTGTACATACTGTACTGTATACAGTGATGCATTAAAAACTTTATTTTCTGCTATTTCTCAATGCAGTACAATATTAAATTATGTATAAAATCTGTTAAACTTCCAAATATTCTAAAGGTATAATGTTGAATCAATGTTAGACCAACTTCATATTGTTATATGAATATCAATAATGTTCTAATGTTGCTTTTCTTAATCTAATGCAAAGTTAATGCAAATAATGTTGAGCTGATGTCGTGTCTAGAACAATAATCCATCATCGAGGTGTCAAAATTCTAGAATTTACTTGATCTCGACCATTCCAAATTTCCGAGAGCACTTGCCTTGATTTCCAAAACATATTTAATGTAAATATTAGTTCTGTTGTGTAAGTTGGTTTTAATTGGCCGTCTGCTACAATCTTGGCCATACAGTATTTCTAAAATAAACTTCTCGTCCATTGCAATACTGGAATGAATTTCTATTATACATAATAAATTATTATACTCCAACTTTGCTGATCAAATTTTTTTATAGCTTCCAATGACATTAATGAATTTACATGCAGTAATGATGCACATTGAATATTCAGTAGCAGATGTTAAGTACTGTATTGGGTATTAGTAGCACAATGTAGTCACTTTGGGGGTGACAGATCAAATGGGGGAAGGGGGGATGCAGATCAAACATGGCTGTGTTTTTTAGTATGTAAATAATGAGCTGTATCAAATGCTCTAGTGTTGAAAAAGATACAGCAATTAAGTCACAAGAGTGATAACTTTGTGCAGCATCTGTCATTGTCAACACTTGAACCACTGGTAACTCGCATACAGTAATTATCTTTGGGAAGGACAGCCCCCTCGGTAGTTCCCTAAGCTAAGCTTTGCTCTAGCCAGGTTTTAGAAATGCACAGGGTCTCTTGACTGTGCATCTTCCCCCTTGCCTACTGGGAGACGAGACGAGATTCTGGGGCCGGATTCATAAAGCAGTTACGCAAGTACTGTACTTGCAAGTCTGTACATCATGTCTCAATCTTTGGTGGCTTTGTTTACAGTTATTAAGCAGTTTATGAGCACCGAAGCATTAGGAGACTGTTTATAACAATAATATTTGATTGGGAAGTTTCGATGCCCGAAAACTGCTTAATAAATGTGAACAAAGCTGCCAAACGTTGAGTAAAGATGCACAGGTTTGTAAGGAGATGCATAAATGCTTGTGGAATCCTGGCCTTGGTTCTTACTAAGAAGCAAAAGGGGAGCTTTGGGATCAGAGATCAATCCAAAATTAGAAAAACCCCACTAGAAATAAGCATCACAAAAGAAGCCACCACATGAAATGAATTGGGTACCCTTGTTGCCACAGAGTAAACACCCGAACCCTGATGTGCTCAGGTGGCAGCATGTTGATTTTGTGACAGGCCCCAGATGTCTGTTCCATAACATCTGGGGCATATTGAAGTCCCTAGGTACCCATAATCTTACTTAAGATATCTGTTGGCAGTAGTGTTTATTTTCCATTTACCTGGCTGGCTTTTCATCCTTGCCTACAAGCTTCCACATGTGATTTGCCTGTGTACTGTGATTACTTTAGACCTAGAATTGAGTTTTGCTTCTGGGTATTAGGCTGCAGACTTGCCTCTGTTGGTACTAAAATTGTGCAAAGTTGGTAGAAATCTAGAACAATGTATAAGGTAATGTACACACATTTGCACTAACACACACTCGCCTCATGTTAATTATTTTTTGCATATTTTTCAGATGTAGAGACCCTACCTGAAGAGCTGGTATGCAAAATATGCATGGATAGTGTTATTGACTGCGTTCTGCTGGAGTGTGGGCATATGGTAGCCTGTACACAATGTGGCAAACAGATGTCAGAGTGCCCAGTTTGTCGCCAGTATGTTGTTCGTGTTGTACGTACCTTCAGGGCATAAATTAGTGGACCTTTCATTGAACCTTAAGCATTTGTATTTTTAAATTTTGTATACTTTGGTATTCCACAGTTACACATTGTTTTAGTCTCCCGGGGAATTTGTCAGTTGTGCATATTGGATCTTTCACCTTTTGACGTATTTGTTGGTCAATGAAACAAGATAAATAAATAAGCTTGGAGGAAAGATAATACAAAGCACACAAATGCACCATGCATGTACTATATTAATCATGTCTGAAAAAGATGATTACTTTTATATTTTTAATAAATATTTTGTATTATGTTGCTGTGCAACTCTTGTGAGGAGTTAGTGAATAAATCTGATGGTACCAAATTGATTAATAGATTAATGAGCTACAATGAAAACATTTTATTTAAGTATACATAGTGACATAATTCTAATTTATAAGGTTGGTGATAATCATAGATGCCTTTTTTTAATGGTGAATTGTTACCATGTGTGAAGAAAGTGATGCACGTTACCTGTGTGTATTTCTAAAACTGGCTGTATGTGCAGGTACAGTACATGGTTGAATGTGTTCATTAAGGTAAATACCTGCAATTTATCATTCTTGTTAAAGCAAGAAATTCTTGAGATATGCTATCAGTTGTAGACATGACCACACACTGAACTCCAGTGATTGTTGAGGTTATGACTTTGTACGATGATGCTTGTGTCCACATCCACAACATTACACTAATATACACTATACACTTCAATAATTTATCAATAGATTTGAATGGTGTTACAGCTACTATTTCACAAACATTTTGTCGTTTCATTTTGCCACACCTTCATTCACTCTGTATAGCATCTTCAGCTGTGTTTTAACGTTAGTGGAACACTGTTGATCTTTGTCAGTCGCCATATTACACAAGACTTGTCAAGTAAACTAAATTTTGATCATCTTTATATGATGATGTAACATATTTAATTTGGAGATAATATTACTACAGTTAATTTCAATATGCAATAGAATGTCAGGGATTGTCTTAATGTTTTTAAAATCACTAAAGGTATAATAATTTCACCATACAGTATGTCTAAAATTCTTTAAATAAGAAAGTACACCATGGATACAAACCTACACTTGTGTATTTGTGAAATTTATGTAAAGAAATTAGTCTTTCACACTCTAATGAGTGCTTTGTTAAGGTCCAAGTGTGTGATTAAGATGCAATTTTTCTTAACCACACACTTGGACCTTGACAAAGCACTTGGGAGTGTGAAAGACTGTAATTTCTTTACATAAATTTCACAAATACACAAGTGTAGGTTTTTATCCTATTATGTCTGAGAAGACATTACCATTACTTAAAGTACACTACAGTATTGTGTATTGTACTTTGGTATAAATTACAAATATGGCTAGAAATGATTCAATTTGTGTGTTCTGGACAAACCATCGCACTCCTGATTTGTGAGGACTATTTCCTGCAACAGTACTCTCTAGGAAGTTTCCTGCCTTAGTACTTCAGTACAATAAGTAAATATAAATATATACCAAAATAAGCAAACAAAGGGGTGTATGGTTAATTTTGTAAAATTATGTTTTTGTATTGATTGTATTACATTGTTAGTTTACAGAAACCACACACACACACCAATCACTGAAGACCTGGATGAGGTCTTTGAACAGAGGTGGGGCCCAGGATACAGCAAGCATTTCCTTATTTAGAATAAATTTGTGAAATATTTCTAGACATTCAAAGCGAAAAAGATATTGCAAGAATTAATCACAATTAGTTTTACAATGGCTATATGAATATAACTTTTGTATTGTTTTGTTCTGAAAATTATATCCACGAATCTGAATTCTCTATTCAGGCTATATATAACATGTACTTTGTCCTGTATTTGAAAAGTGAGACCTAGTTTGAACCCTAGACTGGGGTGTGAATGATGTGATTTATACAAGAGTATATATAATTATATATATGTATCACAAATCTAATTATTTTAAGTTTAATTGTTTACTCAGTATCTATAAATACTCTCCACTCAGCATGACTTTTATGGAAAGATTTGTTGATAACTTTTTTTTTATTTAACGTTCTTGTGCATCATGACTATGGGTACAGTATTTTAAAGTTTACAAGACATTACCTGATAAATCATTTCCCACATGTATATATACACAATAAAAAATACATATGTCTATGGGCTTCATAATTTACTGTTCCTGGATATACTGTACGTGGGGTTGAAGCTGGCTGATGACATTGATTTATGAGGGGGGGGGGGTCAAACCTTTGTGCAGTGTTTTCCATAAAGAGTATTTTTACAAGAGTATGTGATGTGATTTTTACATGTGATTTTATATGCCAATACAAAAGCAGAAAGATGTTGGAAAAGCAATGTTAGTTGAATTCGGTGGATTTTATTGAAGGACACCTGATTATTCCGCACATTTGATGGTGCTACATAGCCTTCCCGGTTTGGTGCCTTCTTTTGATAATTACTTATTGAAGGACATGTGACAAAGGAACAGCAGAAAAAAAATATTTAAATCCTAAAATTCAGGGCATTCTAAGAAATGCGCAACTGTTGTTGGCACAATGCAGTTCCAACAGTAAGGCACAGGGGTCTTACACTATTAAGTGTAAGTATGTTTTTGTTCTCGTATGCAAATACGAGAACAAAAATGCATAAGGCGAACGATATCAAAAGTATCAGTCGCCAAGAATTCTAGTCTACTATTAAGTGTAAGTTAATTAATAGACTTGTGCAAGTTTCTGCTACACAGCCTTCCTGGCTTTGTGCCTTCTTTGATAATTGCTTGCTTGTGCAAGTTTTGCATGACAATTATATGTAGCTTGACTTATGACATGCAAGTTATGTTGTAAGACCGGCTGGGAGTAAAGATCTTTCCGGACCACAAAGTGAGTGTAGCACCCGTTACATGCGCTGCAGAAAACTAAGGAACGTTAAGTCAGACAATGGTGTATAAGACTAATGACAAGCTTTACCCCCCCCCCCCCTCATACACACACACACACCATGAAACCCAAATAGGGAGGATATAACAAGCAGATGAACAAACTCCATAGATGGCATACACAAGTCATCGTGTGAAGAAACGTTGGGGTTGTTAAATAAAAATAAAAAAAATCAGAAATATATATTTTTATTGCATCGCATATAATCCTTGTACATTTGTAGCCTAACCTTTAGGCTACAGCCTGAGGACCTAGTACAGTACCAATACTGCTAGATGAACAGGACATTAGATGACAGGAAACACGGCCAACCATTTCTGTTCCGTCTGGGATTTGAACCCAGAATTCCAGAGTCCAATTTTACTGGTCAAGATGAGCAAACCTCCTCCTCAGCTTCTCCCTCTTCTTAAAGTTTTTCTTTCTTGGCTGGCCATCGACTCCAGAACCACTGTTGCAACACATGATCTTAAATTAAAGTCTTGCATAGAATATCAAGACCTGCTGGCCTTACAGTACAGTACTCACAAATTAAATGGATTTGTTTGGGCGGGAAGGGGTGGAGTACAATATTTAAACATAATTATCTCCAATAGTATTGTGTAATATACTCTTTAACTACCCAATAAGTCTCTCAATATCCTTGGTGAATATGACTTATACATCATCCATCTTTGATTCTTTCTATAATTAGTTTTGAACTGTACACCAATATTCAAAGTGTTCTTTACTATTTTTCATAGTGTAAAATATAATAATCCATAAACATGTCAACACTTTATATACACTGCATTTTCTCCTTTATCTATGTACTGTATATTCAGGCACAGATCTCTAGTTTTTAATACACAGGCCAGACAGTGCACGTTAAGGAATATCTTTTACTAACCTTCTTTATCTTCAGTAGATACAATGAACCTCAAAAACTCGAATCATATAATTCAGAACCTAATACAGATTTCCAATAATTACCCTTCCTCACGTCCTACCCCCATATTCACTCAAATCTCAAATACATGATGTACAAACTTTAGCACAACACATTATTCCACATTTTCATGCCTCTATATATTCTCCAAACATTACCTATGTTTCTCAGATAGCACATTGTTAATGCTTTGATTCTGGATTTTTCAAATTCATACCATACCATCATGTTGCATTAGTGCACACGACTGGGTAATACCACTCCATCATGGAACCCCCCTTCCTGCCTGAGCCTTTTCCAATCTTGTTTCTACTAACCACAGCTTTCATTGCTTCAGCCTCTCTGCTTCCTTCACTAACTCTACTCTCAACCTTGTTTACATAAATCACTCATCAGTTACACATCCCAGGCAACGAAATACTGTGTACAATATATAGACTACTTCTCCAATCACATTAATTTCATGCAGTTTCCTTAACTTGACCTTCGTCTAAATTTACTTTTAAGTCATACACCACATAAAAATTTATCTTTCAATTAGTATAAGTAATCTTTCTCTGTTAAAGAAGTGTATCATATGCATACATTAAATTCGATATACTCAAATTACCCACTTTAGACACAAGATTTGCATCACTAATATTCGTACCATAACCTCTTTCATAGCCTCATTAGTTTTCTGTACTCTTTCTTTCAATCACTATCTTGCCAGTCACTTTGTCCATTACACTTTGTTTCTCATTACACTAAACTATTTCTTATATATGTAAATGATCTCCCAGAGGAAATAAGACTCGTTCCTCTCATTGCCATAAAAATCCAAAGCCACAGTTCCTCTCACACACAAGACATTACAAAGCAAGGATCTCAAAGAGATCTAATCAGGTAAAACTCGGAGACTCACCGTTGTTTTCCCATGATGCCTCCTGTATTTATTCCTTTAACATGGTACTGTGACGATGTCGTAGCAAAAAATGTTCTGTCAATCATTTCTGGCCTTATCTGATATGGCTGTAAAGACAATGAATGCACATAAATTAATTAATAAAAATCAGGCTTTGAGAATATGATGAAAACAATGTTCTGCACAGTACATTTGGTTGCTCACAAGACAAGATCCTACCGACACCTGGGTAGAATCTACTGCAGTCAAGGTCAACATTCTGCACTGGTGAAGCAGGAAATTTTTTACTGTCCATCACCAGATCATCCTGGTGGTGGGGAGGAACTGAAGAATATTGAATTCATCCCTGAATGAAGCCAGATGGTTTATTTACATAGCCTTTCCAGGTGGTACTAGGCATGACAGGAACCACTAGGTAGTTCCCAAGCAAACAACTGAACATAAAAATAAGTCACCACTACCAGGTTGCGTCATCCACAACAAAACACCCCCAACTAATTTCTTCACATTCTACCTGATACCAGGTACAGAAAAAGCCCACCACATAACACTGGGAAGACAAGGAAAGTGTAGAAGGGAATGGGAGCAACCATATACTGTATTGTTCTCAAGTTTTTTTTATATAAATATTTAAAAACCGTTTTCTAAGCTATTCCATTTTGTTGCTTCCTAAGGCATCTGTCAGCAGAAGTAACTACTGTATAACTAAAATAAGAGTAAGGGTTACCCAGCCTGAAGAGTTGTGAAAACAAAAGATGGTAATTTAGATCAGGAGTCGTCAACCGGTGGTTCGTGGATCACTGGTGGTCTGCGAGATAATTTTATTTGTGTATTGTAACTGTGTAATTCCCTTAACTGATATATTTGATAGTTATTAAAGTCAAACTATTTGATGCCATCATTTCTGGTTTGGTGGACTGTGGGATTCATATTAGTGGTCCGCGAGACATAAAATTATGAATTAGGCAATCCGTGAACTACGAAAGGGTTGGCGACTGCTAATCTAGATGGCAACTTGCCCAAAGCTACACACCATGGGACAGAAAGCCAGGATGCCATCATATAACAGTACGAAGAATATTGGCAGGCAGCACGTGATGCACTGCAGGAAGGACTACAATAGAACAAGAATAAATGAAACTGCAGAAGGCCTATTGACTTATACAAGGCAGCTCTTATTTATAACCAAAGAAACTCACTCATATATATGTCTACCGTATCCTTGGAACAATGTAACAGTCCCACTCTGGATAAATGAACGACTTGAGAACGTCGTTTGTAAATGAATGATTTTGAGAACGATTACTGTCATTCTTGGCTAAGAAAGACGACGATGAGAGCAAGAAAATCAGCATAATATGCTAACAAACAATTATTTGTTAGAAATTCTTGTACTTGCTAAAATAACTAGACCTATCCTGACCTGTGAGCTAGCCATGTATTTCTGTCCTTTCGTGTAATACAACAACATGACACTGAAAAGGTTTTCCTACCATTTTATCCTTAATGCATACTTAACTGTTTTAGCCAAGATGTTCAGAAGCAGCAATCGACCTAAAGGTGCTAATAACTCAGGATATGGTACGGTAACCGAAGACAGGCCTGTTCAAAGCGTTAATGATAAAGTGAACGATGGCAAGAAAGAGCAAGCTACACCACAAACAAGAACACACAGATCCCTTAAGGAAAAACATTGATCACATTGATTGGTCACATTAATTGACATTGATCACATGAAACATTGATTAATTGTGCTTCCAACAGTGAAAATCCAAGGAACTTCAACTAGTGAAGCCTCAGCATATCTGACAGGGTAAGTAACATTAAGTGAGAGCACTTACACGGGTTGCTAACTGCTGCGGAGTAGGCTTCTGTCCTGCTTTTCTCATCTGCGACAAACAATTTGTATTATATTAGTGATGAAATTGTCATTATTAAGCACACAACTAAGATCTAATATATAATAGAATGTGAATGTATAATATAGTAATAAAAAATAAATTAGTTTAATTTAACATTTAACCATTAGCTTTCTTCACAATTTTTACCATTGGTTAAGTAAATTAAGTAAGGCCTGTAACAGTCAGTCTCTGGGGCTATATAAACACCTAGCTGTTTTACCCCCATTCTATAAGCTTTTTCTCCATTACAGAATAAAAAAGCTGCAATAAAACCGGCATGCTCTACAATTTCATAACGCCTACACCCTAAACTGCTCATACCCTTGCATGGCATGCTTGCTCTCATGGTAAATATTACAAACAAAATCTATTAATAGATATATATATATCCATTTACACACACAAGCTAATGTAATTTCAAGGCATTATATGACAGAGTGCTGGGGAGATGGGACACTACGAGCGTAGCTCTCATCCTGTAACTACTCTTAGGTAATTACACTAGTAAGTGTATACAGTGCCACTGAAGGGGGGAAACTTCTAGATATAAGAAAAATTGAAAATGTGTAACCTATGTCTTAAATTTTTTTTAATTTAATGAAATGCTTCTTTATGGGGTGGCTCCTCCAGGGAATAAAAATGATGCCACAAATTAAAAAGTGCTAGAAACAAATATTTAAAAATATTGTTGTAAATCTGGAGATGTAACCAAAACAACGTAGAGTCATAGTGGGACTATTATGCTTGACAAACCAGTAAAGAATTTTCCAACAGACTAACTACATTATAAAGGTAGACTTAAGAAAGAGGCACATTAAGGAAATGAAATGGCAAAAATAAAATGGAAATTTATTTAATTATCAATGTCAGGAACACGAAGCCTGTACTTAGGTTTATCTAGGTCCCTTCCCCACCTTAGGTCAACTACTGACTTTCCCCAGGTTGCATCCCATGACAGTTGCCTAACTCTAGGGTACCTATTTACTGCTAAGTGAACGGGGGCCATCAGGTGAAAGGAAACACTGCCCAAATGCTTCTGTCCTGCTGTAGGAATCAAACCTGAAATCTTCCAGAAGGCAGATAGCAGACAACATAAAATGGAACAAATACATTTAATGCAACTGTAAGCAGAAATAACTTCATTACCTTTGAAAGAGTATATGTATGATACTCTGCCTGGGATACTGTTGGAGGCGCATGTGCATATAGGAGCTTGCCATTCACGTAGTCTTTCAGTATGTAACGTGCAGATCGTGGATTATCAGGGAGACCACGTTGAGTCATAAACCCTCGCATTACTATTGAGGAAAAAACATGAATATATAATATAAATAAAACGGCTTTGAGTATAGATGAAACATTCTCTTTTTTTTAAGCACAGAACTTAGTAGCTAAAATAGGCAAGGTCATTACCATGGAAGGATTATACCTAGGTAGGGCAGGTCAACTCTTAGCACTGGTAAGAAAAATGTATATTATCACAGGGAGATTGATTAATGTTGTGCATATTACCCAAACACATTTTTAGTTCTCTGCAACATTTTAATATCCTATGGGGTACACAAGGTTCCCAATCGGTATTTGAGGCTCCCAGTAAACATCAGCTGTTGTGACATACTGGCATAAGATAGACAAATAAACCATTCTCATTCTAGCATGCAATGTCTTCGTGAAGGTTATTTAACATTAACAGAATACCCAAACTACTTAGCATCAAACGAACTTCTAAGAAGTGCTTTCACTAGCTGCCCCACAGGGCAAGCAATCTATCCACTTGTCTAATTCAACACTTTTTTTTTTTACAGATTCGATCAATCCATTAAAAGTGCGATGCATTAGTAAAAATTAAAGCATCATAATGTCAATGTTTTCTATGCAGTGACCTTGATAGGTTAGGTGGGTTGTTTGGATTCATACATTTCTAGTTAAAACAAAATTTTTGCATTATTTAAGTCGCAGCAAATTGAGAGAAAGGACCCAGGTGTCACCACCATGTCAACAGAATACCCTGACTATCCACATTCCACCTGACAAGTACAGTACAGTAGCTTTATAAAGCACAAGGAAAGTCAACAGAATGGAGAGAAGCAGAAGCAACGAAGTGTTATTTTAGAACTGTAGCAGTCAGTTGGTAACTTCAGCAAGAGTACCCTGCAAGGGCTAGCACCTGTGTGCAACACAATGTTGCCATTTGGAGCAGCTGCAAGAAGAGGTAATGATCAACAGGAGATTCAAAACATCCAGGTACCTAGAATACTAAACTAATGGTCATCTGAAAGAAATCCATCCAACATATGGTTCAACTTGGTAAACTGAAGCCATGATACCATTACAAGAGATAATGGAGAAGAAAGCCTTCATTGTGATGAAACTCAACAGATCTTACCGAACTTAACCAACCTGTGTAGAAACTGGGAGAGTTTGGCTCTTTGTTCAAGGCACCATGGCAAGGGGGGTTGTTCAGAAAAGGAGAATCTGAGTGTCAAGAAGCCTGAAGATACTGGCACAACATGCATTAGATTAAAACAGACCAAACAAGACCAACATAGGCCTTCATCAATATGAATGTCTCATTCCTAGCCAAGAATAAGGAATGTGTGCTGAGAGGCACAGGTGTATTTGCTTTTAATGAGTAAACCAACCAGTGCCTTTATTATCATTGTTATGTATTTTGGTGGGGTTATCTTGAGGTTATCTTGAGATGATTTCGGGCTTTTTAGTGTCCCCGCGGCCCGGTCCTCGACCAGGCCTCCACCCCCAGGAAGCAGCCCGTGACAGCTGACTAACACCCAGGTACCTATTATTATGCTAGGTAACAGGGGCATTCAGGGTGAAAGAAACTTTGCCCATTTGTTCGCCTCGTGCGGGAATCGAACCCGCGCCACAGATTACAAGTCCTGCGCGCTATCCACCAGGCTACGAGGGGTGGGGATTGATGTACAAGTTGTTGTTTCAGGTTTGCACCCTGAAAGCAAATTCTTTCTTTGCACGCTGCTAGAAATACATGACATGTAGTGACCACATACAAAAGTCACATGTAACCTAGGCCAAGGATACAAAATATAATTGAGCCAACCTGCTTTATCCAAAGCTATAATCTACAGAAGCCAAATACACATGTGAAGCGAGCCATATTGCTCTTCCCCTGTATATTTAATGATATATGTATAAATGAAACTAATAGCCGAGGTAAAATGCACACAGTATTTGCATGCTGCTGAATGAAACTGTAATCAAAACAATTACTTATGAAAGACACTTTAGCAATGAGTACTAACATCCATATGTGTTCAATAACTCCTCTGATGTTGGTGGTCGGTCTGGGTCTTCCCCTTCCATAGGAGGAGGAATACTAATGCCATACGTATTCTCAAACACTTCCCGTGGGATGTGGCTGGATACAAGGTTAATAGGAGGAACTTCATCACGCATCTAAAATATACAGTAATAATATGCAGGTTTAAAGACACCTTTGAAAGTTTACTATCACCTGGAATGATATACAGTATAATAATTATCCTCATATTCAAACAAGTGATCCCAACAAAGGGAAGATAGATAATGTCTGACATAAACACACACACAGAAAATATTGAAGCCGTACAATGGGATTGACTCTGCATCTATGAACTTCTCAGGTTTACGTCCTAGTAGATATATCACGTAATTGTAATTTCATTGTTCATGCATACATTTACATTATATTGCATTTACCTGATCAATTGGGAGAATTCCTGAGATGATCATTTCCTGTTTGGTTGTAACAAAGGCTGGGAACACTAGCCCAGGACAATCACACAACAAGATGTCCTCACTTAAAAACAAAGTCTGAAATAGAATATCATCATGATAACCAATTTGAAACTCAATAATGTCAATTAGATAAGCAGGTCTTTTGCATGCAAATATTACGAAGTCTCATTTGGCCTTGTAGTGTATTTTAGCAAGATAAATGTTGGTTCATAATCACCAAAATTAAGGATATGGTGCTCTTAGTATGATTTTTATGTCGTCTAAAAGTCACGAACTTCTGCAGTGGGACTTCCTCCAGAGACAAGCTCATGTAATGTGCGCAAGTTACTAATACGAAACATTTTATATGGCATGCTGTTGCCCAACAAAAACAATTATATGAGATTTTCACAATGTGGTCTAATATCTTGAGTCAAAGACTCATCAAAATTATAACACAGATGGAAAACTCACATAAGTATGAGAGTAGGTAAAAGTTATTAAATTTCACACAAGCAAAATTATCTGCGGCTGAGTGACCTATTTAACCCTACAGTCATCTGTGGACGATTTTACCAGTGTGTTATTTACAAGTCTGATTGGGTTTGTGGTTACATTTTCCATCCATAGATAGCTTTGGTGATTATCTTTAAAATAGATCCCGAGTGCTTTAGTGACCTTCCCCAAGCATCATTCTAGTGACATACACCAAGCCTGACACCTGCCCCTCCAGCTTTGGTCGTCAGTGTTCTCACCCTTTCAAAGGCTCCTTGATTCCATGCAAATCAACATCATAGTTCAAAGTATTTTGAATTCCTCAGCGATGAAGAATGAATATTAATTAGTGAAGCAAAATATCAGCCAGATAAGGGAAAAGTTAGCATCTAGGTAACAAAACCTTCAACATCCAGGACTCAGCCCTCAACATCTAAGACTCAACCCTCGGTTAACACCATCATACTCACCTACGCATCATTCCAAGATCATATGTGGAGAAACATCTATACACCTGGTGAGTACCCATATTTACTGTTGTATTACCAGTAATCTGTGGGGTTTTGTTTAAAGTATCTAGTGAAACAATAACATATATATTGTTTCACTATTATACTATATATTATTATATACAGTAGTTTCACTATACAGTGGCACCTCGATTAACGAGTTTAATCCGTTCCAGCACCGAGTTCGTCATGTGGAAAACTCGTCTTGCGAAACAACAACAAAACTGTCGTAAAAGGTGTCCGAGAACCAGCGGAAATGCTAGTTAATCGAGGAAAAGCTCGTTAGTAGAGACAAATGTTCTGCGAGTAGCTCGCTCGTTACTCGAAATGCTCGTAGATAGAGCCGCTCATTAATCGAGGTGCCACTGTATATTATTATTATTATTGTGTACACATTTTTTGTACATAAAATTATGTTTTTTGTGCCTGGAGGGGAAGGGGGGACTTATCCGGACACGACTACATATTCAATCGCAATTGGGCCCAAGGCATACAGAAGGATGTTGAAAGTATGTGTGTGTGTGTGCGCGTGTGTGTGTATTCACCTAGTTGTGCTTGCAGAGGTTGAGGTCTGCTCTTTCAGCCCACCTCTCAACTGTCAATCAATCAACTGTTACTACCTACTAACACTCTCTTCCCCCCCCTCCATCACCCCAGGAAGCAGCCCATAACAGCTGTCTAACTCCCAGGTACCTATTTACTGCTAGGTAACAGGTGCATCAGGGTAAAAGAAACTCTGCCCATTTTGTTTCTGCCATCACCCTAGGATTACGAGTCCAGAGCGCTGCCCACTCAGCTATCAGGCCCCTGTATGTGTGTATGTATGTACTCACCTAATTGTGCTTGCGGGGGTTGAGCTTTGGCTCTTTGGTCATGTAAACTGTATGTATGTATGTATGTATATGTGTGTGTGTGTGTATACGTATGTATGTGTGTACATAAACAAAAATATGTAATACACTTACCTGAAAGTGCTTTGTTTTCCCAGGAGTGGCTGACACAGAAACTTTCTTATCTTCCATGAGACAATTGATAGTTGAACTTTTGCCAACATTAGGGTACCCAACTAGGCCAATAGTGACAGACTTCTCCAATATTCTCTTCTTCGTGTAAATTGTACGAAAGACTTCCATCAACTCGCTTCTACTTAACAAGCGGCTTGACGTGATAAAATCGGAAGATTCCGACTGTGACAAATGGGAAGTAGACTGCTCTGACAGTGTAGACTGATCTTTTTCTATAGTGGAATCGGTTTTGACATTACCACTTATATGTTCATTTAGTTTGGCCGATAAGTTTTGAAGGTCCTTGCGGCACTCTTCAATGTTAGCATCTTCACTGTGACCTAGTTCATCACCTTGCTCTTCAGTCTCCTTCACCTCTGCTTCCTTTCCTGCGTGTTCTTCCTCCTCTCTAATTACATCAAGCTCTTGTCCATTCAGAGCAGAGAAGAAAACTGCTTTAATGTTGTTTTGTTTGAAGTACTGCACCCATGCTTCTCTCTGAGCCTCGGTTAGAAAGTCCGATTTATTGATCAGCAGCAGATTTTCCTTATTTGGATTAATCTCCTTGACGTAGGCTTCGAGATCCTCACATCGGAAAAGGAGGGGGTTACGAGCATCTAAAATCTGAACGACAACATCACTGAAAAAAATAAAGTTAAAATAATAAATATTCAAGAATTATGTCTGTCTGTGTGTCTATTTATATCAGTGCAACTACTGTTGGACTGATATACAGTAATTATATCCAACTTATATCTAACTACTGTGTACTTATGTCCAGTAGCTGCAATTATAAGGCACTACTGAAGGCAGCACAAGCCAAAACTCTAGCCTATAATCCACAAATGGATACAGTAATCATATTTGTTATTTGAACATAAAAAAAAACAGAAAAATGTACTTGACAAACCTTCTTTCTATCACTCTCCACAACTGTCTCCAGAACTCCAGATTTTTTCGAATGGAGTTAGAGTAATGCCATCAACCTCCTGGAGTTTGGCCAGATTTCTGCGCCACGAGAGAAAGCTGGTGCGTTCTGCTTCGGCTAACTGCTCTGGTGTGGTTGTTATGTCCCATGGCGGCCTGAAAATATTTATTAATTCATACTGTACTATGAATACTCATATATATATATATATATATTATATATATATATATATATATATATATATATATAGATAGTTAACTAGGCAATCATGATATGATGGTGGTGTCAATTGTGACTGGCTTCATAAAGTAAGTACTGTACCAGTAATTATCAAAACAGAATTTCTTGCCGTTTCTAACTCTTCAAACAACCCTCCCACTTCCCTAAGACCTAAGAAATACAAGAATTAAAAAAACTGCAGAGGGCCTACTGCCCGTGAGGCAGTACCCATACCACAATCTCTTAGTAAAACACAAGATATAATACAGTACAAGATATTTAACCAATACTTTCATAATTCTATTATTTATAGCAACTACAGTACTGTATTTGTTTCAGTATATAATGGACCTAGGATTGCTAAGACAGGTACCATTAGGTTCTTGAACTACTTTTCCATTTTTGTATGTCATTTGGTCTAATTCAATAGTATAAAAAATTAACTATTGGGTCCAATATTTGACCAAATAATTGCTGGAAGTACTATCATTATTCAAGGATGAGCCAAGATATTAGGTACAGTACAGTAATTTGAAGAAACATTCTCATGCTATCTCATTGATTGTTGACCAATCCACACACTAGTCACTAGTCATTCAACATACTTCAGCCACGTTATTGTGACTCATCGCCTGCCTATCTCATTGAAACTGGAAAGAAACAATAAACCTTTCATTTTCTATTGGGAACTAACTTCTAAGATAATGCACACAGGTTACAAGTTTCATGACAATGCAATATGACAGTAAAGATGTTGAATGCAAAGCTCAGAGAAAATGTAACAAATTACAAAATAACAACATTTAAATAATTATAAAATAGTACTTATACTGGAAATGCATAAATTAATAAAACAGGGCATCGTAGAACACTATAAAAATGACATCTGTCTTCATATATACCTGCGGGAATACTTAATAGCTCCTTGTTGGCTTCTTGTGCTGCTAGAACCTTTCTCTTCTCTTCTTCCGTCAGCATACCAGCTACTGTGGTAGGACGCACAAATTTCATGTTCAATTTTTCGGCCTGGAATTTATACAATGCTGTATTTAGTGTTTCATGCAATTAATAATAATAATTTTTTAGAAAAAAACATTTTTCATATAATGTACACATTAATTTTGTAATTTTAAAACTCCTGAATAATAATTTTTTTTTAAGCAATATGTGAGCATAGTTTATCAGGTAACCATCCAGAGATGACCTCAGCTAACTATCTATCACTTAAGTTGATAAAATTCTCAATGCCCATGGTTAATGCCAGTCTCTCAGTGTGAGACTAGCTGTTCAACCCAGGCTACATTTCTCCATAAATTACTGGTAAACAGTAGCACTCAAATCCTCATGCATGGAAGGTTTCAATGTTTTAAAGTCACTTTTATATTTCCACTGTTACTCTCTATTTTAATCACAGACTTTTGATCCACAGTACTTCTTTGCTTTTTCTTTTATGTCAAGAGGCCACTGGAAAAGTTCCCTGTGGTATCAGTACTGGAACATTATCCTGTATGACTGCATAATCCTATCAAATAGATGACAGATCTTATCATAGAAGGGAGAGAGTTCAGAAAACTAATCTTTGTGACACCTCTGTACTGAGAGACATACAACTAACTATTAATTACTTGAACTATTGAGTACTGTAATAATGATACATGCAGAAGGGGGAAGGAGACTTGAGAAAATCACAGCTTCTCACCACAAACTCAGTCCCAGCAAGCTCGGCTGTTGCCAAAAAGTCATCCACATGAGTCTGTTCAGTGATGGATTGAAAGTTGATTCGATTCCAATCTTGCCCATCTTCTAATTCTGAAGTGTGTAACTGTAAGCAAACAAAAATTATTTTACAATAAAAATATTACATTGGCAACAGTCACATCTAGATAAAGCATATATTCCATATACTATTTATAGACGTGTTATTACATACATGAAGTTAGAGCAATGCTTGTACTTCCCAGTCTTTCTGATATATATAATATCATAAACAATTGTAAACATATACCATGTTGGTCTAGCTGGTACACAACATCCTGGAGTTTCTCAAGTCATCTGCACCTCTATAGGTTAAAAACAAAGCATTACCTATTAGCTTTTCTTCTCAAGTTCACAACTATGACCATTAGTTCTGCTTATTTCTAACTTTAAAATTCTTCCCTCCTTGTTTTGAAATTTTCTTGTACATCATGGCCAAAATATTTTGCATACTAGTTACCTTATTAAATATACATACAGTATTCTGTAATAATAAACCTTTGTATAATATTCTATCATATTTTTTAAATAAAAATTATCATCACCATATTCCTTCTTTGTCTTGTGTTGTATTTAATCTTTGCACATAACTCATATGTCTTAATTCTGCAATCCATTTTGTTGTGTGTAACTGGAACTTTAATTTGTTAATACTGTACTGTACTGCGCTGTATTTCTCTAGGTACTTGTACCATACCATAACTGCATGCTACAGTTTAGGTCTTGTATACTTCGTAGCATTGCTAAAAGTTTGCCAAAGTTATGCAAGACACTCAAAATACATACACTATAATAGAATGAATCCATTAAAAATGTGACGTATTAATAAAAATTAAAGCACTGTAGTATTTATGTTTTTTTGAGCATCGCTTTGATACACAAGTTGCTCAAAGTCACACTTTCCTAATAATATAAAATAGTTGCAATTTTTTATAAGACAAATTGTATTCAATTAATAAATTGCAACATGTGAGAGGAACACACAAACTTACCAGAGAATTTCCTGATCTGCTCTTCTTTCCGAACCTGTCCTTTATTATGCTTCTCCCGAGGGAGGAAGTTGGAGTGCCTTTCTTCCCCATTGTAAATGTTAACCACTACGCCAAATCAATCGTCCAGGGCTGAGCACCACACTCTGGTGATGTGGTTGACCTCCTGGAGGTGATGTGGTTGACCTCCTGGAGGTGGGTGGCTGACCTCCTGGAGGTGGCGTGGCTGACCTGGAGGTGGTGTGGTTGACCTCCTGGAGGTGGCGTGGCTGACCTGGAGGTGGCGTGGCTGACCTCCTGGAGGTGGGACCTGTGGGCGGTGGGTGACCTGATGGAGGTGGCGTGGCTGACCTCCTGGAGGTGGCGTGGCTGGTAGGTGGTGTGGCTGACCTCCTGGAGGTGGTGTGGCTGACCTCCTGGAGGTGGCGTGGCTGACCTCCTGGAGGTGGTGTGGCTGACCTCCTGGAGGTGGCGTGGCTGACCTCCTGGAGGTGGTGTGGCTGACCTCCTACAGTTGGTCTCCTGCAGTTGGTGCAAATGTTCTCCAAGTGGTGCAACTAGTTAGTTCTCGGAGGGAACACAACACAGGCACCATCTGCAGGTCTCCGTCGTGGTGTTTGTGTTCGTCATGACGTCATAATGACGCAATAACTCCCTCATCACTCCCCCAACGTGACTAATATACCCTTATAACGCAATTTCCTCACATATAAATTAAGAAAATATAAAAATAAATTATACTTATATAAGTTATGAGCATTTGTAATGCACATGATGGTAGTTATGCAATTAAATGGTTTAAAGTGACGTCACGAGACGAGGCAGGGGGATTAGCGCTCAGGAACGCCGCCATCTTGCCTCTCCATCAGCCTCAATCAGCTGGCAGTATTGACCAGAAAAATACCTCTCGTCCTCCATGCTGGTAGAGGCGAGGCCAGTCTTCATTACACAAGATACAGCCCAGTGGTCGCCGTTGACTGGGGTCTCCACTTTGGGTTGTCATTAGCCTTCACCCTCGCAACCTGCTAGTTGAGGTGTGGATTTTATAATGTATATTGTATTTATAATATATAGTTTGTATTTTGCTAATTATTCAAGCACTATGCTTGAATTATGATATATTATTATTTATTATTATTATATATTATTTATATATTATTATTTATAAATTTATTATTTATTATTATTATTAGTATTATATAAAAATATGGTATATATTTATGGAGGTCACAACAGTAAAGTCACTAGACTTCTGTAATACTTGAGCTTCTGATCAGCGAGAGCCTCTGTTTATTTTGGATAGATTGTCTTTATATTATATATATATATATATATATATATATNCAGAAGAATCGACTTGAGAATGTTCCAGGACGGACCGAAACGTCGTCGTCCCTTCACTTCTAGTGTGTGGTCTGGTCAACTTATAGACCAATATCACTAACTTCACACATCACAAAATCTTTGATAGAATGCTAAGTAGCAAGCTTATAAATCACATGGAATCACATCTACATAAACCCTGACAACACAGGTTCAGAAGAGGGCGCTCCTGTCTCTCACAGTTGCTAGATCACTATACATGGCCTCGGGCTCCATGGAAGACAAGGAAAACGCGGATATAATATACACAGACTTGCTAAAGCTTTCGACAAATGTGACCAAGGTGTTATTGCATACAAAATGCGCTCAATAGAAATTACTGGCAAAGTAGGGAGGTGGATCTTTTAACTTCCTAACATAACCCCGAGTAAAATAGTGATCAAAGTAATATCAGCATCCTTCACTGTGAAAAGCTCAGTACCCCAGGGAACTTTGCTCCGATACTTTTTCTCATCTTAATATCAGACATGGATACACAATCTATAGTACTGTTTTATCATTTGCAGATGACACTAAGCTTTTCGTGAGTAGGCAATATAGAGGACACAGCAAACCTCCAATCTGATGTTAACCAGGTCTTTCAATGGGCCACAGGTAATAATATGATGTTTAACGCAGAAAAGTTTCAGCTCCTGCTCTATGGAAAAAACGAAAACATATATAAACCGCAGTCTAATCATACAATAAAACGAAAAACAATGTGAAGGATCTAGAAGTAATCATGTCTGAAGACTTTACCTTTAAAAAACGCAATAAAATAGTTGTCACAACTGCAAGAAAATGACAGGTTGGATGACGAGAACCTTTCAAACAAGGGATGCCATAACAATGATGATACTTTTCAAAACACTAGCGCTCTCTAGGGTGGAATATTGCTGCACACTAACAGCCTCATTCAAAGCTGAAGAAATTGCTGACTTGTAGAGCGTGCAAAAGATCCTGTACTGATAGGATCCACTCTGTAACGCATCTAAATTATTAGGACCGATTAAAAATTCAAAATATGTATTCACAAGAGCGCAGGCGAGAGATAAATAATGATTTACATGTGGAAAATATTAAAAGGGACTGGTTCCGAATCTGCATACGGAAATAACATGAAACCAGAAGGCATGGGCTGGATGTGCAAAATAGCCCCATTGAAATGCAGAGGTGCAATAGGTACGCTGAGAGAACTACCAACATCAAAAGCCCAAGACTTTTCAACATAATTAGCAGGCACTCACGGTGTTCAAGGGAGAACTCGATAAACACCTCCAAATGATACCTGATCAACCAGGCTGTGAGCAGCCGTGTCCAACAGCCTGGTCAGAGACTGGGCTGCGGGGACGTTGATCCCCAGAATCACCATAAAGTAGGTAGTGTGTGTGTGTGTGTGTGTGTGTGTGTGTGTGTGTGTGTGTGTGTGTGTGTGTGTGTGTGTGTGTGTGTGTGTGTGTGTATGTGTATATATATATATATATATATATATATATATATATATATATATATATATATATATATGAATATATATATATATATCAAATATATATATATATATATATATATATATATATATATATATATATATATATATATATATATATATATATATATATATGCCAACCCTGTAGTTATTCAGTGACGTATGTAAGTACATGTACATAATGGACAGCTGTATATATATAATGCTGCCCTTCGAGCCTGTATTATGTAAGTAAACAAAGACAGCTGTCTTGCAGTCAATGGTGAACCCCTTTGTTTTACGGGGATCGATCGAGCTCTCATCTGCGTTGGGAACTGGCATCGAAGAGATTGATTAAGCTACCCACCCACCCACCCGTCACCTAACATTGGTGTGTCCGCCTCTTTTAGATCCACACACACACTGCTATGGGACAACGCTGCTTATCAGGTTAATCGCATTCGAATTAAATATGTATATATTTATTTAAAATCTTATAAAAATGGGAGAGAGAACTCTACAAAACGTTATTTGAAACTACTGTCAATAATTCTGCAGTGTGTGAATAATAAAAAAAAGTACAAAGGATATGACTAAGCCGGTGTTATCCATTATTCTGATTACGGGTCCTAGAGAAAGATGTATGGACATTCGCAAAATTGGTCTAGTGTGTAAACATGTCTATTAGTTTGTAGCCCAATGAAAGCATGACAAGTGAAAGCTTGTGTGTTAATAAGACCACTTGTGCCTCTTGCCATGCTCATATGTTTTCGTTTCAGCATTATAGTACGCCTAATGAAACGAGCTTTGCTGTAAAAGTATTTAGATTTGTTAAAGCTCTTGTTTAGCTGTTCGTATACAACAGCCTAGTGTATGAATGGTACTGTTGTAATGTGTTGGTAGTTTAATCAGTTAATCATACGTTGAATCTGTTTACATTAAAACTCTTTACATACCTAGTAATTGTTTTTATTTAGCGTTGTGTATAAACTCTGCTTTGGTAACGTTTCTGCTATATACTGTACAAATCTCAAACCTTTGTCTATCCTTAATAACCCTTTTCCAAGTGCTCTGTCTTAATATTGTCGCCAATTTCGTCTTCAGAATGGTATAATTATTAATATCTTAACTGACAAAATATACAGTTTTGCCTAATCTGAGTAAATCAATTAGGTCTTACAGTCTTTCATCTTCCTGTCAGCCATTATGACCAGTTTGTAGTAGGCAATGGTATGGGACACACCAGTAGCTATACACATAGACAAGAGACACTGAACTACAGGCCAGTGTCCCTAACTTGCATACCATGCAAGTTGAAGGAGAAAATTGTGCGAAAAAAGAGCTAGTTGACCATCTGGAGCGAAAGAACTTTGTAACACAGCATCAGCATGGGTTCAGGGATGACAAGTCCTGATTAATTGAATTCTACGACCAGACAACACAAATCAGGCAAGAAAGAGAGGGTTGGGCAGACTGCATATATTTGGATTGCCAGAAAGCCTTTGACACAGTACCAAACAAGAGGCTAGTGCAGAAGCTAGAGATGCAGCCAGGAGTGAAACGGAAGGTACTCCATTGGATAAGGGAGTACCTAAGCAACAGAAGACAGCGAGACACTGTAAGGGGTGAGACCTCAGAGTGGCGAGACGTCATCATTGGAGTCCCGCAGGATTCAGTCCTCGGAACTATATTGTTTCTGATATATGTAAATGATCTCCCAGAGGGTGTAGAATCGTTCCTCTCGTTGTTTGCTGATGCTGCAAAAATTATGAGGAGGATTAAGACAGAGGAAGATAGTATGAAGCTACTAGATGACCTAGACAAAGTGAATGAATGGTCCAACAAATGGCTACTAAAAATCAATCCAAGTACATGTAAGGTAATGTAGCTAGGCAGTGGAAACAGGAGGCCAGACACAGGATACCGAATGGGGGATGAAATCCTTCACGAAACGGACAGAGAAAGATCTTGGAGTTAATATCACACCAAACCTGTCTCCTGAAGCCCACATAAAAAGGATAACATCTGTGGCGTAATGCGAGGCTGGCTAACATAAGAACCGCCTTCAGGAACCTGTGCAAGGAATCTTTCAGAACCTTGTATACCACATATTTAAGGCCAATCCTGGAGTATGCGGCCCCAGCATGGAGCCCGTACCTTGTCAAGCACAAGACGAAGCTCGAAAAAAATCAGAGGTATGCCACTAGGCTAGTCCCAAAACTAAGAGGCATGAGTTACGAGGAAAGGCTGCGTGAAATGCACCTCACGACACTTTGAAGAAAGAAGATTAAGGGGAGACATGATCACTACCTATAAAATTCTCAAGAGGAATTGACAGGGGTATATAAGAATAAACTGTTTAACACGGGTGGTACGCGAACAAGGGGACACAGGTGGAAACTGAGTACTCAAATGAGCCACAGGGACTTTAGTAAGAACTTTTTCAGTGTCAGTAGTTAACAAATGGAATGCATTAGGCAGATGTGGTGGAGGCAGACTCCATACAGTTTCAAATGTAGATATGATAGAGCCCAGTTGGCTCAGGAATCTGTACTCCAGTTGATTGACAGTTGAGAGGCGGGACCAAAGACCCAAAGCTCAACCCCCGCAAGCACAACTAGGTAAGTACACACGTGGAACATGGTTAAGGCAGCGTGTGTCCCCGAGGAGTTTAGGAACGCGGGTTCGATTCCATCGTACATCCCTTATATTTTCTCAGGTATATCAGTTGTAATTGTATTGTGCTTAGTGTTGAAAGTAATCGGAATGGAACAAAACAAAAAAGTTTCATTTCTATTATTGTCTATATAATAGCCTTAAAAATTTGACTTTAATCGTATACTCCCATAAAAATAATAAGATTTGTATGATTGTTACAACTTTTGCTTTCTTACGAATGCAGGTTATGATGACTCCTACCCGTCATTATGTACCTACGCTAACATTAATACTGAAGAAAAAAATCATTAATGCTCGTGAATAAACTATGTATTTACTAATCAGCATTATATACATAACACTTAACTCTATATTATATCTTTTAGCATCAACTCATAACATTGTTGATAGTTTTATAGTTGAAGTTCTTGTTCGTAAATGTACATTTATGTTCACTCAAATGGCGCAATTTTCATTAAAAATATATACACAGCTATTCAGAGGTTTATACCCAGTACTGAAATAGGAACCTATTCTACCAAATTTAAGTAAGTTATTATACCTAATGATAAGGTTAAACTCGTCATTACTACAGATAAAATTGTACAGCACAGGTGCTTAAAAGGCAAATACCGCTCATATGCATCACTAATGGAAGTCATCTTGTCGTTAACAGTTGTCCAAAGGAAGTTGAAATTTGTTAAACAAAGCTTCACCCTCTAAACCGACTCTGACGAATGTTAAGTGAATTAGTGAAGCCATAAAACTAACTTTTTTCGCAATTCACCCGACCTCATACATTTAAGCTCGAGTCTTTGTCCCGCTGAAAAGTTCCTTCTCTCTTCTATCTGTACTAACATGGTTCCTGCTCTCAAGAACTTGTAAATTATGCACAAGTATGGTCACGCAATTCTCTCAATCTTAATTTTTTTTTATCGTAGCTTTGCTAGTTATACCTAATTATTTGGTTTACTATACATTCAACACGCCCATAGTTCTTCACTCCTGAATAAGCCCTGTAGTCAAAACTGGATGCAGAATAAACAAATATATGTACAGTATTATAATTTATAAACTTATCACTTTATTGTAAACAATTTTCTTCCACCTCATAGTGTCATATTTACAGATGATCTAGATGAAGCCAGTGGCCGAGATCCCGAAGGATACCTTATTGGAAGTTGATCTCCAGTTGAAGCCAGTGACCAGCTCCCTAAGGATAACTTATTGGAAGTTCATCCCCAGATGAAACCAGAGACCAGCTCCCGAAGGATACCTTATTGGAAGCTCCACTGCCTGTTATGATAAGTGATAATCTAAATGTTTTGTTCATCAAAGAGATTATAGATCTAGCGGATTTCTCTGGCAACTCCTTCGTGACAATACTGAACGCCCAAATATTGATAACACAGTATAATCTTATGTTTTTAAAATGCTGACCTGTAGTTGGTTTTGCTAGACGAGTCAATGTTTTCGTCCTTAGAGTATACACTGATCAGCTATCAGTATAAAACTTTCGTGAAAGTTAGGGTAGATCCTGATGAGGAAAATATTCGGATATGATTATTTAGTAAATTTAGTGGACACTAATGCACCAGAATATCCCTAAGTTATACGTGTTAATTAGCATACACAATAGAATACAAACTTGATTTGACAATTTGAACTACCATCCTCATTCCTTACACTTTTTTTTATTCTTGACATAAATACTGTTCACTTTTAGCAGTGACGTGGAATTTAAATAAAGTGAAAATTCAGACCTTTGTAATAACCGTAATTTGTTACAAAAAAAAGCAACAGCATTATTGTGGAATAAGTGATTAACGTAGTCTTAATTCATTTGAATACGTCAGAATTGGTAATTGATATTATACATTCTATCACGAATTCAAATATCAGAATAAACCAGATATTGACAATGGTCGAGTCCAGTTCTGGACAGTATTCATAACACTTGTGTTGACTAGATCAATGTAGAGTGACTTTTGGAAGGAGACTTCAACTCCAAGTTATTCAGAAATCCTACACATTTCAGGAATGAAAGCTTTTATTAACATTTGTTCCTCCTCCACAGATGATGGACGACAGTGCAGAGTGAAATTACAAGCATTGTGGCCAGACTTCCAGAGAGCCTGTCCTCCATTCCCTGAGACCCTTTCTTGTGAAGGAAGGCGTTCACAAGCAAGGTGCTCAGGCATGGATGGCAGTGCTACTTCCTCAGTGGGCCTTCACCGTATTACAACCCCAGAATTTCAGCAATATAAAAATTAACTTCAGAAGAACAATGCTATGTAACTGCCCTTCCAGCAGTATTCCTACATCTGAAAATTGACTGAATTTTTATTTTTTATTGTATGTATATATATATATATATATATATATATATATATATATATATATATATATATATATATGCAAACAAGCCTGAATGGTCCCCAGGACTAGATACAACTGAAAACTCACACCCCAGAAGTGACTCGAACCCATACTCCCAGGAGCAACGCAACTGGTATGTACAGGGATGCCTTAAACCACTTGACCATCACGACCGGACATAAGGAAGTGATAGCCTGAGCTATATGAACCCCTTCTGGGGTGTGAGTTTTCAGTTGTATCTAGTCCTGGGGACCATTCAGGCTTGTTTGCATTTGTGTTCCTCACATGTTGCCCCAAAAAGAGAGGTGATTTGATAAAATGCTATGCCCAAGATAACCATCCAGGTGCCGGCGGGGAAGTGGTTCATATAGCTCAGGCTATCACTTCCTTATGTCCGGTCGTGATGGTCAAGTGGTTTAAGGCATCCCTGTACATACCAGTTGCGTTGCTCCTGGGAGTATGGGTTCGAGTCACTTCTGGGGTGTGAGTTTTCAGTCAGATATATATATATATATATATATATATATATATATATATATATATATATATATATATATATATATATATATATATATTCTATTATGCAAATTATAATCTGTTATATTGTTATTCTTTAAACTAGTCAGTCTCTTACATTTATAACATATAAATGTTTAGACTGTAGACCCGTTAGTTACCCATAGTTGAACTACTGACCCTCCCCAGGATACAATCTCGCAACAGTTGCCTGTTAGGTGCTAGGTGAACAGAATTATCAGGTAAAATAAAGGATGCCAGTCATTTATGTCCTACCCGTAGATCGAACTTGGGATCCTCGATTGTGAGTCGAGAACATAGACCACTGTACTATAGAACTTTTGCCTCTCCAATTTTTTTCTTTACACACTAGTATGCATGTGAGTCAGCTCATTTATGTCTACCTAAACTCAAAGATATACTTACTAAAAATAGATTATACAGTATATGAAACATGAGTTTACTGTTTATTAGTCCAAAGCTAAATGAATTGTGGGGTTCAGTCCCTGAGCCCATTATGTGCCTCTGTAACCACTCCGCCCACAAGATGGGTATGGGGTGCATAATAAATGAACTAAACTAAAACTATTAGTCTAATAGCAGCCAAAAATGGTGACATTATATGGTGAAATAGAAATGGCAATATTAAAATATAAAAGTATAAAGCTATTTACTGTGGAAAACTTAACATCCATTTTCTGTCATAACAATCACTAAACAGTGAACAAAAATTCTTTTGATTTATTAAAATTTCTGAACAGGATGTAACTTGGTGCTAAGACAAAACAGCTGATCCTGACAAATTTTATCTAAGAACATTAAGTGCATTTAAAAATTAAAATATGACACTTTCACAATATTGTACTTTTCATTAAGTCATTCGAGACCAAAACCTTTCCATGGTACTGAAATCTAGAAAATGTGACACCAACCTTGAGATGATTTTGGAGCTTAGCGTCCCCGCGGCAGTTTCCCAGTATGCTTTCTGTTGAAATTGTTTGAGTTTTATTAATCTATTTCTTTTATAAAATTCGTAATATATTTGACAAAAAAGGTTGCAGCATACACACTTTATCTTTGTTTCCATCAGTGTCACACTGTAATTGCTAGAATTAGGTTGGAATATTAATATTTATGGCATGTCATGACTTCCAACAGTGAGCACTCCAATTGTTTATTCTGAATAAGAGCTAGGAAACACTCAATATTTAGTGAATGTCTTGTTATCAATGATTTTAAACTAAATGGTGAGTTACTTTGAGCTTTGTAATTATTCCATTCACTCAGATACTGGAACTCGTGCTCAGATACTCATGCTCTACCCAAAATTTGCTATTCCAGACTAGTAGGAAACTCTTGGATGAATTTTAAGAAAGCAGAACAGTGCAGACTGGAACTAGCAGGTCCATTGTTTATCACAATGAAATGTGTCAAGTAAAACATATGTATGGCGCAAGTAACAAAATCAGCAGACAAACACGTTGTCACAGCTCGAATATGACTTTGCTACAGGTATCTCTGGCAGTTTGGATTGTATAGGGATCTAGATGAAGTAAAGTGCAAAGACTGGGACACACACTCGAACACTATATCTTGGACTGTAGTAAAATTGAGCCATTTAGAGAAATCTAAACTCATGTTGTATGAAATGGCAAACCATCTTATTACTAAGGAAATCCTGAAATAATACCTGAAATCCTTGGACTGTTTCGCTTCCAGTAGATAAATGACATGAGATTAAGAAACAAGTAGTGTGTAGTAAATAATATTAATAAACAGCAGCTCCCCTATGATTGTAATATCCCATTGCCTAAACAATTATGTATTAGCGATAAGACCTACCATTAATGTATAATGATTTATTGTAAATATATAGCTCTTTAAATAGAAATTCTCTAACTAGCTGACACTATTTATAAGGTGTAAAGGATTGATGAAACTGTTAATGTAATAATCTCCATTGAGGTCTAATAAAGACCTTTTGTGCCCTTTGTAATCCTTTTTACACTACCACTTACAGGATGAGTATGGGGTGCACAATAAATTAGCTGCCTCTGGGGGGAGGGGCCAACAATCAAAATCAAGTGACTATAGGGGAGTGGGATCTAACTCGGGCCGAGCTTGGGGAGAAGAACTCTCAAAACTCTCTCCAGGTAACTCATGCCCTACCTCCTATTGGCCGTTTAGATCTGGCACGCTGTGGGCCCCAACCAAATTTTTAACAAAGTATAATTGACTGTTTTACGGTAAATGATACACTATCGCAAAACCACTTAACATGCCTAGTGTTATATTGTTCACTGGTTCCCTGAACCACCCATTGGGGTTCCCAGAGGTGCAGTTGTCGAAACAAATAGTAATGACATTTTGTGTAGGAGACCTGTACAAACTGGGCCTCTATCCTACAGGTGAAATTGTCATATACTTCGTGAATGTTAGTAGCTTTATGATAATGTACTTCCTAGTGTTCCGTGTACACCAAAATTTTATAAAATTCATTGTACCTAATTAATTATATAACTACAAAATGGGTAAATTAATTAAGAGTGATTCCTCATTATCGTTAATTGCATCCATTCATAAATACACCATTGTAATGTGTATGAAGCAAGATAAAATACAACAAAATTATTAATGACAGTAATCTGAGTGCATGTCTGGATTTGAACCAAATTGGCCAATGCATTTTATAATGGGAGAAATAAAAAGGCAAAAGTTTCTACACAAAAAAAAGATCGAGAAGAACCTCCAAGTATAAGACATTTAAATAAGAGACTCCACAGTCTCCATATCCACAGTCATTAGTAAACCATCGGTTCCCTAAGTAATTATCATCAGTAGTCCCCAGGGTGTCACTCCTCATAGCGGTCAGGGCAGTGGTGGCATGGGCTCGGCCGCTCCTATCTCAAAGTAATTATAGAAAAGGACTCACTAATTCAGTAAACTTCGAATTACCATAATAATAGTAGTGGTGGTGGGGGAGCAAAGAACTACTTGATGTTTCTGGTATAGAGAGCCTAATCGTATCATTTAACTTTAAGCACGCTTAAGTGTCGGTTCCTCATTCCAGCAGTTCTGTTATGGGTGGCTGCAGTGTGTTAACTCATTGTGTCATAGTATTTCCTAATCCCTCGGTGCTAAACTGCAGTTACAAAAAATAAACGTTACAAGCATATTCACTACTAACACAAGCTAGTACCTATTAATAAAATATCTTGACTTAAAATCTGTAAGCTTTCCGAAGCAGATGCTTTGGCACATTTTTACATAAATTGATGGCATACCATCAATTTATATTCTACTTGTTACAAATTTTTCAACAATGTACTTTTAAATGCTGTACTCTTGCTCCATCTGTTAGATTAAGAACTTGCCCGAAACACTATGGGTATTAGTGGCTTTGCAAAAATGTAAGAACACCAATGTCATGTACTCTCACATCCCAATGTACCTTCTTTTATATAAATAAATAAATCAACAAACATATTGAGTATGTTCTAAACATTTCCCACTGATTATGTTGTATAGTATATTTCTGAACCGAAAAAATAAATATGTGTGCGCTCTTTATATAATTTCTTTCTTTTTTTTCCTTTCATATATGGCCAGAATTTGCCTGAATAGAATATAGAAAATAATCACTTAAATAGATATTAATGGGATTAAGTAATAAATAAATGGGAAAAAATTACCTATCAATTTTTTTTTTTTTTTTAGAAAAACTGAAAAACGTTCTCTACTTTCTGTAAGCCTTACTACCTCAGAGGCCTTAGACACTATAATGGGTAATGTGGCACTGGTTTTACTCTACCTGCTAAACAATATACTTTGCTCTTGTGAATATGGCTTCAGTTCCTCAAAATGCACCAATGATGCTTTAATACACTTGATACGTGCAGCTCTTAACAAAAATGAGTACCCCATAGGCCTATTTATTGACCTACGTAGTAGGCAATATATATAAAATCTGAAACAAGTCACCTCAATGTGTCCTGGTAACACTTGTTCACTCAGCTATCCATACTGTACTACCGGGAAGGGTTCCGGTAGTTCAGTCGGGTTCCTTCTAGACTCTCAATCCAAAATACCAGGCAAGACAAATTGTTGGTGCGTTTCCTATCACCTAATGCTCCTGTCCACCTAGCAGTAAAAAGGTACCCAGGAGTTAGTTTGCTTTTTTTTCTTTGACCACAGACGTGGCCACACATTTACAATGCTGACCATGATTTACACATTTTCTGTCCTCCATGGACAGGGGAGATCTGTTAAACATACAGTTCAGTGATTTATTGAACAATCAACCGCAGGTGATTGTAGTGCTTTTAAAATGCTAAGCTAACCTACAAACATAAATACACAGATTTACGTCTGTCCAACATAAACAGTGGTGTCTTGATACAGCGTCATTAATGTGCGCTTACAAAGGTGAAATGCAATTCTGACCTGCTTCCACATAAGCCTGTATACAAATACACATACACCTACACATATCCACATATATATACGTACACCTATGTCTCTCCTACTTTGACAGGGTAAAATAGTTTCTATAGAAACTAGTGTGATATTAAACACTTAACCACTGAAAATGATTAAGATGCTTTTACAAGCTCAGGTTATCTTGAGATGATTTCGGGGCTTTTTAGTGTCCCCGCGGCCCGGTCCTCGACCAGGCCTCCACCCCGAGTAAGCAGCTCTTGACAGCTGACTAACTCCCAGGTATCTATTTACTACAGGTAATAGGGGCATCAGGGTGAAAGAAACTCTGCCCATCGTTTCTCTCCGGCGCCCGGGATCGAACCCGGGACCACAGGATCACGCCTCCAGTGTTCTGTCCGCTCAGCCACCGGCTCCCGGTGTACGGTTAAGTGTCGGTTCCTCATTCCAGCAGTTCTGTCCACTATAACTCCCGGTGTACCCGGCTTATAGGTACATGCATTGTATAACAGGTGTATTACATATTGTATAGGTACAATACATTGTATTACAGATGTAATACAATGTAATACAGTGCGTAAGTCCATAGTCTGCCGAGACTGATGGATGCCTACTACTACTGCAGATGTATTACATAGTCTTGGGTCTGCTTGTGGGGTTGCATCCTGGCGGAGCGTCAGTAATTTGACCCTGAGGGAGGACCTCGATAGAAGTTGACCAAACCACACACTAAAAAGTGAAGGGACGACGGCGCTTCGGTCCGTCCTCGACCATTCTCAACTCTATTTCGGTCCAGGACGGACCGAAACGCTGTCGTCCCTTCACATTCTTGTGTGTGGTTTGGTCAACATACTTCAGCCACGTGATTGGGACTCCTCGTCTGCACCTCGATATAAGTCTAACGTGTACTGTATGCATAAACAAGCTGCCTGTCCCCCAACACAATGAATTATAAATTTATATTTTACTTACGGTATCCGTGTCTGGTGTTCTACAACTTAAAATTACCTTCCACCCATTACACCTCAATATAAATCAGCAATTGGGTGGTCAGCAATCCTATTTATAACCACCCAATCGTGGGATTGGGTGGTTATAAATACCCAACCCACGATTGAGTGGTTATAAATAGGAGCTGTCTCGTATGGGCCAATAGGCCTTCTGCAGTTACCTTTATTATTCTTATGTTCAATTTGAACAATAACAGACTCTTTGAACAATAACAGACTCTAGCCCCAGACAGTGCTCAGCAACTTTACTGAAATCCTTGAATATGTTAAATATTAAATATCAAGTTACTTCACAAACTCTTAAGTGTACCTTTAAAACCCTGAACTGCAATACTGATCCTGACCATAAACGCTTCCTAGTAGCGTACAGTAAACTATATATATATATATATATATATATATATATATATATATATATATATATATATATATATATATATATATATATAAAATGATAGTGTCAGACCAGGATGACTGATGAGTTAGCCAAAGCAAGTGCTCTTAAGAAACGTTCAGATAATTTAGCTCAATACTTGGCGCCGTTGTGACAACTGAAGACGGGCAGTAGCTGCAAGTGCATCTGTGAGTTTGCATCACCTGATGCAGCACATTTGACCAATATTAAAGAATTTAGAGTTAATTATATTACAAATGTTTAAGAAATGTGTATTTAATTAAAAATGACGGGCTACCAGAAATCTTAGCCAGATTTTCCAATCGGGAAAGGCATGCGGCCTTTGACCGCCGCCCACTGCGCATGGATAGGGACCGGGTTATCTTGAGATGATTTCTGGGCTTAGCGTCCCCGCGGCCCGGTCCTCGACCAGGCCTCCTTTTTGTTACACATCCCCCAGGAAGCAGCCCGTAGCAGTTGTCTAACTTCCAGGTACCTATTTACTACTAGGTGAACAGGGGCATCAAGGTGAAAGAAACATTTTGCCCATTTGTCTCGCCTTCACCAGGGATCGAACCCGGAACCTCAGGACTACGAATTTCGAAAAGCTATCCACCCAGCTGTCAGGCACCATTGTCAGGGTACTTGATAAAAATCAAGTACCCCTGACACTAAATCAAGTACCCCTGACACTAAATCAAGTACCCCTGACACTAAATCAAGTACCCCTGACACTAAATCAAGTACCCCTGACACTAAATCAAGTACCCCTGACACTAAATCAAGTACCCCTGACACTAAATCAAGTACCCCTGACACTAAATCAAGTACCCCTGACACTAAATCAAGTACCACTCACACTAAATTATCCTCTCTATACAATCTGTTCTGTCAAAGCTTTCCCTTTCACCCACTAGTTATTCTTGGTGTAATTCAATTCAACAGTATAGTCAATTCCACTACAGTTCGAGCCCAGCTGAGCCAGGCCTAACATATCTCCCTCTACGAGTCTCAGATCAACCTGGCTTTGTTTTATTACAGTAGTAACGAGCTTAGATACAGATAACGTCCTGCTACCCTATTCTATACGAGGGATTACAGACCAAGAGTTAGCTGCATGTTCATCATCTTAGTTATATACCAATGTGCTTTAATATACTTACTAATCTCTCTCATTCATTTTTTTTTTTCTGCAATGTATCTTATTTTATTAATTCTGCTAGAATTACCTACTTAAAATTATCTGTTAGATTAAGGACCTGCCCGAAACGCTGCGCGTACTAGTAGCTTTACAAGATTGTAAATACTATGCCATGTATTCTCACAAACCCAATGTACCTTCTTGTATATAAATAAATAAATAAATAAATAAATAAATAAATATCCTCATCTCGCAAGATGGTTAGTCATGCATAGCGAGGCTGCTAGTCCATACAAGCTACCGTTGTACGTGCTGGGCTTGGTCACCATTGACAATCTAGAGCTTGTACAGTATCATCGTGTGTCATAGTTTCTTGATCAATGTCACAAGATCCAAAATTTCCCATGAACCAACTAAACAATTCCTAAAGTTCAGAGAACCGAATTCATTGGGTTATACACTTTTATTTTATTTTAGTTTGTTCAATACTAGTTTTCTTTCTTAACCTATCATCGAAGAAAACGTAAATACGTAAATAATCAAACACCGCAAACTAATATAAAATAACCCACACATCTGACAATGAAGACCCGACAAATATCTAACTACCACACACACATTAAATAATGTTGTGAATAATGAATTAAAAAAAAAGTCCACTTATGGAGGTCAACCAACAGACTCACACTAAACGTTTGATCATTTAAATTTACTTATTTATATGTATACAAGAAGGTACATTGGGTTTATGAGAGTACATAGCATTAATATTTTTATTAATATTAATATTTTTACATTCTTGTAAAGCCACTAGCACGCATAGCGTTTCAGGAAGGTCCTTAATCTTTATAACATACCCCACCCAACACCTAACATAATAATATTGTAAATAATGAATTAAATAAAGTCCACTTATGGACGTCAACTAACAAAATCACACTAAACATAGAGAAGACCTACTACATCTTATTTGGAAGGAAATCAACAAATGCAATTCAGTTTCAGATAGACAATGTTAACATCAGCAATAAAACTGATGGAAAGTTCCTTGGCGTATACTTAAGACAAGAGACTCAATTTTAGCACCCACATACAACACATAACTAAGTCTCAAAAACGGTGGTATACTCTCTAAAATCAGATATTATGTAACTAATTCTGCTTTCCTCTCACTATACTATGCGCTAATCTATCCCTATCTTACATATGGTATCTGTGCATGGGGGTTCAACCACTGCAAACTACCACAAGCCCATCATCATCACCCAGCAAAAATCTGCTATCAGAACAATAGCAAACTCTGCTTTCAGACAACAGTCAGCCCCGCTGTTTAAATTCCTAAACATGCTAAACATAACCTCATTCCACAAATTCACTTGTCATTTACATTTACAAAACCCTGTTCTTAAATGCAAACCCTGCTCTGAAACTCTTCCTGGACACATGTAATAGAACCCACAATCACCACACCAGAAATAAATCTCTTTGATATCCCCAGTCAAACTTAATCTGTGTAAACACACTATGCAAATTAAGGGACCTTGTCTACGGAACTCACTCCCTAACGTATTTAAAAGCTGTCTAACTTTTTACCTTATTCAAAAATAAAACCAAAAAGTACCTAATTTCAACTTCATAGTATCCTACCATGTGCTTTATACTCGCATTGTATCTAGTGCAACCCAATCCCCCAATATATGTTCCTAAGCCATACAATCTTTACATTTGTCATCATTGTTATCACCTTATATCATGGTTGTTATATTGAGTGCATATTTCACTGCATTATCCCTTGAAATGATCCTCAAATTGTGCTTCAGCTAACCAGTTGATAATCCTATCTTACCCTAATGTACCTACTAATCTTTGTCATTATTGTGTATTAATCTAATCTTTGTGTATTGTGTTAAATTTTCTTACAATGTATCTAAAACATGTTTTGTCAATTCTGCTGGAAATTACCTATTTAAAATTATCTGTTCGATTCCTTAAGGATCTGCCCGAAACTCTATGCGTGCTAGTGGCTTTACAAGAATGTAAAATCGTCATTGCTATTTACTCTCTTAACCCCCAATGTACCTTCTTGTATATAAATAAATAAAAAATAAATACATTTTAAGTAGGTAATTTCTATCAAAATTGAACTAATGTTAACAGGTACATTGTAAGTAAAATTGACAATGATTAGTAGGTTAATAATTATTTAATAATAATTAATGGTCAAAACAATAATTTGTTTTGGATTACTATGAGGTACATAATAAATGAACTAAAGGTTTGGGTCGCCAATAGTGAGCATAAAATGGTTGCTTCAATTACCCACAACTTAATACAAATTCGCCGTAAAAAATCTGAAACTATGCAGACCATGTAATACGTGGCTAAGTGTTGACCCCCCCAACCCATACATCTGACACCCAACCCACACATCTGACACCCAACCCACACATCTGAGACCCAACCCACACATCTGACACCCAACCCATACATCTGACACCCAACCCACACATCTGACACCCAACCCATACATCTGACACCCAACCCATACATCTGAGACCCAACCCACACATCTGACACCCAACCCACACATCTGACACCCAACCCACACATCTGACAATGAAGTCCCGTTAAATATGGAACTACCAGCTCCTTCTCCTAAAATGAAACTACTTATAGTAACGATGTGGTCCCAAGGAACAAATATATCATGATGGGCCACCAGAAAGTTGACTTTTGTATTACTGAATTTGGACAAACAGGAATTTGTTTTATATTTATATTTGCTAATCAGACCTAAACCATCCAAGGCCTAATACTCGCTGAGGACGTACATGCGCTATACCAGGCCCTGAAATATTTCATTTTGGTTTTAGCTTTATTTTATCCAGCCTATACAAAAATTGTACAAAAAGTGGTTAACTGGGGCTCCAATACTACATAGTGGTACTGTCAACCTAATAGTTACAAAACACTATCATTCAGGAGAATGGGTTAGGAACTATACACTAGAAGAGTTTAATTTCAAATGAATATAAAGTATAGTGAAAATGTAAAACTTGTAAGGAAGGTATTGGAAATATTTGAATGGGGGGAGGAAGGAGAGAGGAGGGCAGGCAGGAAATATAATGCAACAGCTGTATGTGCAATCCTGCTGTCTTTGACTCACCCGGATGAGGCTAAGCACGAGTGATTCAGCCACAAGAAAACAATGCACAGTATTTGGATCTTATTCTAAATAACTTTTACCTGCACTGTATCACCAGCTCACCACATATGTAAGTTGCTTAGTTAGGAGACTGTACTTGTGTTTGATCTTGACCCTACTGATGTAAGAATATACATTAGATTCTGTAGCTAGCTGATCAAGACTACCTTGCTTAGCTAAATGAATTTTAGGGTTCAGTCTCTGAGCCCAATATGTGCCTATGAAACCTTTTCCAATACCGCCCACAGGATGGGTATGGGATACATAATAAACAAACTAAACTCTGAATCATGCTCTTCATACTAGCCACTCACCCTTACTCTTAATCCAACACCCTGCTCAGGCCAGGCTCGTTAAAACAGCAGCGATCCCACCAGGATGCATTCATCAATATTAAAGTATTTTGTATTAAAATTATGCTTCTCATATAAACTAATGTTATTATATTGTAAAAGTTCTATGTATATACTGTACTTAGGCGTAGATGTTTAGATTCTGTTGGCGATTATTTGTATTTGAAGTACGTGGGTGAAGCTTTTACCAAGTGGCGATTCGAATACAGGCTGTCAACGAAGCACGAAGATAAATCTTCGAACATGACAAGTCGTATGTAAACCATTCTTTATTCATAAAAATAGTTTGGCGACTGGATTAATGAGCATTTATCCTTTGTTGCAGAGAAAGGCCTTCTGAACCATGCTCGTCATTCTGAGTTACTCAACAATCCGTCATCATCAAAGGGCAAATGCTCGTTATTCCCCTCGCAAAACTCCCCTGTTTATTAATGAAACGTTTTACACACAATCTGTTCTCGGTAGGCTAGGCTCGTCCATCCGGTGGTAAACCCCAAACGTCAAAATATTGCCAAATTCGATAATTTTTAGCACTTTATTCAAAATTTGTATCTTCAATACAAGTTAATATTTTTAACTACTAGGATGTCTTGAACAATTAGGCCTAAATTAAGCTCTGTTGACAATTACATGTATTTGCAGTACGTGGATGAAGTATTTATAGAGGTGCAATTCGAGCAGAGGACGTGAACGAAGCACTGCTCAGAAAAAGTACATACGTCATCAGCTGTCTTATGTAAAGCGCTTTTCCATTCATAAACAGAGGGTTTGGTGGCTGGATTACTAGCATTTGGACTGTTAATGAAGACAGGTCGTTACAAACGACTCGACTATTGACCTATGTACTTTTCTCGAACAGTGCTTCGTTCACGTCCTCTGCTCGAATCACACGTCTATAAATGCTTCATCCATGCACTGCAAATACCTATAACAGAACTTATTTTAAGCACAACTATTCAACACATTCTAGTATATAATATTAACTTACGAGAAAATATATTTTTTGAATATGTAGTACGTTAAAATTTATGAATGCGTCTTTTAGCGTCGACCATGAGCGAGACCAGCGTAGCTAAAGACCAGAGTGCACTCGACACTTATAAACAATTGCACAAATTACAGTACTCCTTTCATTCAACCTGAACAAATCCTGAAGAACATCCTTTGGCCAGTGTTTCACCAGCCACCACAAGACTAGAGGCTATTTTTACCTCGATAACACAATATTCAATGAACTCGCGATACTTTAATATACTAAACAATTATGACAAAGACTGCTTTATACTCACACTATATATTCGTCCACCTTCTGTAGTGAGGGACGACCCTCGCCGTCTACCTCGTTGAGCCGGACTCCTGCCACCACAGAACGGGAGGCCGTCCAGAAAACAAACCAGCAGACGGCAAAACAAAACCGTCTAGTGGAGCTGTCCTGGCGACACCCGACTACCTCCGGCAGGGCAGGCGCCGGCTACCTACACACACACACACACACAGGGCAGCAACCCTGGCAGAGCGAGAGCCAGGCGCCCTCCACATCCAGAGGGAACACAGGAGCCGCCAAGGGCCGCCCTCTGCTGCCTCTCGGATACGCCGCCTCCGAATCCCCTCTCAACGCCTGAGGTGCAAGCCAGAAAAAAAAGTAGGAAAATCTACTAACTCTCCCTTGGCCCCCATGGCGATATATGCGCCAGGTCTCTCAACTTTCTTGGCAGATAAATGAAGGTGCCTTACTGCAAAACGTAACCGAACTGGCAACAAAAGCATAATGGTCTTCGGCGACTCCTAGGCGGAGCAGAAGTCAGGCGTCCGAACAGCGTCTAGTTTCTGGCGTTAATGTTGGGATTATGCCTACTACCAGGTCTTGTTCTCTTGTTTCTTGCAGTCATCTTCTCCTTATGTTGTACTAAATATAGGCCTCCTATCTCCCTTACCCATTTTTATTACTTTACACTTATTTGGACTGAATTCCAGCAGCCATTTATCTGGCCACTCCTGAAGTTTGTCAAGGTCTTCTTGCAGCACCCGACAGTGCTCTTCAGTTCTTGCTCTTCTCATTAACTTTACATCATCTGCAAACACTGACATGTGCAAGCTCACTCCCTCTTAGTTTAGTTTAGTTCATATATTATGCACCCCAAAATCCATCCTGTGAAAGGTAGTGGAAAGGGTTACAGAGGCAAATAATGGGCTCAGGGACTGAACCCCACAATTCATTTAGCTAAGCAAGTTACAATCTTGATGAGCTAGTTACAAAATTCAATGCATATCGTCACATCAACAATGGTCTCGCAACAATGCACTTCCAGCTTCACCCGTGGGCCAGTGTAGGGAACCATCAGTGAATATGACTGGAGAGAGAATGCTCTGTGGACAGAGCATCAATTAAGGCTTTGAGCTTTATCTCAAGACGAAGCTTGAGCTGATCTCTAATTTGCTTCTTAGGTGGAATGGGAGGGATTAAAATTTGGAAAAGATGTAATCTCCCACGGTGCAGAAAAGGTGCCGTTGTTGTTTCTTGGTACAAATTATAAATCTGATACATTCTGAGTTCAGTTCCAGTTTTAGTTATCCATTTGGAACAATGTTGACCTACCTCCAATAAAGAAATTCTGGAGGGCTTCTGTGCATGGGTTAGGATGAGCTAGCCTAAGCATTTTTATACGAATTTTACTGTTAACTCACTCTGGAAATTAAAAAGAGCCATGATCATGAGACAGGGGTCTTTTGGTACACCACTCAGCCTGACATATCCTCTTTAACTATGACCCTTTGTTTCCTGTCCGTCAAGTGCTCCCGTACCCAATGACTTTCTTGTTATCCCCGCTTGTCTCCCAAACTTGTGTATTAGTCTTTCGTGAGGAACTGTATCAAAAGGTGCACTCTAACCAGATCTTTCCTTCCCTTGTCTTAACCCTCCAAAGGGTTATTAAGGCCACCATATCAGCTTACTGACCAACCAGCAAGTTTGGTGCTGGATTTAAGACCTATCAACCTCTGGAGGGTCATTAAGACCGTCACAATATCTTATTGACCAACCAACGTATACTCAGTTGTACTACCGAAATTGCTCTTTTTTTGGCGCTTAACAATTAAGACAGAACCTCTGCAATATTGGTGACGTCATCTACACGCCTATTGATTAGGAGGGTAGAAATAAATGTCTTAAGATAGATTTTGTTATTATTATAATTGCATTTTTGGGTTAAATGTATGTGTCTGATTTAGGTAGTTTTGAGACGTAGATTCCCAAGCGCAGATGACGTAGGTAGATAGAGATAAAGTAAATAATACTGTGTTTTTAGACATAATTTATTCAGTTCCATTTCCTAGGACGTCCCACCATTTCTGTTGTTGTTTTAGATTTAGCTACTCGGAACGAAATGTCCACGTAGCACGGGCTATGGTGAGCCCGTAATATTTATGAAACGTCTATGTTGATCTCCAATTGTTCTAGGTTGTTGTGGGTGGGGTGAGGCTTGACAGAGGGTGATAGGGTGACAGAGAAGAGGTGTGGGGGTGGGGGGGTTGGGGTGGGGGTGAGGCTTGTGAGATAGGGTGACAGAGGAGAGGTGTGGGGGGGTTGGGGTGGGGTGAGGCTTGTGTGATGTGACAGGAGTGAGGAATGGAGAGGCGAGGGTTGCTGTGAAGTTGGGGGGGGGGAAGCTTGTGAAGCGATAAGAAAGGTCTGGGAGAGCTGCTGCATTGGGTTGTGGTGGGGGGGGGGAGCTTGGGTGAGGTGTGGGGGGTTGCTGTGGGTTATTGAGATGGTTGGGGAGAGGCTTGTGAGACAGGGCGACAGGGGAGAGATGTGGGATGGGAGGGGGAGGTTTACTTCAGGTTGTTGAGGCTGGATTGAGGTGAAGCTTTCAAGGCAGAGCGACAGGAGAGAGGTTTGTGGGGGAAGCGGGTTGCTGTGAGTTGTGGGGAATGGGTAGGGTGAGGTAGGGAGACAGGGGAGAGGTTAGAGGGGTGGAGGGGGTTGGTTGGGGGTGGAGGTAGTGAGGCAGGGCGACAGGGGAGAGGTTTCAAGGGTGTGTAACAAGAGAGCAGTACATAGTAGTACAACATGAACATCATAACAGCATGAAAAAGCCACGTGGAGAATGAACAACCACAGGCGCCAGTCAGGCGGCGGCAGACAATGTAAAAGTTACACCTTGGTACAAGTTAGCCAGGAGGACAGGTCAGCGGTTACCAAGTCACTAGGAGGTCAGAGTTGATGCCGTCATGATAATCCTCAGGGATTAACCCCTAAACATCAAATGCAAATCCTCATGTTAGCTGCATGAGGAGCAAGAGATCAGGGAAGAGGACAGTAGAGTGGGCGCAGCCCCAGGAGGACGGTGTGTGTGGACTCAGGGAGGGAACATCATCTCCAGGAGGACTGTGGAACAACATACGAGTAAGTACAGCTCTCTTGAACTAAAGCACCTCATTCAGTACTCTTGGCCTCTGGTAGGAATTAGTTAGGGAAGTGCAGATTTAATTATTTTAAATAAGTTATATATTATCAAGTGTTATTAAATGTGTATTAATGTTCCTTGTCTTAGGGATATTGGGCCTACGTCCCTTTGACTTTGTGACCTATAGCTGAGACCATAAACACAACACTACGGTGCGGCAAGTCTCGCTCTAACTCACACCTCTGTTCTAGTCGCCGCTCCTCCACCTACACCACAACGCAACAAGCACTTTGAAACTTTATCATCCTCAAGATAAACGCCTCTACCAACATCTGTACTGGTGCAGTCATCGGGAGGACAAACCCTTCATGCAAACTGCACCTACTATCAAGAAGAAGAAGAAGACCTAGTGTCCGTAATTATCCAGTACTCCTCCCCCCTTCCGTCCCGTGTTGAGGGTTCAGTATTGGGTGTGTCCCGCCTTATTCTTGTGTATTCTATAGTTCCCAAGTGGTCAGGATTATTCGAGTGTCAGGCCAGGATCCTGTACCGTTCAATTGTCCCCTACACCTGCCCTGGTAGGTTATCCATCTGCAAGACCTACGAATCTCACTCCGGTTCCCTGTCCGGTAATTCAGGGTGGTGAAAGCGTCACTCGGTAACTCATACGATAGGCAGGTGACTACGATAATCTCTATTTTCTGTCTCACTCTCCCTCAATAGTGTCTCATTCTCCCTCAATAGTGTCTCACTCTCCCTCGCTCTCACTCGCTCTAGTTCTCCTCCTTGGTATCGTTCGCCTCTATTCTCTCTCTTCTCTCTATCTATCTCGCTCTCTCTCTCTCTATCTCACTTCTGTGCCTCTCTATATCTCTAAAGCACTGTCTCACTCTCTCTCTATCCTCTAGTTATGGTTTAAGTCCTGTATGACGGCACAGAAGTGTTATGTTCCGAACCATAATGGAAACTGACCCAAGTATAGGATGGGTTAACCCAAGTATCGTGTTTTCAAAAGGGTCGCCCGTCTTGGAAAAGATGAACGCTGAATGAATATTGTTGAAAACATCTTGATTACTTATTAAACCAAAATTATTTATTAGTCAGAAGAAAGACAGAAACGCGATCTATATGTAAACTTCTACCAGACAAATATTTTAAGTAAAACCGAAGATATTTGTAGTTGTATAAAAGTGGCAGTTTTCATCTCTCGTCGAGCTCGAAAACCGCAGCATTCATCTCAGAACCATGCCTATTTCACGCAGATTCCCTAATAAACGTAAGAGTTTTATATGTCACAAGAAAGATAGAAATATAAGCTTTATTCTAAATACCTTACCATGGGCATATTTAAATTTAAAGCGAAGATACGTGTACTTTTATAATAGCCGAGCTCCGACCCCGGACAGATCGATCGACGGAGCAACTCTCTCTCAGAACAATGCTTATTTCACGTAAATTCGTTAATAAACATATATGTTTTATATGTCTCAAGAAAAGCAGACATATAAGCTTCACTTTAAGCACTTTACCATAGATATATTTAAAGTTCTAATGAAGATACATGTATTTTAAAAATTACGGAGCTCCGACCCCGTACAGACTGAACGACAGAGCAACTCTCTCTCAGATCAATGTTTATTTCACGTAAACTCGTTAATAAACACAAATGTTTTATATGTCATAAGCAAGATAGAAATATGAGCTTCATTTTAAATACATTACAATAGACATATTTATAGCTCAAGTGAAGATACATATGTTTTTATAGTGGCGTTCAGTAGCTTTTCGGTCATGGAGTGTAACGCCTACGCACTTGCCGATATATTGTATAATTAACAAAGATACGCTAATAAAGCCTAAAATCTTATATGCCTCCAGAAAGACCGAGATATGAACATTATTATGATTGCACCAAATGAAATATATTATGTTGGAGGACAAAGATATATCAATTTTAAATTAAGTTTCGACTCTTGCTCGGGCGAGAGAGATGAGGCGACTCTCGCCCCATCTATTGGAGATTCTGTCAATTAAAGACCCAAAGCTACTCAAACCCTCCTAACATTACTTAGGTAATGAAGTAATATGGTATATTTACTCACTATAATGTGGGTGCTGAATGCAGAACATGAGAAAACATACATTTACTCCAAACTAATATAATTTCATTATAAAATAAGCAAATAAGTGGCATCAAAGGAAGTCGACGGTCCAAGCGTCAATGTTGTGGAGCGACTTATCCAAGATATATCGTTGTTTGGAAAGTGTTTGTTGGAATATACAGTTGTCGCACTTCTCTGCACAAATTATTACAAATTTAAATTATAATGTTAACAAGTAGAATGCGTATTTTTAATAACATCTAACATAACTAGCCAGAAAACATTTAACATTTATAAAAAATATGTTTGGAAGTTAAATCGACTTCATAGGACAATAGTTTTGTTATATATACTCGTTATTCGTTGACATGCGTTCGCTACTTAAACTACCATGTACTGTATTTATGTAAAATCTCCCATGTCTCTTCGCTCATCTCACCGAACCCTACAGGCTCTGTGATATATTGTTTAATTAATTGAGATTCACAAATAAAGCTTATAATTGTATATGTTATCAAAAAGGCAGAGTTTAGTTTATTTCATTTATTATGCACCCCATACCCATCCTATGGGCGATAGTGGAGTGTTACAGAGGCACATAATGGGCTCAGCCCCACAATTCATATAGCCAAGCAAGTTATAATCTTGATGAGCTAGTTACAAAAGTCAATGCACATCGTCACATCAACAATGGGCTCAAGACCGACCATAAGTACAGTTTATAATTTAAACAACTGACATATATGGAGGGCTAGTGTCACAATTGATATGTTTATCCTACACATAACCCCCTCTTCCCCCATCCAATGGGCAGTGGTGGATAGGTTACAATCAAGTCGTTTTTTGCGTTTTATTCAGAGATTAGATCTTATTGGGTGAGGAAAGATATTCATATTTTAAAGGCTTCTTGGCTGATGCTCTCCATTGATGGAAAATATACAACCTTTTGAAAATCAATGTTAGTTTGATCTAGATATTGTAATTAACGAAAGTATTTATGTCATCAGAAAGGTAGAAATATAGGCTACATTTAAAATCCTTTGTCATAAATATAGCTGAAGTGAAAACGAAGATATATGCGTTTTGATAGTTACTTGATGGCTAGCTCTGAGAGTGTGAAGCCCTGCACACCAGCCAATAAATTGTATAATTAGTTTCCATATATTTTAATTAACCTTAAAAATCTATATGTCAGAAGAAAGGAAGATGTAGCCGTTAATGTGACAACACTTAAAAATATATATCTCTTAAGTTAAATAAATAATACCACCCTATCGCCGGTGTCCGGACACATGAAAACTACCTATAGGTATCAGTATCCAGCCAGGCGGGGATCACAGGCTGCACAATACTGATAAATTATGTAATTATTATTATTAACATCTTTATTGACAAAATTAATTACAATTTTACCTAATCTGAGGATTTCAATTAAGTCCTATTAAAGTGAGGATAATGCTGGTATTCACTGTCACGCAGGGCAGAGCGTCATACACAAGACAATAGGTCTAAACTGGCACATATATATATCATGGTTACAATCAATGTTTTAATGTATGAATATGTGAAAACAACTTTCTATTGTGCACTGCCACACAGGGGCAGGGATGGGTTCATAAGTGATGCAGCTTGAAAGTAATTTAAATAAAATTGTTCTTCATTCTTTAAAATGGACAAGCAAATTTTGGATAAATTGTTAGAATGTCGTCCAGAACACCTGAGTCAATGAAATAGTTACACAGTTGGTGGTACAATAGGCCAGGAGGTCTAAAATCTTTTACGGTTTCACATTCAACAATATAGTGTTCTAGTGAATGCATTAGAGGTTTATCAGAGAGTTTACAATCTGAATATTCTGCCACATCTGGCAGGTTAGTGAAGCTGAGCCACTACCAGAAATTTTGTAATGCACTACTTGTGGTCGATCTCGAACCCATTTATGATGTGACGACTTATAGTGAATTTTGTAACTAGCTCATCAAGATTGTAACTTGCTTAGCTAAATGAATTGTGGGGTTCGGTCCATTCATTTTCCTTCTTTATTATGCACCCCATACCCATCCCGTGGGCGGTGGTGTAAAGGATTACAGAGGCACATATAATCGGTTCAGGAACTGAACCCTCTAGTTCGTTTAGCTAAGCAAATAATCTTTTGACGCTAGTCACAAAATTATTAATGTTATATATAGATGTACACATACATATGCATACATGTACATATACATACGTATACATATATACACATACATATTTAATCACCCACACACATACACACATCAGTAATCTTTTGTGTCACAAGTGATCAACAAGAGGCTCACAACAGTCACTATACAAGGCACATTACATCTATGAGGAGTCGCACAGTTACTAGTCTTGCTCCACACCCACCCAACTGGGCGGCAGCTTTACAGTCATGTGCTCCACACCCACCCAACTGGGCGGCAGCTTTACAGTCATGTGCTCCACACTCACCCAACTGGGCGGCAGCTTTACAGTCATGCGCATGCATTACTTACAGTAAGCAAATTTTGGATACTTCGCTAAGATTTCGGGCACCACATCATTATGAATGAAGTACTTACACATTTCTTGGACACTATTGATGGTGTTATCTCTAAATTCCGCGATTTTTTTCACATTCCATTATATAATGACGCAAAGTATGCGAATAGTTCTACTGACAGAGTTTACATTTAGTCAAATCTACATCAGCAGATGTTACAAACTCCCAGAGGTACGTGTAGCCGAGCCTAAGCCTAGCAGTGGTAACATCTAGAAGTCTGCTAACATTATTGGATGACACATAGACGTGCGGTACTTCCTGCATAATAGAATGATGATAGAGGGAGTAACTGGTGTGAATTTTACTTTGCCTCAATTTCCGAAATTTAGTTGATGTCCTGGGATATTGCTGTCTCAGGCTGCTCAAAGGCAGTCCAAGTTGGTAATCAATTTCCTCTTTACGAGCAAAAGTCTTGGCCAACTCATCAGTTCTATCATGCATTCGGAGACCAATATGGGAAGGAATCCACAGGAGACAGACTCTGACTCCATCATTGATTATTTCATTATATCTGTGTCTAGCTTCAGAGATAAGCACGTCAGTCCCTCAGCCCATTATGTGCCTCTGTAAACCTTTCCACTACCGCCCATAAGATGGGTATGGGGTGCATAATAAATGAGCTAAAAACTGACTAACAGAGATGAGTTGATAAACATTAATGTTTATATTTTATTAAAAAATACAGATATCAACTTTGTTTCAAACGTTGAATGTAACAATATTTCAAATATAAGAACCAAG
>WNGS01001312.1:57319238-57335902 GCA_020271785.1 Procambarus virginalis
ACTCATTACAGGAGAACTGTACAACTTGCTAACTTTCCGGGTCACGAGCTCCACTCCTCACTACTTCTGCACCAGCAAGCAACCGCGTCCATACTCGTCCCCCCCCCCTCCGGAATACCCTTGTTTCAAGCATAAAGCATTGGCACCCTCACACAATAAGTCTATTACAACCCTATCTACCCCCCTCCCCAGCCTCACAACACTTAGAGTCCGTATGGACCAATGGTCTTCTAGCGATTCATTATAGTCCTCATCAGGTGTGTGTGTAACACTGTCTTCCTCTTGACATTGTTTTAGTATTTACACGGGAGATGACCTCTAGTGGCAAACCCTTTACTAACATCACTAGTAAGCAAAGTATTTTCAAAGTTTTTCCACGAGCAAAATCAATGGCCCATTACATGAAGCAATCACAGAACTGCCGTAGTCACAAGTGAGGCAGTGTCGTATAGCCCAGCCTCTTCTCGCAAGCGTTCCCATCGTCAGGAAACTGTCTTGCTAAAGTGCCTTATCTTAACCTACCAGAGGACCCACCAACAGAAAACTGGACATATGTCAATTTCGTGACGCGCTTCCATTTTCTAGTACGACAGTTTTTTGGCCTAAGATGGAGCCCTTAGTGGAGGTGGGAGACAGCTGGGGGGGGGGGTGTATGTGGGAAGCAGGAGCCAGCTGGGAATGAGTATAGGAGGCAGGAGCCAGCTGGGGAAAAGTATAGGAGGCAGGAGCCAGCTGGAATGAGCATGGGGGGGGTAGTAGAGCCAGCTGGGAATGAGTATGAGGGGCAGGAGCCAGCTGAAAATGAGTATGGAGGCATAGACCAGGTGGGAATGAGTATAGGAGCCAGGAGCCGGTGGGGGGGGTGGGTGGGTGGTAGACCCCCCAAGGACAGTGGTATTTATTCTCTTTGTTCGCATCTATCTATATACTCTTGGGGTTCGACTCGACCGCCGCAAGTGTTTTTTTTTTTCTCCTAAATTACAGATAACCTTTTCTTTAAAGTGCTTTCTCTCTCTTCCTGTGTTCGAATCTCACGTCTTAACAGCATCAAAGCTGTCTATATCGTCTATAACAGCATCAAAGTAAAAAACTGTTTGGCTCGCAGCATATAATCAAAAACAGATTTATTAATATCCACTTGGAAGTTAGCATTTTACATCACACTTGACACTTTCGCATCTGTGACTCTGGTTTCCTTCACAAACCGCCCTATATCAATCTAGCCACAATAACTCTAGAAACCATACCTTGGCCTGCCTGTAGACCACACCATATATACTATCAATTTGTACTTATGGAAAAAGTTGATTATTTTACTGTATGAAAGATTCGACGTGAATGGTTATCTGCTTTGAAAGTCAAATACAGACTTATCAAGCTATGTGTCAGTATTTGACTATAGCTTGGATGATGGATTGCTCTAAATGTTCCACGCACTTACTGCAACTACAGATAATTTCTAACAGATCAAAACACCTAACCAACCTATTCTAGGCCTAGCTATATGCATAATTATGATATACATTAAAATAATTTAAATTTGACATAATGTATGTGGGTTGGAGTGCGTTAACAGTGACGACTGCTGCCTTGGGATCGGCCGCAGTTTGGACGAGCATAGCCTTAAGTACAGTACCTTCTCTATTGCCCCGACGTAAAAAAGCCGGTGGTCTAGCATTGCCAAAAGCGTCAAACTCGAGCCAGTCCACCACGAGCCGATACCCAGGAAGCGCCAATATTACCGTGTTTTGAATTTCAATAAACCACCGCAAATTTGACGGTTGTCACGCATGCGTAAAGAGTGTAATGCGTTGAGTAAGAGGGCGGGGTTGGTGCGTGAGCTTCGTCTCAGGCCACCAGTTGTACCCGCCCCGGGGCGCTAGTCCTCTCCCCTCACCTAATACGTCGGGGTTTTGACGCAACTCCACCAATTCGTTAAAACGGCAAAGTATTATTGACCATTAAAGCACCGTAATATCGACGTTTTCTATGCATGGCCCTCGATACGTTAGGTGGGTTGGTTGGGTTGAGGGAGTAGGAAAGGGAGAGCGTGCAGGTAGACCATGGGAGGGGGAGGGGGGGTGGTCTAGCAAGACCCTCCACCTCCTCTGCTTCCTTGTGTCTGTTGGGGACAGCAGACACAAGTAAGCAGGGACTTTACTGCGGCTCCCGGACCCGCGTCACCCTCTCTCCTCTATTCTTGCCCCCTTCCTCACATCTATCCTTAATGCTGTCTTCTCATCCCTCGTCTTGTCACCCAACCCATCCTCTTAAAGCATAGTACTAGTAGAACTATATTTAGTCAAACGTACAAAAATGGACTGTTGCAGCCAAGAATTTTCGTGTTTTGCGCTACTAACTTCGTAGAAGCAAAAAAAATGGTATAGCACATAAATATGTACTATATTAGGCCTAGGATAGCACGCATTAGGCCTAAGATTGCTTATATGGGTCTAAAACATGTTAAGTTCTTTAGTTTTCCATTTTGTAAGCTTGCCATCTGGGCTAGTTCAGTAATACAAAGTGCCCGGTTTAGAAGAATAGTAAAAGTCCCAGAAGCCGGAACAAAAGGTGAGCTTCTGGCGGTCTATCAGTCTACTTGGCAAGTTTGACACAATGTATGGGGTAGGTACTGTCATTAATGGAAGAGTGACTGGCTCATGTTGTCTCGGTCTCTCCAAGCCTTCACAGTCTAACCTTGCTTTACTTTTTTCAGGCTTGACTGAAGACTGTTGACCGGTAGCCATGTATGGGACTTGATAAAACGTCACAGCTTTACCTACAGCATCGCCACACCTGCAGCATCGCCACACCACCAACTCACCTGCAGCATCGTTACACCAGCAGAACCGCCACACCTGCTGCACCACCACACCTGCAGCATCGCCACACCTGCAGCTCCACCACACCTGCAGCATCGCCACACCTGCAGCACCACCACATCTACACCACCACCACACCTGCAGCATCGCTACACCAGCAGAACCACCACACCTGCAGCACCACCACACCTGCAGCACCACCACACCTGCAGCACCACCACACCTGCAGCACCACCACACCTGCAGCATCGCTACACCAGCAGAACCACCACACCTGCAGCACCACCACACCTGCAGCACCACCACACCTGCATTGTCACATCTGATGTCTCGTTTGCCAAGTAAGTTCCTTTCTTCATCTTCTGCAGTTTGTTGTTAGTAGTGTATGTGACAACACGTCAATACTAAACTGTGGTAGGATACCATCAGGGACGTGGTAAACTGGTAGGATACCATCAGGGACGAGTGGTAAACTGTGGTAGGATGCCATCAGGGACGAGTGGTAAACTGCTAGGATACCATCAGGGACGAGTGGTAAACTGCTAGGATACCATCAGGGACGAGTGGTAAACTGTGGTAGGACGTCAGCAGTGACAGTGGTAATTAATTGTATTGCATCCGCATTGTGCCAGCGTATAGATTCACTGGTTTGTGCTTCTATCCTTCTTTCCTCAGTTACCTGGTCACAGTGATGTTGCCTGATAATTTGGTCTCCTTCAGGTCCCCCCCCCCTCCTCCGTAGTCACAGACGAGAATGTTTGGAGCGGGATTTGTGAGGCTTACTTAGCAGAAATCTCATTAACGTGCACGAAACGCTTTGGTGCTAGTGGTTGTACAAGAATGTAAGAAATTTATATAAATAAATAAATATATATATATATATATATATATATATATATATATATATATATATATATATATATATATATATATATATATATATACACACACATACTGTATGTATATATATATAAAAATCACAAAACCTGTAGCCGGAGGAACACTAACAAAAAATAAGATTTGCAACATACGACAACTGTCAAATATGAAGATAACTTTCAGGAACCTAGGTGCCTTTTATATTTGCAACCTACATAATACCAATTCGTAATGGTGTGCAGCACTGGCATGGAGTCATCACCTGAAAAAAAAATGAAAAAGTACATAAGATATGTGATTAGACTTCGTCTAAAACCAAGGCAAATCCTACAGTTAACTTACGTCGGTTATGGAATTGTTATACTCCCAAAGTCCAGCCTGGTGCCAGACTTGCTGATTCGACACTTCGTGCATGAACATATTCATTTGCCTCTTAAAATGTTCAGTGTTTTTTCGACAGTATTTCTTATATTTGGTGGGGCTTTGATGCTCATTGTTTTTCAGATTATGCCTGTGTCACCTCTACTTATTACTGCGTTTATTGTTCATTTCCTACTATATCTTTCACTCGAGTTATTTTATTGCATTTTAGATCAGGCCTTCTAGTAACTTCCAAATATACAGTATTATGTGATCAATCTAACGTCTCATTGACAGAGAGCACATTTTAAGTGCTCCGAAACAGTGTTTTACTGGGTCTGATTGCTACGTATATATTCTCTGGGTGTCTTTCATTTCATATCTGCTATGAAAGGGGAAGCATGTGACTTTAAAATTAGGGATTCGTGCATTTGATGTTCTCACAGTACACCCTCTTATTTTCCTGGCTGATGCTACGTTTGCTTGTTTACGTTCAGGAGACATTAGATCGTCCATGTATCATTATTCCCAGATATTTTGCATATCTCTTCCCGTCTACGATGATACCTGATTGCTTCTTGTATACTGAATTCCATTAAGTTATTTTTTTACATATCTAAGTACTGTAAAATAACTTTAGTGTCAACGGTGATATGTGGGTTGCCCGGTGGGAGACTTATTGTTTTTTAGTTGTAGTTTTATGGCATCTTCTCCACCAGAGATAGTTTTCGTACTGAATTGGGTTCCATCTGCAAAGGATGGAACCAAAGCTATGATTTATATTTTTGTCTATATGAGGATGAAGTGACAGATAGTGCTATGCGGTACAGAGTTTCTATGTGCTAGGAATTTTGTTTTAATGCAACTCTTGATGACCTACTTCTCAGAAAGTTTAATATCCAACCCCACTTTTCCTGTTAATCTTTTATGGGCTGTTACTTCATAGCCACATTTATCAAATGTGTTTGTAAAGTGCTAATACTTCCGTGATTTTTTCTTAGTGGTTAAGTAATTGAAGAAAACAGGTTAATCTGACTCAAAATCTATGTTCACCGAGTTGTGCAGCTCGACACAACTCGACACAAGCCTTAAAAGTGGAGATTTGACGCTTTCAAACGACTTTTATATGTTTAAAATAAGTACTTTGTTAGGTTGAGCTAAATCTACAGATTTAAGTGTTTTTGATCTCCCAATATCGAGGCCTTGTCATTAGTCACCTAGCATTAATATACTAGTGCTTTACCTTTCTTTATAAATATGGAGATGCAATATATCACGGTCAGCATCAAGGTAAACGCCTGTATGACGGGCCTATACCATTGGGAACGCCTAGAATCCTTCACATTTTTCTGCTGTTAGTTTAATCAAGAAAACCATGGCTGTAAGTAATCCGACATGGAAAATACTGTAGGGACTGGCTTTAATTCAACCCACTTAAATAATCCCTCAGAAGTGGGAGTAATAAATTGTCATTGGGGTCGTTTTGAAAATTATGGGTAACTGCAAATAAACTAAGATATTAGAAGACCATGTGCCAAATGCACAATCATAATAGGTCTTGATTTTCGATATGTTTCCTGCAAATGTATAATTAGAAACTGTTCATAAAAGTTTTTCTTCAGTCAGGTAATCTGTGGTACCTTCATCAGACTGCAGGCCTCAGTCATTAACAGTCTATTTGATAAGTTGTTAGGATAGAGGTCTTCTCTCATCAGCCTATGGACGTATCCGAGTAACAGAGTTTTGATGGCGACCATAAACCGAAATGGCCTGACTGATCAGGCAGCCACTAGGAAATCCTGGCTTCAGACGTAACAGTAACGGCGAAAAACATTTTCGAAACAAGCCACGGGTAAACTACTCATTTCCCAGCAGTACCAGTAAACCATCAGTCCTTCAGTACCAAAAAATATATACCCTTAAATGCACCCAAACTACACCCCCTCTGTACTGCCAGAACAACCATCCATTAGTACTACCGAAACAAACTCAATACCACCAGTCTCTCATTACAGTACTAACCCTTCGCTTCCACAAAAAAAATGGTCTTACAGAAAACCAATGCAGCAAGTCCACCAGTACACAAAAGTAAAAGGAGCAGTCCATGGAAAAAAATAACTCCAATATAAACGAAACCACTCGATAAATAACACTAGAATAATAGGTTGAAATATCAACAAAGTTATAACCTCAGGACGAACAAACCAATCTCAGTTGTAACCCCCTAAGCACAACTGAGATTGGCTTGGGTTCGAGTCCTGGCCAGGAAGAGTGACTAGGCACAAGTCCTTAACTCTTCGCCTCTGTTCACCCAGCAGTAATTTGGGATCAGAAGTCGTCTGCTCCTGTACCCACTTGTGTGTAAAACAAACTCTCAGCTCTGAAATATAACTTAACTACCTCACCAAACAAGCTTTCGTGTACAAAACAAATCACCCTTGATTACCACCAATTCAAATAACCCTTCTGTAGGCTATCACCTTTGGTCAGGACAACCACTATCATCAGTCATCAGGACAACCACTACCAACAGTCACTAGGACAACCACTACAACAGTCATAGGACAACCACTACCAACAGTCACTAGGACAACCACTACCAACAGTCATCAGGACAACCACTACCAACAGTCACTAGGACAACCACTATCAGCAGTCATCAGGGCAACCACTACCAACAGTCACTAGGACAACCACTATCAGCAGTCATCAGGACAACCACTACCAACAGTTACTAGGACAACCACTACCAACAGTCACTAGGACAACCACTATCAGCAGTCATCAGGACAACCACTACCAACAGTCACTAGGGCAACCACTATCAGCAGTCATCAGGACAACCACTACCAACAGTCACTAGGGCAACCACTATCAACAGTCATCAGGACAACCACTACCAACAGTCACTAGGCAACCACTATCAACAGTCATCAGGACAACCACTACCAACAGTCACTAGGACAACCACTACCAACAGTCACTAGGACAACCACTATCAGCAGTCACTAGGACAACCACTACCAACAGTCACTAGGACAACCACTATCAGCAGTCCTAGGACAACACTACCACCAGTCCTAGGGCAACCACTATCAACGTCACTAGGACACCCTACCAACAGTCACTAGGACAACCACTACCAACAGTCATCATGACAAACCACTACCAACATCACTAGGACAACCACTATCAGCATCACTAGGACAACACTATCAGCAGTCATCAGGACACCCACTACCAACAGTCCTAGGGCACCACTATCAGCAGTCACTAATGTATGTGATGTAACTATATATTGAGCTTGTAAAAGCACTAATCACCTTCAGTGGTTAATTGTTAATTGCACACTAGTTTATCAGCTATCTCACCCTGTCAGAGTAAAAGACAAAATTGTGTGTATGTGTGTGTATGTATGTATTTATGTGTATAAAGTATATGTGGAAGCTGATCAGAATTACATTTCACCTTTGTAAATGCACATTATTGACACTGTAAAGAGAATCGAACAATTATGTAGGGCAGCGTAAATCTGTATGTATTTACTTATGTAGGTTAGCTTAGCATTATAAAAGCACTACAATCACCTTCTGTGGTTGATTGTTCAATAAACCCTGAACTATATGATTAACAAATCTCTCNACACACACACACACACACACACACACACACACACACACACACAGATAGAAAACTATCAATAAAAAATAGATAGAAAACTATCACCTGAAGACCACATAAAGAATATTGTGCGAGGAGCCTATGCCACGCTTTCTAACTTCAGAATTGCTTTTAAATACATGGATGGCGACATACTAAATAAATTGTTCACGACTTTTGTTAGGCCAAAGCTAGAATATGCAGTGGTTGTGTGGTGCCCATATCTTAAGAAGCACATCAACAAACTGGAAAAGGTGCAAAGACATGCTACTAAGTGGCTCCCAGAACTGAAGGGCAAGAGCTACGTGGAGAGGTTAGAGGCATTAAATATGCCAAAACTAGAAGACAGAAGAAAAGAGGTGATATGATCACTACATACAAAATAGTAACAGGAATTGATAAAATCGATAGGGAAGATTTCCTGAGACCTGGAACTTTAAGAACAAGAGGTCAATGATTTAAACTAGCTAAACACAGACACCGAAGAAATATAAGAAAATTCACTTTCGCAAACAGAGTGGTAGACGGTTGGAGCAAGTTAGGGGAGAAGGTGGTGGAGGCCAAGACCGTCAGTAGTTTCAAAGCGTTATATGACAAAGAGTGCTGGGAAGACGGGACACCACGAGCATAGCTCTCATCCTGTACTACACTTAGGTAATTACACTTCGGTAATACACACACACACACACACACACACACACACACACACACACACACACACACACACACACACACACACACACACAAGCCAAGTTAAGGGTCCTAATAGCTGAGTGGACAGCGGTCTGGACTCGTAATCCTAGAGTCTGAGTTCGATCCCCAGGGATGGCAGAAACAAAATGGGCAGCGTTTCTTTCACCCTGATGCCCCTGTTACCTAGCAGTAAATAGGTACCTGGGAGTTGACAGCTATTATGGGCTGCTTCCTGGGTGTGTGGGGGGGGGGGAATAGTTAGTAGTTAGTAACAGTTCATTGATTGATAGTTGAGAGGCGGGTCGAAAGAGAAGGGCTCAACCCCCGCAAGCACAACTAGGTGAATACATCCCAGAAACCAGCCGTCTAACTCCCTGGTACCTATTTACTGCTAGGTGAGCAGGAGCATCAGGGTGAAAGAAACTCTGCCCATTTGTTTTTGCGTCGGTCGGGAATCGAACCCGGGCCTTTAGGAATACGACCCTCTAGCGCTGTCCGCTCAGCCACGAGGCCCTGTGTTTATGTGATGTGAATGTATACAATATAATGAATATATTACACGTTCCCGTTCATACAGTAAAGTGTACTTTTAATAATAAAGTTATGCTGGGAAACCTTAACAAATTATGTGATGATAATATTGATTATCATTATTATTATTATCTATACATTTCTAAGGGGTAAAAATTTAATTTACAATAAACAAAATGTATGCAATTGACTGTTAGAGTCATGGTCACGACTTTTGTTAAAGCTTTTAATGTACTGGCTATTGCAAGAACTTTCTGAGAGTACTAGAACTGTCTCGTGTTCCTTAAATTTTCGTAGGGAAAAACAATAAACATAACCACCTCAACACAACATTAATCTTAATAGACAATGTCGTAGCGCAGTCGATTAAGGCAGCGTCTGGGATGCTCTCGGACGCAGGTTCGAATCCTCGTCACGGCCCTTGTGGATTTGTTCAGACAATTGTGAGATATGAAATAGCAATTTTTTTATTCCCAACAACGCTTCAACAATCAACATAAATTGTCTACAGTAAAAATAATGTTGCCGAATATTGCGTTCAGATATTGTGCTTGCTGCAATTGCACCAATATTTAACTTACCCACAAATGTAGTAAAATGTTTTGTTTACCTTTACCCACAATAGTAGTAACATGTGCTTATTTACCTTTACAGGTGTGGACGGGAAGTGTGGACATGTACATCTTAAGTGAACAGCTCCTCACACTAACAAGAAGGTAAGACCCAGCTCACTTGGTTTTCTTAATGAGCAGAATTAGGGAAAGTAGAGAGATTAAATAAAAGAAACAAGCCAACACTTCTTTTAACGGAAGAGCTGTGAAACAGAGGGACGAAGGGGAGGGGGGAGAGAGAGAGAGAGAGAGAGAGGGGGAGAGACCATAGTTGTTGCACGGGTGGAGGTGGGCGGTGGCGTGTTTTTTTTTTTTTTTTTTTTTGTAGTTGGGCAGCTGTTTGTGTGATTGTGTAGTGTATTGGGAAAGAGAATGTATGTGTGGTGTGCGAGAGGAGTGTTGGTGTGACCAGAGAACAGACGTGAGAGAGAGAGAGAGAGAGAGAGAGTGTGGCGGAGACGGCGAGGGAGAGAGAGTGTGGGCGGAGAAGGCGAGGGAGAGAGAGTGTGGCGGAGAAGGCGAGGGAGAGAGAGTGTGGGCGAGAAGGCGAGGGAGAGAGAGTGTGGGCGGAGAAGGCGAGGAGAGAGAGTTGGGCGGAGAAGGCGAGGGAGAGAAGTGTGTGGCGGAGAAGGCGAGGGAGAGAGAGTGTGGGCGGAGAAGGCGAGGGAGAGAGAGTGTGGGCGGAGAAGGCGAGGGAGAGAGAGTGTGGGCGGAGAAGGCGAGGGAGAGAGGTGTGGGCGGAGAAGGCGAGGGAGAGAGAGTGTGGGCGGAGAAGGCGAGTGAGAGAGAGTGTGGGCGGAGAAGGCGAGTGAGAGAGAGTGTGGGCGGAGAAGGCGAGTGAGAGAGAGTGTGGCGGAGAAGGCGAGGGAGAGAGAGTGTGGCGGAGAAGGCGAGGGAGAGAGAGTGTGGGCGGAGAAGGCGACGGAGAGAGAGAGTGTGGCGGAGAAGGCGAGGGAGAGAGAGTGTGGGCGGCAGACAGTGGAGCGGGCTGGGTCATTTGTCAGCGACAGTGTGCTGTGCCAACCTCCTCCTCTACAAGCTCCCACGTCTCCACCAAATTCACCTCCCTCCGCCGCCCTACTTCCAGACTCCTCCAACTATGTCTAGACGCTTCCACCACTTCCCTACAACGTCTAGGCACTCTACAACCACCTCCACACTCTTCCAACCATGTCTAGCCCCTCTAAACTTTATAACCCATCCTCTGAGTGGTAGTGGACCCCATACCCATCCTCTGAGTGGTAGTGGACCCCATACCCATCCTCTGAGTGGTGTGGACCCCATACCCATCCTCTGAGTGGTAGTGGACCCCATACCCATCCTCTGAGTGGTAGTGGACCCCATACCCATCCTCTGAGTGGTAGTGGACCCCATACCCATCCTCTGAGTGGTAGTGGACCCCATACCCATCCTCTGAGTGGTAGTGGACCCCATACCCATCCTCTGAGTGGTAGTGGACCCCATACCCATCCTGTGGGTGGTAGTGGACCCCATACCCATCCTGTGGGTGGTAGTGGACCCCATACCCACCCTGTGAGTGGTAGTGGACCCCATACCCATCCTGTGGGTGGTAGTGGACCCCATACCCATCCTGTGGGTGGTAGTGGACCCCATACCCACCCTGTGGTGGTAGTGGACCCCATACCCACCCTGTGAGTGGTAGTGGACCCCATACCCATCCTGTGGGTGGTAGTGGACCCCATACCCACCCTGTGAGTGGTAGTGGACCCCATACCCATCCTGTGGGTGGTAGTGGACCCCATACCCATCCTGTGGGTGGTAGTGGACCCCATACCCATCCTGTGGGTGGTAGTGAACCCATACCCATCCTGTGGGTGGTAGTGGACCCCATACCCATCCTGTGGGTGGTAGTGGACCCCATACCCACCCTGTGAGTGGTAGTGGACCCCATACCCACCCTGTGAGTGGTAGTGGACCCCATACCCACCCTGTGAGTGGTAGTGGACCCCATACCCACCCTGTGAGTGGTAGTGGACCCCATACCCCATCTGTGGGCAGTGGGAGAACGCACGCCTCAACTCATCGGGCAATACGCCCCGATTTTTGTTTCGGGTCCAATGCAGTGTCGTCTGGGAACAGATATTCAACTGTTCTCCCATGTGCCCAAGCAACCTACCCAACCTATCGAGGCCGATGCATAGAAAGGGTCATATTATGGTGTTTGAATTTGTACTAATACGCCTTACTAATGTACTATTGCATTATAGAGAAGTTAAACACCTCGTGTACAGCGTTTGTGTGGCCTATAGCAGGTTTGCTCCCTTCCTGGTCCTATACACTACCTATGTCAGACCCATTCTTGAGTATGCAGCCCCGGCATGGAACTCCAACCCTCTACCTAAAAAAAGGACTTAACAGAACTATGAAAGGTTTAGATATGTATACATATACACAAGAGTAGTTCGTGAGCTATGAGTAAAACTGAGGGGATTGTACATCACCACACTGGAGGAGAAGACACAGGGAGGGATGTGATAACCATATACAACATTCAAAGGGAAACTGAGCAGCAATGTTCATAACTAAGAACAGCAGGACAAGGGGCGTAAACGGAAACTTTACACACACACGAATTGCAAAGATGTCAGAAGGAACTTTTCAGTGTTAGAAAAATACAAATTAGACGAAGTAACAGTTCAAACAATCTCATACAATTTCTTATATAAAAAAAAGCAAAACGAGAGAACTGAACCATTAAACTACAAAACAATGAAATGGTGGGGGCCAGGAGCTGACGCTCGAACCTGCGAGCACATTTAAGTAGTTAGAGAAGAAAGTCCACAAGAGACATTGGTGAGACGGAGGCCAGAACCACCTTCCTGTGGGCCATGTCACCATGTTGTAATGCACTATTGTAATGGTTGGATATGTTTTCTGTTGAATCACCGACTACGTTATTTCCTGCGGGACCCCGTGACCTTATTGCGACATCCTGTGGCGGCGGCGGCGGCGAGGGTAGTGCCAGCTTCTGCGTGTGTTGTGGTGGTGGCAGCGATGGTGCTGTGTTGTGGTGGTGGCAGCGGTGGTACTGTGTTGTGGTGGTGGCAGCGATGGTTCTGTGTTGTGGTGGCAGCGGTGGTACTGTGTAGTGGTGGCAGCGATGGTGCTGTGTTGTGGTGGCAGCGATGGTGCTGTGTAGTGGTGGCAGCTGTGGTGCTGTGTAGTGGTGGCAGCGGTGGTGCTGTGTAGTGGTGGCAGCTGTGGTGCTGTTTGTGGTGGCAGCTGTGGTCTGAGCTTCGTCTCACTAGTCTCGTCTCCTGTTGAAATTGGATCTCTGTTACATGAGCTCTGTGCAAAGTGATAATGTATAATGTGTTTGAATATCTTAAAATATTATATGTACCTTGTTTCTAAAAATATAAAAAGACAAAATTAAACTATATATTTATCGTTGTGTCTCGGTGATTATTTCATTATTTGTGTTACAAATATATATGCCTTTTCATTTATGAATAAAACTAACCACTCTGGGATATCAGTTTCTTAATGTTTTCTATATAGTCCGCCTCCCCTCCTTGATATCTTGGTGCTGTCTATGTGTTGACTAGGCTGCTCTGGAGCCTTTATATAGGCAGCTTTATGAACCCTCTATGTCTCATTTAGGTGTTTAGTGTCCGCTTGTATGCCCATGTTGTTATACCACATGTAGCAGGCTATCCATGTTTGGGTTGTCTATGTTCTCGGGAACTTTGTCATCATATCTTTCTAGCTTCTCTCATCCTATTACGTGTGTATATATTCTCCGTAAGTCACATCTTCCAACTCTACAAGTACGCAAAAAGTAGAAGTATGATTTAGACTGCTGTACACCTATTTAGTGCAGCCATTATTCTAATGATTTGTATAAGTTGTTACGTATAAAGTTTCTTATTTGAATACATACTTCAGGGCAGTCTCCAACTTTAATGTGTTTATGCTACCGCGATAAGTGCTCCATACTGGAGCCGCATATTTCAGAATTGGTCTGTCCGACCTTTTCCATTTTTCTGATTTTTGAATGTACTGAGCCAATATTGGCTAACACGATGCTGCTGGTTTGATGTGGAGTTTTGGTGACAGGTTCAGCTAGCAAGTGTTTTTTTTTTCATCTGTTAGATTCCAGGTACCTTGTGTCTGGCCTCCTGTTTCCTCGCAGCATCCAGCTTCATTACTTTACACCCACTCCTCTCATTTTCTTCAACTTTTAATACTATTGTTTGTTGTTTTAGATTCAGCTACTCTGAACAAAAGTTGCAAGTAGCACGAGCCACGGTGAGCCCGTAGTGGACTTGCTGTATACTAGTCTCATGAGGGATACTGTGCCACACTATACAAATATACAGTCCGCCAAGCCTTCTCTGTCTTGTCCCATCTCGCTTACCTGCTCATAGAACTCTTATAAAATTTCAGAGGCAATATTTGCTCTCCCTGAACCCATGCTTGTGTTATGATATAAAGGCCCGTCTCTCCAGATGTGATACTAGCTTCTTTCTCACCACCTTCTCTCTCACCTTACATGGTATGACAGGGAAACTGACCTGTAGGTTAGCTTCCTTGTCTCTCTCCCTTTTGTATGTTGGTGCTACTTTGGCTCTCTTCCTACTTTCTGGTAGTTCTATTTCAAATGACTTATATACATATCATAAGTGGCCACGTCAACTTCCTCTTGTTGAGATCCTAAAGTGCTCCAGTGCTGCTTGGTTTGACTTCATCACTAGACACTTCCATATGCTCTTGTAAAAGACCTCCTAGAATCTCATGTTTAAGGTTTCTCACACACGTCCTTATTTTCTGCGAAGGAGTTATTTTTCTCACTTTCATCACCTTTGCTATCGCTTGCCACGTAATGTGGTTAATGTCCTGGGTTGAGTCCTTAGCTTAATCTGTTAAGTTATTTTTAAATTACATTTTAGTTGGCTATTCTGAGGTGCTGACTCTTGGCCCTCTAGTACCTCTTTCTTTTGTACTTACTTAAGTGTCTCTGGGGGGAGTGATGTCTTGCACTTTATGCCTCGCCAGTTGACCAGTTGCATTCAAATTTAACTATTCTGACATTCAAATTCTTTGTCGAATCTGGCCTTGAAGTTGAGGATGGAGTTAGCTTCCATAAGTTCTTTCAGTGCATTCCACCTACTGTTTACCTGTACAATGTATGATTACATCTCTGTTCCCTTGGCTCATTTGTATTTCCAGCTGTCACCTGTGTCCACTTGTCCTACTTTCTCTCAATTTAAAAAGGCCTCCCTTGCCCACCTTATTTATTCCCCTCAGTACCTTTTTTGTACCTGGGGGAGGGTTCTGAGAGTTGTTCTACTCACAAGCCCGGCCTGTAACTACTGAGAACTTGGTCCAATAGACTTGCTTGGAAGAGCCCGCAGGTCCACATACCAGAGGTCTTAGATGATTGGGTGGTATCACGTCTCCTTAACATTCTCCAAGTGTCGCGTTCGATTCAGACGAAGGCATGCCCTTTATTATCAAGACAAATAGGAGGGGGACCTTTGATAAGCCGCCGGCTTCCTGTCCTCGTCGAGACCACGAGAGAGAGAGAGAGAGAGGGGGGGGGGCCCTCAGGTAAATATCCACAACAATCCGGTTGCTCCGGCACTTGTTGCAGGAAACTCTAGTTTTTATGTTGTGATCATATCTACTCACTTCCTTTTATCCTCCAGTATTGTGAGATTTAATTTCATCGTAGTTTTATCTTCTTGGCTGTCAACTCAATCTTGTTGTAAACCTTTGTGCTTTTCAATGTTCGTTTTATGCTTCACTAGGTGCAGATTCTATGCCAGTGATGCATATTCCAGTATTGATCTAACAAATCTTTTGCAGATTGCCTTGAAGGAGTCCTGATTTGGATTTATAAATGACGTTCTTATATTTGCCATCGTTCCATATATTGTTGATGTTACCCTGTGTATGTGTGTGCGCGCCTCTGGTGTTAGTGGCGGAAATATATCCACTTCAAATCTTTTTCCGGTCCCTGAAGTTGCCTTTCCCCTATGGTGTAGCTGCCTTTTGGTCTCCACTCTATCCTTTCCCCATCTTTATTACCTTACACTTGTTGGGATTGAATTCCTGGAACCATTTTGCTTGATCATTCCATATACCAGTGGTATTGCTGAGGAAGGCGATAGGCAGTTTAGGTAGGCCTACGTAGGCCTACGCTCCAGCTAATCTACAAGTCACTCGCCCTTCGAAATCGTACATTAAGAACTGTATGTAAATAAGTTATTACTAGATTTAGGCATTAAGGCCTGTTTTTCAGCGAAATTATATAGGTCTATGTGAGCAACGTTCAACAGGAAGAGCATATCAAGAGCAACAGGAAGAGACTCAACAGTAATAGCAACAGCAGGTCCACCTAAACCCGTAGATCCGAACTTGTGGTGATATCAACACAAGCTCGATTCTATGGGGATAGGTTGGCCTGTCTCGCGTCTCCGTCTACCAGCTTAGAGGTGTAGAGTCGCACCCGCGACCCGCTGCAAGCAACACCCTCTTAGATGAAGCTGTCTTACAACAAACCTGGCCCTAGACTTGGGGAGTACAAGAACTCTCGGAACAGACTTCAGGTAAATTCCAGGTAAACCAGTCGTTGAGAGAGAGTGAGTTATTCTCCATGCAACATTCAGTGGTGGACACGAAAGGATGTGTGAGATGCCGAGTCTCAACACTGAGTGGAAAACGTGTTGTATACGAGACACCTATGTACTAAACTAGGCCAGGGTTGATTCGGTCTGTCCTCGACCTAAGTATTTACACAACCACTTACGGAATCTGTACATCTCTCCATGATCACGGCAGCTTTCTTTACATGTATTAAACAGTTTACAAGCTTGGAAACTTCACAACCCGAGATTATTGTTATAAACAATCTCGTAATGCTTCGGAGCTCGTAAACTGTTTAATAAATGTAAACAAGGCTGGCATGATTGAGGAAAGATGTAGAGGTTTCGTAACTGGTTGTGCAAATGTGTGATAAATGGTGGGTAGCAGACCATGAGCCAGCCAGAGGAGACCTGGAGGCAAAAGAGCCAGCCAGAGGAGACCTGGGGGCAAAAGGGCCAGCCAGAAGAGACCTGGAGGCAAAAGAGCCAGCCAGAGG